>VZTD01002079.1:1000897-1016103 GCA_013397725.1 Rhagologus leucostigma | reverse complement strand
GCGGCTCTCGCCCGGGGGCGGGAGTGGGCTCTCGCGGTGGCGGTGTCTCAGCGGCGAACGTCCTCGTGTGCCACAGGACCTGCCCCAGCGACCGGGGCACGGACACCTTCGCGGGCGGTTGTGGCAGCGCCCGGGCTGTGTCGGAGAGGAGTGGCGGTGCCAAGTCATCCCTGCCGTGCCGGGGGTGCTCCGTGGCTCCTTTTCGCGAGCGTGTGAGAGCTGCTGCCGGGTTTCCTTTCCGAAGTGCTGTGTTTGTGCATCCTGCAGGCTTTTTGCAGATCAGTGACCCGAGCAGCATCTGTTGATTTAATTCCACGTAGGATCTGGTTATTGCACAGGGCTGATACTGTGCATTTGGGTTTTAGTTGGGTTATAAGGTCAAACTGATAAGCTGCGAGGTGTCACGCTGCTGACATGGTGTCGGGATGGTGGTTTTGAAATCGTGTGTGTGCTTTGATTAAGCCAAGTTTAACTGTGCCGGATTTCCTGACATGTTATGGTAGTGGTGAGGCTTGGTCACAGCTGAGCGTGTGACTTGGCTCGCTTATTTAGCTTGAGCGTGCTTTTTAAGGTTTAATGCAACTTTCTGTCAGCCTTGGATCTTTTAGATCTAAAATTATCATTAAAAGCAGCGCAGCTCGGTATTTCCGTGCCGAAGAGCCGGTGCACTCACTGCTGCCCCTTCCTGCAGGCACCATGGTGCGGATGAACGTTCTGGCCGATGCTCTCAAAAGCATCAACAATGCAGAGAAGCGTGGGAAACGCCAGGTGCTCATCCGGCCGTGCTCCAAAGTGATCGTCCGCTTCCTGACCGTGATGATGAAGCACGGTAAGTCCTGGCCTTGCTGCCCCGGGGTGTCCGGGGGTGCTGCTCTGGTTAAAGAAGTAAATCAAGGTGCTTGAAGTAGTTTGGTGCAACATAGTTAATTAGTTGTGTTATTGTGGGTAAGGGTTATATGTTTCTCTGTCCGCTGCTCTCCTGCAGGTTACATTGGTGAATTCGAGATAATTGATGATCACAGAGCTGGGAAGATTGTTGTCAACCTCACAGGCAGACTCAACAAGGTAGGATTTGTCTTCCTGAATTCAGTTCTCTAAGGAGGTGTTTAAATAAGACCTTTTTTTTTTATTTTATGTTTGTCTGCTCCATTTCTGAAAGAACTGCTTGTAAAGAAGGTGGTGTTTGTTGAATCTGTGTAAATAAGAGTAGCATGAATGTTGTCAGTTAAAAGGCTGGTTAATTTGTCTGGGTTCATAATGATATGGGTCACTAATTACCTTTCTTTTTAAACTCTGAATATGTAGGATACGCTTTCAGGGAAGTCTGCTTGCAAGTGCTGTGTATTTCTCTCTCTTCAAAGGCTTTCTGGCTACCTAGTGCTTTCTCAGTTTCTTTGATGTTTAAGCTATCTGGAAGACTTGTCTTAAGAGATAGGAGCTGAGTTGGTTTCCAGTTGATGTTTGATACCTGCAGATGTGGAGAAGACAAACCTTTCTCCTGCTGCCAGGTGGGCTTTGCTTGCAGTGAGGGAAAGTTGAATGTCACATTAATTGGTGCTTGTTAAGTTCCTGGGGCATATGAGGCATTTCATGTGTGTTTTGGAAATCTTCAAATGCTTATGTCTCAAACTACTGAGCTGTGTAGTGCTGTGGTGGCTTGCTGTGCATCATTGTTTACAGTTAAGCTCTTCAAGTGAGAGTTGGCTCCTCAGTAAAGAAGTAAAAAAATTACTTGGTCAGAATATGTAGGGGACTGTCTCCATGATGAATAAATACTGAAAATTGCGTGAGTGTATAAGGCAGATAATCCTGACACTCCCAAATTACTGTAGTAGTTACAGTGCTGTGCGTCTGTAATGAGAGTTATGCAGGTCAGTTTTGAGGGTAGTGTTCCTTGAACTCTTCCAGGATGATTTTGTAATGGATCTTCCAGGCTGCAGCTGGATATAACGTTTCCCTCAGTCCTTGCAATAAGGGAACAGTTGTTTAGTTCACAAAAATGTGCATAGTGCAGGAAGGTGTGCTGCTGGTTTGGTGTTGGATTAGTTGTTAAGATAATTGGAGCCAGTGAGGTAATGAGGTGGTGGTCTTGGTCACTAAAATGATTACCTTGAAAATTCCAGTAACTTGTATGCATGTTAATTTCTTCTTGGTTAAAATCTACGTGGTTTGGTTTTTTTTCCCTAACTGTGTATGATGGTTAGAGGTGGAATATCCCTGAGCAATCCCAGGAATTCTGCTGATGTTACAGCGTGCTTTTGTGCTCCCCCAGGTGTGGGCATTACTGGGGTGGCGTAGCTTCAGCAGCAGTTTAAGGCTGCTGAGGTGAGGAGGAGGGGCGAGGCTGAGGAAGGAGCGGGTGAAGAGTTGCTGGGTGGGAGGCAGCGCCGCTCGTGCTGCGGGTCACGGAGTGTGTGCAGCAGCACTTGGTAAAGCCCTTCAGGCAGGGAGCTGGGATCACAAATGTGCAAATCCACAAACTTCTTCAGTTTCTAATGGAATCCTCTTTTACAGTGTGGTGTAATCAGTCCCAGATTTGATGTGCAGCTGAAGGATTTGGAAAAGTGGCAGAACAACCTGCTGCCTTCCCGTCAGTTTGGGTGAGTACGAGGAAGGGTCAAGTGTGTGTTGTGTGTAAAAATGTTGCACTCACAAGCTGCCTGAGTTAGATTCACCTGGCACCTTTCCTCTGATCAGCCTGGAGTTAAATTCCAGTCTTAAAAATCCATCCTCCGTATAATGCCCTTTTTAACCAGTTTTAAAGGGGCACTGCTAAGCAAGGATCTGTTTCTGCTTGGCTTTGGTAAAATCCTTGTTTCACCATTTCACAGCTTAATGGAAAATAGGACTTTTCTTATACTTGTTTTGGTTTTATGAATGGCCATTTTTAAATGGGGGAGGAGTTATGTAAGTTACCAGGTCAGTGGAAGTAGATTGTACTATTTGAATTCAAATGTCCTGATGGTGTGCAAATTAATCAGATATGAAGTGATGAGGGACTTGAAACCTCTGTTGAACGGACGCCCACAACACAGGAAATCTTACTGTTGTGCAGTGTATCTGTTCTTCGCAAAGTGTGTGGAATCAAGAGCAGTAAATCCCAGTGCACCAGGATAGCAGAGCTGGAAGAGTCTCCAGAGCCTCAGCCAGTCTGTCCCATCAAAGGGAGGATTAACAGTTCTGTGCTGTTTCTGTTCTTAAAGCTCCAGCAGTAACTCCTGCTTCAGTAACTCCGTCCCTGTGTAGCTGCTCTGTGTGTTGTTGTTGGGAGTTTTAAGAGTATTTACAGAGTGGTGGGACAAGAGGTTCTCAGACGTGGAGCTGTGCGGGTGAGCTGTGCTGGTGATGCAGGTGCTGGCGTTAGCAGTGACAGCTGCTGCAGATGCAGCTCCTCCCCTGCACCAGGCAGCGTTCAGCACTGAGGCAGAGACCCAGGCTGAGGAGCTGTCTGGCACTGTGGCACCTCTGCCTGCACTGGGGAGCAGCATCTGTGGAGGACAGAAGTGGACTTGGTCTGGAAACCTTGGAGTTCCTGCTGCTGCAGCAGCTGGACAGGGGCTGCCCAGTGGGAGTATGCAAGGAAAGAGGCAGATAGTTGGAGAACAGAAGGCTGTCACTGCCCTGTGTGTGCTGCAGAGCTGTGCTCGTGAGAGGAGCTGCTTTTGCACTGTTGATAATCCAATCTCACTGCGTTGGGTCCGCTCTTACAGGAACGGGCCTTGCTGCTGTAACACAGATGAAGTTGGTGCTGTCAGCTCTGCAGCAGCCTGGAACAGAGATAAACAGAACATTTGCTCTCTCTTGGCAGGTACATTGTACTGACAACCTCAGCTGGCATCATGGACCATGAGGAGGCGAGACGAAAACACACAGGAGGCAAAATCCTGGGATTCTTTTTCTAAAACTTGTAAAAAAAGAGGATACTAATAAATTGTTCAGATGGACTCTGGTGTTTCCAGTCGGTATTTTAATGACTTCGAGCACTGCCTGTGATAGTGCTTGTAACAGCTCTTCAATAGTGCTCAAGCTCCAGCTTCACTTCAAATGATGTTTGGGTTCCACACCATCCCTGGTCACAGTTCTGTTTCTGTTGATGATATGAGGTACTTCTAATAGTTACCACTGGAGTGGCAGTTCGGGGTCACTGTACGGGAGAGTCTCAGCAGGGGAGCTCTAATGCCAAACTAATGCTAATCCCAGCTGTCCTGCACGGGCTCACCCCGCAGGTGTTCAGTACGTGTGTCTCCGCAGTTACCTGGGTGTGATTCTAGAGTTTCACCTTCTGGCTCAATAACGGAAGATGCCTTGCCAGAAGGTATTTCCTGTTTATGGTTAAAAAAGCCGTGGGATGTGGGATTCTGGAATAATTAAGATGGTTGAAGTTTGATTTCAGATCACAAACTTCTTCCACATCGTACAGTGTAAGGAGTAACTGAGGTTGGGAGGTGAATAATTCTTCTTTTCCTTCAAATTTCTACTTCGAAAGTGTTTTGAAACACCAGAATTTTGGGTAGAGTAGTTGCCGTGCAGCTGCTTTGTGTGTTGGTGCAAATAAACAACTGTTTGGGATTTCTTTTAAGTTTTTAGAGTGAGGAAATAAGGTGGTCTGAACCTACAGACAGGGAATATTTAGTACTGAATGAGCTGGTGTTTGCTTCAGGCACATGACAGCACAGTATCCTTGATGCAGAGAAATCAAATGTATTTCAAGGCAGTACATGGGGCAGTACAACTGGAGTTGGTGGAGGATGGGGGAAGCAAGCTGGGCTGATGGCACTGTCCTCCAAGAGCAGCTGGAAATGCCCTGCCTTACTTGGCTTTGTTTGGAGTTCTGTCAGGAAGGAGCCCACGGAAATGTAGCAAGCCTGTTTCAACACACTAAACCAGCTGGTGAATTTGTGGTTCTGATAAAACAGCTGGAAACCAAGTTTTCCTTCTTGGTGATGCATCTCCACGCCCACTATGTAGAGTTGCTTGAGCTGGAAGTGTCCTGCCTTGAAGGTGATAACGTGATCGCAAACCTTTTCCCAGAGCCTTGGCATGGAAGCGGCTCTTGAGGCACCAAGTGTGAGCTCAGTAACTGTAACCTCTCTCGGTTCAGTCGGTTACTCTTGGTGGAGAAAAGGAGAAGGTGATACTGTTAAGCAAACAGGGCTTTGTGCTGGACAGACGTTGCGGTGTCGCCTGATGTGGTGCTTCCCGAGGAACGTGAGAGCCAGCAGAGCTCTGAAAGCGCTTGCAGGAGATGTGGTGGCACCAGCGTCCTGACTCGAGCCTGGCTGAGGAGAGCAGGGGCACAGGCTAAAGCTGCTTTACCTGCTCTGTCGCAGCTGTCATGGTTAAGGTCACAAAGTGTGTGTGGATTGGAGACGGCATCAAAACATTCAAACTGCTGCTCGGTTTGACTGGAAACAAATCTGCTTAGCTGAAGATCTGCATTAGAGTAGTTACAAAGAGTCTGTTTTAACCCCTATTTTGTCAAATCAAGCTGTTTAGTGACAGGTGGGGTTTTTCCTGTCCTTAATGGATATCGTGCTGCAGTACCAGGCACTGACACCTGAGATTTTGTACTTCTTGCTCGGAGTAACCCTGAAGATTGTGTCAAGATTGCACTATTCTTTTTTATAACATCTTGATTTTATCGAGTCTAGAATAGAACACGTTCCTTGTACCTAATGGAAGAAGGTCAGCGACACTTTTAAGGCTTCCTTTGGATTAATTTACAATGGCAAGCTTCCTGCTAGTTTGACAGTTGTGTTTTAACTCAGTTTTACACAGGACATACATGGTAGTTTTTCTGACCCAGCTTAGCTGTGTGTGTCCTTTACTCCCACAGAGACTCCTGAGGTAACAATCTGTGATGTTCTCAGTTGACAGATCAGTTGGGAATGAACTGAATTTATTTCACAAGCCAGCCCAGCAACTTTTATAGAATTATTAAATGGAAATTAGAGCTCTGATGTAACAAGAATGACTTGGAAAGGAAGCATCAGCAGAAGCACCTTTTCCACAATAGATCTACAGATGTAACTGCACCCAGGCTTATCACATGTGGAAGCTGATGTGGCTGATCTGAGTTCATGAGATGATCTCTGAGCTTGCACCTCACTGGTGAGAGCTTTACTCCTCAGCTGCTGGCTGAGAGCCAAGAGCTTTGGGAGGTGGGCTTGGGAACCGACAGGAGAGGTTGACATGCCCTGCAACACAACAGCTTTAAATGGGTTTGCAGGAGTTCTGACTCTCAGACATGTTTAAAATCTAAAAGTGGTATTTTTTGTTAACCTCGGTGATTTTTACTGGGCTGAGGGCATGTATATGCCTTGGGCAAGCAGTTTGTAGGTAAAAGCATTTTGGGTAAGAAAAGGATTGATAGGAGGTGAGAGGGAAAACGGCACAAAGCTGGAAGTGCAGTGTGGATTACAACAGGTGATCAGGGTGAAGTGTTAGTTCGGAGAAGGGGTTTGGTACCTGTGGGGCAGAGGGAACATCAGTGGTGGACGAGTCCCCTGTGGGACAGAGGAAAACTGGCAGGGTGGGTGGCCCCTGAGGAAGCCCCTGGGTTACCAAGCTTTGCCCCTGGTGCTGTCCTGGGTCCCCTGTGGTCCAACATTGAACTGGAAGCTTGGTGTCACCTGCACGTCCTTTACACCACTCCTGACACCCTCGCTCTGTGCCTGCCTGGCCTGGAGAGCCCGTGCTGGAGCTGCACTGCCTGCAGCCCCTTCCCGCTGCTCAGCTGGCCACAGGCAGGTGTCAGCATTAGCAGTTCAGTCCCAGGTGGTAGAATGGGGTCAGAACTTAATTTAGTTGTGAAAATGAGTAAACTGGAAGTAGTTGGGAGAGCGTTGGTGACGCCCTTGCGAGGTACAGCCCAGCCTCACCTCTGCGGTCAGATCAGGATTTCGGCGTGCCGCTGCTCCTTATGGAACGGCTCAAGAAGAGGATGAAGGATGTTCAAACTCACTGCGTGCCGTGAATCCGGAGAAACACCAACTTAACAGTGCATGAGAAGGTGTCAACAGAGGGCAGCATCCGACCTGCAATCGCTGGAGATTGAGGGAGACCCGTGTGAGTAGAGGAATATCCTGATTTCCGTGCCCTGGTCCACAATGAGAGTTTTTTCTGTCTTTGATGCTTTGAGCCTGGTTTAAGGTAATATGGGAGGTGAGAGTAAGTGTGGATCTTCAAAATACTGCAGCAGGCTAAGAAGCTTGGGGTGTGACAGGGCTTCACTGGAAATGCACCTTTTCCTTCTCATCCTTTTGTCTGATGTTATTTAGCTAATTTAGGTTTAAGACAAGGCTATGTTTTACTGCCAGTTATTGTAAATATCCATCTCTCAGTAAATATCTCGATGGATTTAACCACAGTTTAGTCTGGAGAACTATTCTAGTGGAGTCAAGGGGTTTCAGAGGCTGGTGGCCTCCATTCTTGTTCATGCCTCTGATACTTTCTCTGCTCTTGTGCTCAGGTGCTGCTCTTGTATTAATGCAGGAATGGGCTGTAATTTTCCTGATCCTCAGGACAGCCCACCTGATCAGCCATGTGATGGAGTTAGGAACAGTGATGCTGTTGGTATGTTTGTGCTGGGGCAGGATTCAAGTTCCTAGTCTAGTTCAGTTACATTTTATTGAGGGTTTTATCTGCTGGTGCTGCGCTTAATCGTTGTGTGTGCATTCGTGTGGCATTGTCTGCTTTTGGACAAGGTGCTCTAGCAGGGTATGTGACCCCCCCAAGCTTTCAGACTGCCTAGGAGGTGCTTTTTCCACAGTTTGGGGGTAGTGCTGTGTGAGGGCCATGGAAATGGAGAGCATTCCTGTTACTCTATAATCCATTGTTATTCCCTCTTGGGCCTTTATAATTTATGACTAGGAGTTGGCTTTTTTCATATTTAATTCACTTGATTTATTGTTCCCACTCTGTGAACAAACCATGCTACACATTCTGCAGACAACTCTTTTTCCAGGAGCTTGCAGTCCCCTGCCTGTCATCTCTAGATGTCTCTCTTGCCTTAATATAAGAAAACATGAAAAAGGCAAAAGTACCGAAATACTTGGTATGTGATCTTGGATGGAAATGTGTATGTGCAACACTCCTCCATCTTCACCTCCCTGGCTGGATTAGAGTGGGATTGGCCCCTTCATTTGTGGGGAAGAAATGTGGCGCAGCCGTTCTTGTTGTCTTCCACTGATGCAAGCAAACTGTGCTTTCAGCTGGAGCAGGCTGTAAGCGGGAAGAGGCAAAGATTGTATCTGGGAGTAGGGGAAAAGTAGGCGATGGGTGAGGTTGAAAGAAAAGCTGCTGCTGAAGCCCACCCCTGGGCACTTTCCCACTCTCATGAGCTCCATGGATGGAGCCCAGCTGGTGTTCAGTCCATTGTTCTGTGCCATTTTAAAAAGCAAACTCCAGGAACATCAATGACAACTTTCGGTTTTTAGTATCTTTACAAATCAGGCCTTTAACCATGAGAATGAAAAAAAGGGGGAGAAATTAAAGGTTATTTTTTCCTTTTCTCCCTACACCTCTGCAATTCACATGGATGCTTGTCTCCTCACTTGCATTAACATGCCCAGCTGTATTCTTGCGTAACAGGATCCTCGACACATAATCCACACGTCTGCGTGGGCTGGTAATTAGCGCTGGCCCTCGTTCAGTCCTTGGGATTCATTCCTCAGGGCAGCAGCATTGGCCCCTCAGTTCAGCATCTGCACTCCTCAAGTTTGAAACCATTTCTACCTCACTGGGGCAGGCTGTGGGTGTCAGAGCCGACTGCACACCTTGCTGTGATCGTGCTGGGACCTCTGTTCTGTTCAGGATGGGCAAGTGGATCTGTCCCTCTTGGGCAGAAGCCAAAGCCTTGCTTGTTTTCCGCGACTGGTGGTGCATTTCTGTCTCGGTTCTATTTTCAGTTTAACATTCTAGTCCAGCCCAGATAGCAGGAGTTGGGGTTTTATGTGAAGCCTTGTGTAGTGTGTGTTACGTCAGGTGAAGGATGAGATGTGTGTCGTAGGACCGCTGAATTCATCTGCCAGGCAGGTGTTTGCTCTGGGAGGGAAGCAAAAACCAGGAGACTATTTTTAGCTCTGAAATACTTTTCTTGAGTGACGTTCAGTCCTCGCCAGCCTTTGATGAGCAGAGAAATAATCCCTGAAGGGAACAGCCGGAGATGCCTGGATCTGCGCTGGGCTGCTGGCAGCTCCCGCTGTGGCTGTGGGAGTGCTGGGACAGCTCCTGGCACAGCGGCCACCTGCAGCCACCACCCAACGCAGGCACGGGGTGAGAGCCAAGTGCTGGAGTGCACGGATGTATCTGAGCTTAACAAAAATGATCCTGAGCCCATTTTCCTGAGAGAGACCCTGTCCTATGGAGGGGGACGTGGGGCCGAGAGCCACAAGCCCACTGCACGTCAGGAGTCAGCCTTGTTCCCATGCCCAGGCCAGAGGACCCATCTTGCAAACTGCTGAATGACAAACCCAGTGCTGGTAGGTGGTGGCTCCAGAAATAGATACAGTGATGGCACGTAACGCTCCCTGATAGCTGAAATAAAAAGAATTAAACTGTACAAAAGTGTGCTTTATTGCTAACTCTCTCCTGTCGGCTTAAATCACTAGAAATAAAGGTCTCTTCAGTGATGAGCAGTTCCAGGCAGAACAGACGTGATGGGGGAAACATGTTTGGAATAAATACTGATGTGAATGACACTTATTAGCTACAATGTGGCATATTTATTTCTCTGTAGTTAGCATAATAGCACAGCTTGAAATGAGAAGGGTTCTTTACTTGTGTCTGTGTGTGCGTGCGTAAAAACAGCAATGGCTTGTTCTGGGCAGAATGCAGATGATTGTGCTGTCGCTGCAGCTAGCACCGGTGTTTGGGGGGTGTCAGCTGCTGTGGCAGTGAGCGAGTGGCCCAGGCGCGGCTTTTGGGCAAGCACAGCCCTTGTGTCTTCCTTGGGTCAAACGGGGCACGGACGAGAGCAGCACGAGCTGTGGCTGGCTCTCCTCCCGTCTCAGTGCCTGGCAGTTGCCTGCCCGCAGTGGCTCTGCTCTGCTTTTGGGTGCTGCAGAGCTCCTACAAGGGCAAAACACCCCTTGCCAGCCTCCCTGGGACTCCTGGCAGGGAGACCGCAGCCCACAGCCTTAACCGGAGCTGTGGCTGGAGTGAGAGGGGAGTGGAAACACTCTGATTATCTTGCAGGAACTCAGTCCCGGATGAGAAGGTGACTGGGTGAAAGCTTTACTGTCTCCTGAGGAGCCGGGTGGGGATAGGGTTGGCTGCTGGAATGTGCAGGTTCCCTTCCCTTCTGCTCATGGGGACCTGCTCATCCTTGTCCTTGTCACCCTAGCCTTGTCCCGCTTTGCTGTGGTTCCAGGTGCCCGGGGCTGGTGCTGGGGCTCTGCAGGGAGGGGCTGGGTGGTGCTGGCTGTGCCGGGCTCTGGCAGCCCTGCCCCTTCTCCTTCCGTGGGGTTTGGGATTTCCTACCCTCAGGGGGTGAGGGCCTGCAGTGATTTTAGAAGCACTGACCGGTTCAGCGAGGGCATCGCACGCTGTTGTTGCCATTTCCTCCCCAAGATCCTGGAGCAAGGAGGGAGGGAAAGATTTGCTGAGGGTCTGTGTTGGGCGGACACTGCCAATCAGCACAGGGAGAAGGGTCTCCTTGCAAGAGCCTCCAGACAAATCTCCTGGCACTTGAGTAGTTCAGTGGGCATCATCTCTGAGTTGTTGCTTTGAAACAGCAATTTCTCATCTCTTCTGCACACATTTTAATGTAAGAATGTGTGGATATGGACCATCTTGGACCTCTACTGTCCTGCTTAAACTTTGAGTGAAGGTGGCTGGTGGATTGCACAGCTGTTTGGGGAAGGGAAGACCACAGGGTGGACAGACAAAGGGACTGTCAGAGCCCTCTTTCCTTAAGAAAAGTCATGAGGCATTTCAAACGAGAAGCCAAGGGGTTCTCAGGTGGGCTGTGGATGCTGAGTACAGTCTCAGGAGCCATCTCACAAGCCTCTCTGTTGAGGGGAATAATTATACTGTGGTGAAAGTACTTACTTGCTAGGTATTTGCCTGCCTTATTGTACTGTATTCTTGCATTGCTGAAATGTAAGATGAAAAACCTGGGAGTAACAAACTTTCTGTTCTAAGTCCACTTGATTGAGTGCTTGGTTCAGAAATACCATAAAAGTGCCAGACCAGAGCTTGAAATATCTCATTACCAGGTGTCAGGCTGCTTATAACTTCCACTCTGGGATTGTTGAGGATTTTTTTTTCCTGTTGGTCTTTTAATGAAAATGCCAAAGGGGGAAAACCTATTACAAAAAAATAAAAAATGCTGCTTTGATTGAAAATAAAAATGCTGAGGCAGCAGCAACTTTCAGTAGTGCTTGCTCTGTTGCACTGCCCTGACGTAGATTATTTCCCAGGCCTGTGGGATGTTGTGAGGGTCTGGCACGGGCACAGTCCTGCTGGCTTTCGGTGCGCTGGGAGGTGTTGCAGAGCTGGGAGATGAGCGGCGGGTTAATGCCAGCACAGGGAGCTGACAAGCTGGCAGCGAGGCAAAAGCTCCGATGCTGAGGTTGCAGCACCGGCTTGGCTGCGGTCAGACAAGTGTCCCCTGCAGAGCACGGGCAGCGTGACCGGGGAGGGGACCTTGCTGGATCTTCTGTGGCTGCTGGTGACCTGTGACGGTGTGGGGACGCTGCTTTCCTGCTCGTGCCTTCTCTGGCAGGGCTGTCTGCTCTCCCAGCGTTGGGTGCCAGTGCAGGAGAGGTGGGGGAGCTTGTGGCGCTGGCAGGCTCTGTGTGACGGCTGCTGGAGCAGGGAGGCTGCTGTGGGCCTGTGAGGGGTGGCTGAGGAAGCAGCTGAGGACTGGTGGAAGCACGAACACACAAGAGCGGCGCCGGGAGGGAAGCGTGGGCAAGGCTGACACAGAGCGCTGCTGGAGAGGTGGGGAGGGCATCTCTGTCTGAAAGGAGGAGGAAGGTGCTTAGAGCTGGAGATTCATGTGGCACCTTCATAAACCTCCTGGGGTGGAGAAAATGATGCTCTGGAAGGATCGGCTTGGCCAGGTCCAGTTCATACCGACTTTGGGTGGCATCAATGTCTTCTGTCCTGGGCCTCAGCAGTGCTCCCCTGCTGCCTGGGCGTTTTTCCAGTGGGGCGGAGGATGTCCATTCCATGCTGGAGAACGTGCTGCCGTGCATGGAGGTGTCACAGCTTGTACACCAGCACTGGAACATGCTGGCTGCCGGGAGCCTGTGGTCCCCTTGCTGTCTGTCAGGAGCTGTGCCCTGGCACAGGAATGTCCCTCCTGCCTGGGGCACACAAACAGAGGTCATTGAAGACACCAGGGAACCACCTGGGGAGGCCACGGTGCTCCAGGGCAGCCTGTATTTGTGGGGGTTTCTGTGGTCCTCTCCAAGGCTGAGCGGATTGCTCCTCTGGGCCTGCCAGAGGCTGCAATCCCCTCCTTTTAGGAACGCTGGCACTTTCCACAGCAGGGAAAGGGAAACTTGGAGACGTGGCAAACAATTTGCAACAGTTAAAGCTACACGAAAAGCATCTTGCATGGAAAATCAGACAGAGCAGGGAAAACAGCGCTTGCCATCAATATAATGCAGCTGAAATCTCTTTCTTGGAGATAATAATCTCCGACTCCAGCAGTAAAAATAAAGGACAGAAACTGGAAGAAGCCAGAAAACACGGTCATGGGAGTGAACCTCGGCGAAATGAAAATTAAAAACACAACGAAAAGCTTAGAACTGCCTTAAGTAAAAACAGCCGCCTGGCCAGAGCAGCACCCGGGATGATGTGGGAAGCACGGGGGCTGTGGGGAGCGGGCCGAGCGTGGGGCTGCAGCGGGGCTGGGGCCGTGCCAGTGCCCTGCTGGGGAGGGTGCAGGGCGAAAGCGAAGGGCCCAGGCTCGAGAAAGATCGAGATTTCAGCTTTCCCTCGCAGTCTAGGAGGCATTCGGGTCCTTGCCTTTAGCACCCGGCCTGAAGGACAAAGCAGTTGGGAGCCTGAAGGACGAGGGCTGATGCCGGCTCCCGCCGGGGGATGCCCATGTGCCCATGCCCGGGCTGCGGCCGGCCTGTGCCTCACTGGCCTTCCCCAGCGAGCCTCCCGCGTCCCAGGCCCCGGCGATGGAGCATTCCCACTGGCACAGGTCCAGCTCCCACCGGGCTCTGCTGGCCCGGAGGGGCAGCGCTGCCAGCTGGACCGATTTAAGGGCAGCCCATGGATGTGGTTATTGTCCCTGCTGTGCGGGAGCACGGGCTCATGCAAGTCAGAGCCACGACACTGGGCTCTTTGTGCTGTTTCCTACTCCATTTAGAAATAGGTATCACTTTTTAAGTGCTACGGGAGATGCTCAGCCTTTTATCGAAGGATGTCAGTGTGTGGTGTGAATATGTTTGTCTTTCGACTATTTCAGGCTGACCTCGATGCGTTTGTTACGCTAAGTGTCATAAAAATCAAACTGCTAAATTAACTAGCTGCTATTCCCACAACACCAAGGAAGCACCGGGGGCCCTTTTGCTCCTGGTAGACAATGGCTGAGGGAGGCTTATGCAGCTCCTGCTCTGCTGGTGGCTGCTCTCTTCCAGAGCTGCCACGGTATTTTTAGATGCAAAGGAGAAGTGTCTCCTAACTATATGCTAATCACATTTTCAAAGCTTCAGCTGATATTAAAATGATTCAGCCGTGTCCTGAATTCACACACTTTTGTTTGTTGCCTTTTGTGTGCTCTGTGTAGCTTTTCATATGACTGTGCCTATTTTCAACCAAAATCATGGTTTGGGAGCTGCTGTATGACAAAGGATGTTTTTATCCTTTTTTGAAGATCTTTTGAGTTATCCTTAGCCCTAGCTATCTGAAATACGGGCTCATGCATATATATTCTCTCTGCAGGCAAAGAACAGAGGCAGGAATAGACTTTACAGCTGTGATTCTCAAATTTTATTAAAGGGCTGCCTGACCTTCAGGGGAAAGGAAAGTATTTGAGAGCCATCATATCTGATGCTGCCACCCTGATGTTCATTTATGGCCAAATAAATTCTTGATAGGATTTTTTTATTAGTTTTGCTTGCCCTTTTGTTTACTCTCTTGCCTGATGGGAATGTGCTCAGTAAATGTCTTTGTCTGTGTCTCCCATGGCACCCTCGGGCCCATGCTGAACACGGGTCTGCAGCCCTCATGGCCTCTGCCCCGTCAGTCTGATGTGGTGTCTGCCAAGTTGAGGAAAAAAGTCACTTTACTGCAGATAGTCTGGTGAAATTTGTCCTTTTCTTAGCAAAAAGGTGCCTCATACTGAGCCCGGGACATTGTCCGGTGCTCGAGAAGCGTCCTCAAATCCAGTCCAGCGCTCAGTAGTCACTAGTACTGAGGCAAACAGGGAGCACAACGAGAGAGTGCCACAGCTTTTCCTGGTGAGGGCTGCAGCTCAGAGCAGGGTCCTTGCTGGTGGGGTCACTGGGAACGAAGAGAGGTGATGGGAAGACCCAGCTGGGCTTTGCTGGTGCTCCTGAACCCAGCTGGGCTTCGCTGGTGCTTCCAGGCTCAGCTGGTGGGGCAGAGGAGAGCCGTGAGCTGGGGGCAGCTCTGCACAGAGGGAGGTGATGTTTCGGGGATCCCCACGTGGGATGGTGCTTCCAAAACCAGGCCTTTCCGTGGCCAAGCAGCACCTGGGTTTGCTGCTCCCTCCTGGGCCACCTCTGCCCATCGCTGAGGGGACACTGGGCCGCTCTCCCAGGGATTTAGGGATCTGTGCCCTGTCCACCTCTCCTGGTGCTGTGTCCAGCCTGTGGGCTGAGACGGGCCAGGCGTGTCTGGAGGACCTCGTGGCTCCTGAGGAGAATGGGCTGATGGCCCAGCACAGCTCCTGGCCCACTCAAGCTTTAAGGGGCTGCAGGCAGGACCCCCTGGCCCTGCCCACCTGGACCTACTGCCTCCGCAGCGCCCCAGCTCCCACATTCCTGCTGTCCCAGCTCCTGCTGTCGGTGTAACTGAGTGCTGCCAGAGGATCTGTGGCGTCCCTCTCTCCCCTGTGCTGTCCCTCTCTCCCCTGTGCTGTGCCCCTCTCTCCCCTGCGCTGTGTCCCTCTCTCCCCTGTGCTGTCCCTCTGTCGCTCTCTCCCCTGTGCTGGGCCCCTCTCTCCCCTGTGCTGGGCCCCTCTCTCCCCTGTGCTGTCCCTCTCTCCCCTGTGCTGT
>VZTD01002079.1:688983-1000537 GCA_013397725.1 Rhagologus leucostigma | reverse complement strand
CCCTCTCTCCCCTGCACCGCTCTTCTTCCCCTCCTCCTCTTTTAATCCCCGTCTTGCTTGGATTCAACTTTTTTATCCTGATCTTCAAGGACCAACGCAAAATGCTTCCAATGGCTCAGGAAGCTGCCCAGATTTGCGTTTAGCATATTTAAATACGTAACATATTTAGGGTTGAATTAAAGCAAAGGGAGACAAAATTGGGAACAGACTGAAGAATGAGTGTGTGCGCATGTACGGCGGAATAAAGGCCATGTGTGCAGATACACAGGGAAAATAAAACATGGGAAAGGAGACGGAGAGAGAGCCTGGTCCTTCTTTGTTGTTGTATCAAGCACACTGTGACTAATGGTGATAATTTCCCATACCCCCCCAGTACCATAATAGAAGAAAAAAACCTAATTGTCATCTGCCACCCACTGTTTGTAAAGCAGCTTCTCTTAAGTAGTTCTTACGTATGGCGTTCAGCTGTCGAAAGGAGCAGCTTTTTTCATGGTCTGCAGAATGCATTTCAGTATGAACACAGCTCGATGCAAAGGTCACCCCATCAAAAATGTTTCCCTCAGTAGTGAGCATAATGGCAAAACCCAGCATTTTGCAGTCTATTCTCACCATTTTACTTGATATTTCTTAAATGTTAGACAGCTGGAGATTAAATTCCCTTTGATGGGCAGAATTTGAGAGAGAATGTTTCGTAGCATATTTTGGGTTTCCCCCTCCTCTCTGCCATGCTGCAGCACAGGCTCTTTAATAGCTCCTTGTGACAGGTAGTATGAGCCATAAAAAGAGCAGGAGACAGAGGAAAATTGGCTATTGTTTTTCAGATTGGCTATCGTTCCTTAGGATATCAGTATGTGTTCCTGTGTGTGCCAGCGTTGTAATGGTAGTTTGGATTCCAGATGCTTAAATTACTCTACCTGTCAGTGTTTCCATCTACTTGACACGTTCCAAAATGAAAAGACTTTGGGAGACAGCCTGCAGCGTGAGGGAGACCACAGCAGCAAATACCACTGGAGACAGTAGGCAGGGGTCACACAGCAGCGAGAGCGAGGGTTTCTGCTGACATTTCCCAGGAGCTGGGGTAAGGCAGATGAAAGTTATAATCACAGGGGTGCCTGCTCTGTGTGTGTGCTCTCCCACATAACCTGGCAGGGCAAAATGAGACATGGTCAGGCTGTCTTCTGCTGGACATCTGAAAGTGGGGGTTACGTCTTCAAGGGTATAACTTGCGTGTTTCACCCACATTCCTACAAAAACTTTGCTATGTTACTGAGTTGTGGAGGGGAAGATTGGAAAAGGTTTTATTCGCCCCTAGAGGAAATGTTTTCTGCTGTTGTGCTGCCTGGATTAACCCGTGGTGACTCTGGCCCAAAGGACTGTGTGTAGACCGTGAAAACAGTGCTCTGCATCAGCCCCTACCAAATACATGTCCAGTGATCTTCCTGTAAAGGCAAAAGGAAGCTCAGGATAGTTGAAAATGTAACCCCAGCTGTTCCCTTTCCCCTAGAAGAAGGAATCTGGCTTTCAAACAGACATTTCTTATAATTTCATCCGTAGCTGGATTGTGTGCACTGACTGAGGCTTCACTCTGCTTAAGGGCAGAGAGACCTTAAAGAAAAAAAATAAATAAAAGGCAAGTACAAATGGTGCTACACTTGAGATTTAAGACCTGCCATTAAAGGCAGTCCTCAGGAGAAGTTCACATTGTGACAGTGGTTGTTGGTCAGGCGGCCCTGGAGCCCTCAGCAGTGGTGGTAGGTCACTGTCAGCAGACAGGAGGTTGTACTGCCTTGAGGAGAGATGAGTGGGCCAGTCTGCAGGAGGAACCAGGGTTTGCCTCAGGGAAGGTAATGCAGTGTCACAGCAGTGTCCTGGTATGGTGATAGACCAGGGCAGAACAACAGTTCGGAGATCTTAAACGTCAGCCTTCAGCAGGGGCCTGGACGCAGACTGACCCCAGAGCATCTGAATCACTGAGACCAGGCTCTACTGTTTGATCTGCCAGTGAGCAGCACTAACGGATGGAGGTGGTGTTGGAACAGCTTCTGAGATAGCAGGGACAGCTGGGACAGTGCCAACAACACCTCATCTGCAGGAGATACTGCCCGGTACACCCCCAGTAAATTCTCTGGTGGTACAGGTGTTGCTTTTTCTCAGCCACACAGCAGGACTGAAAACTTCACGTCTCTCCAGGCCTTATTCTTCTCGTAAATGTTAGATTTCTCTTTTTTAAAGTGCAGCTGTGCCACGTGTAAAACATCTTAGTTATGAGTGTGCTTTGAATGAGCAGAACCTGCTTTGTTCTCTTGTGCTGGCAAAAATGTCTTGACAGGGACAGGTATGGAAGTCCTGGGCTGAATAAACTGGCCTGGAATTTGGCAGAGAATGTTTTGCAAAAGAGTTCCAGCTGGGGAAAACTACACAGTCTGGTCTCTTCTTGCTTCTATGCCACTGTGCAGCCCAGAGGGCTCCTTTGTTTTAAGTTGTGTTTTCATGGCTGAGTGCCAGGGTGAAGAGTCCTTGCTGGGTGTCTGGGCCCCTGTGCAGGTGACAGTGCCACGAGGTGGCAGTGGCCACCAAGTTATGTCTGGCCAGAAGCAGGGTGTCCAGGCAGTGCATTTGTTGAGCTCTTTGCTCTCTGATTTAAGGGTGGGAGCACAATCCAGCCCCTAAATACCAGCTGAAGCGCTGCTCTACTTGTCCTTTGACTTTCAAGTAGACCCAAGCTCCAATTTCTCCATTCCCATGTTTTTTGAGCACCTCATCAAAGTCAGGGTGAGAGGAGACCAAATTCTTGATGACCTGTGCATTGCTCGGCTGTGTGCACCCTTCAGAGCCTTGCTGCCCCTGGAGGGCTCGCTCCTGTTCGGGCTGCACGTTCCCTGCAGGATTATCTGGGGTGTTTAATGTAGTGGTGCTGCTGTCCTTCTTCCAAGGTATTCCATTTCTGGCTGACATTTTGCTCTCCTGTGCCTGGGCTGCCTGGGATGGCCGGTGGGAACTGCAATGCAAATAAAAGCTAAATCACCTGGGTGATGGTGGCTGCACTGCCCTCTCACAGGTCTCTGTGTCTGAAGGGGCAGAGGAGTTTTCCTGCAGTTTGCTGGGACAGACTTTTAGAGTAATAGAATCATTTAGGCTGGGAAGAATCTTTAAGATAATTGAGTCCAACCATTGACCCAGCACTGCCAAGTCCATACTAAACCACATCTCCTCCACATCTTTTAAATAACTCCAGGGATGGTGACTCCACCATTTTCGTGGGCATCCCGTTCCAACACTTGACAGCCCTACCAGTGAAGAGATTTTTCCTCCTGTCCAACCTAAACCTCCCTTGGTCCAACCTGATAGAGATGTCTTTACCATGCAGTTGATATTTTTTGCCGTCTTTGGTGTAACCAGTGTAAAGCAAGAACCAGTCCCTCTAAGGAGAATGGCTGGGAAAGACAGAACGGCTTTTGCTTTCTGCAGCCAAGTTACTGAATAACCTGAAGGCAGGCCAGGAGGGTGGAAAGAAGGCAGGAATCACCTCTGTTCTGTTTTTCTGCTGATAAATCAAGCACAACAGCACAAAACTTAATAAAGCGCTGTGACATTTTAGGTAGAGTGTTGCACTGGGTTAAATGAGTTGCCTACCTGTGATGGGAGGCCTCACTGCAGCAAGGGACTCTGTTGCTGTGACATTGTAGGGGCTGGTAGATCCTGTGTGCCATGGATTTCTGCAGGCAAACGCCCCATTTCAGGTTCTCTCTGTAAAATGGATTTTGCTTCACCCAGCAGGGGTGATGTAAGGATATGTTTGTTGATGTTCTTGGGGTCCTCATCTATTTTTGGGAGAGCGCCATTAAAGGCTTGAATGGCAAATTCTTCCTGTCAGAGCATACCCGTAATTAAACTGGTCTGTTTATCCGTGACAGACAGGCTTATTATTGTTTTTTCTAACCTTGATCTAACAAATTGTGCAATGTGGTCTGCCACACATCTGCTGCTCTGTGCCTGCTGGGGAGGGTGGACACCTGGTGTCAGTGGGGGAAGAGTAATGGAGTGGAAACAGTGGCCTCACTGGGAATTTCCTCTGAAGGTAAAAGCTCTGCATGGCTATTTGTGAAACGCTGCAGCATGGGTAGGTTTGTTGTCAAGCAAGAGGCACTGGAAAAGCAAATAACTGCAAATTGGCCAAGTGCTGGATGAGAACCTGTGAGTTGTGACAGGTGAGCTCATGTGGCAGCAGCCCTGGCTGTGTCACACGCTGGGGGCTGCCCGTCAGAGGCACCTGTACAGGGTACCTGGTGCACGTGTTGCTGCTCCTCGGTGCAAGACATGGGCTGCTTCCGTCTCGTTGTCTGGGGGCCAGACAGGAAAATGGCTCATGTTATCATGTCACTGTGACTGGTTCTGCTCTCCTGAAGCTGAGGGGAGAAAAGGGAATGTCCCCGTGTGGTCAGAGTTGGGTAGGAAGGGAAAGCAACTGGTTGGAAGAAGGGAGGATGCCAGAGCGCTGCATCTGCCAGCGTGGACGCTTGAGCCTTTGCAATATATAAATCATGGAAAATGTGTGTGCTTTTCTCATTGTGTCAGAGTCAGAAAGCCCTGACCCAGCTGGAGGAAAATAACAATTTGAACGGAGATGTCATCAAGCAAGATGTTCCAGCTCGTTAGAAAACAACTTGAAAGGCGCCTGCAATGCATAAAAAGAAGCGGTTTACTCTTGCACTGGAAAACCTAAGGCAGAATAGGCAGATATGACCTCATCTCTTCATGCTGGAAAACTACTGCCTCTCAACCTGATGTTCTTGCCATCTTAAAGTGGTTGCTGGGAAGTGATTTAGGAGCAAGCGTAAATGTGCCTCAGTTGCTCATCTAGTTGGAGCAAAGTCTCTTGGCTGTAAGTATGTGTAATGAAGAGAAAGACAATGGAACATGCAATATTGTCCCCCTTTTTTGCTGGCTCTTCCAAGTGTCTAGGAAGCTTGAAAAGGAAGAATTTGAAGTGAACTACGTTGCCTGACCCTTGCATTGAAGGCAACTATGGCCTTGCTATTCAGAGTAAAAATTTCTGCTCGCGTGCCCCAGCAATCCACTTGGGAAGCACAGTCCCGGTGACAGACACTGCCACAGGGCTCAGGAAAATGAGCCAGTTCCATGATGCAGGCACTGCACATTTTGGGGGTGATCTAAGTGGTCTAGCAACAGACGGCCCAGATGGCTGCACCTGTCTGTCCTCCCCTTGTGCCAGGCTTTTGCTTTGACTGCAGAGCTGGGGCAGAGTTGCAGGTGTGCTCTGCTCACAGGCTGTGTGCTGCTGCCAGGGGACATCACCTCTCTGTGGTGGGCTGTCGTGTTGGAGGGCTTTTGGCTGGAATACGGCCCTTGGGAGATGACTCTTTTACGAGGAAAGACAGCAAAGCCCAGCATCTCCGGGACCACAGCCATTTCCAGAGCGCGCACCTACCGAGAGATAAAGTCCTAAGGAAAGGAGGGAGTGGTGGCACGGCTGGAGGGACCTGCAATCTGTCATGTGCTTCACTCACTAGTGCTTGAATATACCTTTTTATTCAGCATATTCCATAGTTCTAGAAAAATCAAACAGGATCTGTCTCTGAGTATAAAAGCCCAGGAGCTCTGAGCCTGGAGGTCCCCAGGTTCCCACTGGCTCTGCCGGGGGAGTGAGAGCCAAGCCCTGGCTAGGGAAGGTGCTCCTTGGCTTCAGACTGCTGTTTCACAGCAGGACACATGTAAGCCAAAGGCTCTCAGCCCTGAGTCAGGATGTGGGATGGGACCACTGCAGTATGTCTGTTTGGCACGCTTGGATGTGCAGGGGTAGGTAAGGCAGACCAAAGCGTATCACCCAGCAGGGATGTACTTCCCAGTCTGCCACTTCCCCAGGGAAGCTATGGCTTAATTGCTCTCAGTGCTGGGAAACAGGCTTTTATTCCAAAGATGGATTTCTTTGACTTCAGTTTCTGCCCATCAGGCCCTGTTTGCTGAGGCTCGCTCTTGGCTCTTCCCTGTGCAAGTACCAGCGAGTATCAGTTGAGTTGTGCCTTTGTTTTATTCAGACACATTAAATTCCTCATGTCTGTCTCTGCAGGAATTGTTCTGCAGGCCCTGGTTTCCTTTCAGCTCTCATTTAAACTCATTTCCATGTCTTCCTACTGGCTGAAAGCTGACTCTCTGTCCTGGACACAGTTCTCAGTACTTAGGTCTACATGCAAAGTTAAGGTCTCTTTCATGCTGCCTGGCTCTTCAGTCAAGCAAGAAAGGCAGCAGCATTGCAGAGACCATTACTTTCTTGTCTGAATCCTTGTTTTCTGTCTTATAAACAAAACATTGTCTTCTTGGATCCCAAATCGACAGCCTTGCATTGTATTCTGCAGAGGTAATCCAACAGCACCTGTGCTCGCCTCTGCAGACAGCACAGCAGGTCTGGCTGGGAGCTGGGGTTGTGTGGGTCTTGTGGGTATCGGCACAGCTTGCCAGGTTGCTGTTTTCTACCAGGTCTGTTGTCTGTGTGCTCCTGGCACCCACGGAAAACTTCCAGCTAGAAAATGTCTGCAGGCTTGGCGAGGTTTCAGCGAAGTGGGGAAACAGGAGCTGCTCTCTCTCCTTTGGCTGGGGTTTGCTGCCTGTCAAGGGAAAGGTGGGGATGGGAATGTGGAGGGGAAGCTGTGTCTGGCACCCACCAGGGAGGCACGGGGGTCCTGCTGGGATGGTTTGTTTCGGGTGTATGAGGTTTTATAGGCAGAGAAGAGCTACAGAATGTGGTTCAAAGCAAACATCTGCTGTGGGCAGGCTGTGCTATGGTCCAGGGGAGACACCTCTGGTTTTGACGAATAATTTTGCTATGAACTCCCTTTTATTTGGCAGCTTACAGCAAGACTTGGTGAGCGTCTTGAAAACTCTCAGCAGGTGGGTAGCACGGCCAGGAGTTGATGTTCAAGTAAAGGTTAAACTAATGTGTCTGCCCCTGTGCAGTGTAATCCGCAAGATCTGGGGGGACTGGAGAGGGCCAGGTATCTCCTGCAAGACCCAGTTTGCAGATCAGGATAGTAAATGTCTGAAGCAACCAAAGAGGGCTGGAATGAAATGTAGGTCTTGTTCTTGCCACCTGTTCTACATCTCTGCTCTCTGCAGTGTCTGAGTCCCACTAAAGCTGCTGGGATTTCAGTGCAGTTCTTGGCCATATGCATAGCTTCTAATTTCTCAGATTTAGGAGGGACTTGTGAGATTTAGGAGGGAATGTGAGATCTTTTGGCAGAAAATAAAGGTACAGAAATCCAAACCAGAAGGCAGGGTATCTTTTTTTTTTACATAGCTTATCTTTTCCTGTTTAAATGCAAATATTTGTCCTTGACACCCTGCTTGAGGACAAATAAAGTGCTTGCTCCTCATGGCTATGCTAATTTTCTCAATTGAGTTTGCTGCTATAATGGCAGACAGATTAAAAAAAATAATAAAAAAAGGGCAGAGTACTGGGCAGAGATGGGATGTTAAATGTTGTGGAGAGCGTGGAAACCCTGTGTCAGCCCAGAACTTGTAAAGGGAAAGCCATCACTTGGCAGAGACAGCTTAATAGGCTTGTAAAGTCTGGCACCATCAAAACCACGGTTTGGGTTTTATCAAAGCATCCAGTGGAGCCTTGGGAAATGACAGCTGTATTATCTGTCTTCAGATCATTCTGAGAGCAACATCAGCAACAGGCTGGAAACAGTTCAGGAAATCATTTTATACTGAGGGTTTGCTGGGGGCAGAAGTGTATAGGGAAAATTGAAATGAAAGAATTAATAATAGTATCAATAACCTTCCTACCGCAGCTATCAGACGTGACATGAAAATGACTTGAAAGTTGTCATCTACTGTGCTTTTTATTCCCATCAGAAAGACTTGAGGGATGAGAGCGGAATCCAAACAAGGCAATTAGAAGACTGGAGCATGTTGAGGAAGGAAGAAATGACTGGTGTGGAGAACTTTTCAATGCAATTTTCCCTGCCAGACACAGAGGCTGGGCCAGATTCTGATAGGGTGGAGCAAGCACTGGAGTGAGCAGATTTACGGAGCGGCAGCAGGGACTGCAGTGTCAGCTGGTGTGCACAAGGGTGGTCTGTGCAGGATGCTGATGGCTGCAGCAGAAGATATAATGCAGCTCTTCCTAGAAGTGGATCCTAGAGGCTGAAGATTCTAGCTAGGGTTTCTCACTCACCACCAAAATGATTTAAAATCATCGGAGTCATTGCCAAGATTTCCAGTACTTTTTCTGGGCTGTGGACCAATCCTGCTTAGTGCAGTCCAGTTTGTACGAGTGTAGGGGATGGTAAAACATCCGACTTTTTTTTCTGTCGCTGTATGTTGACTCTGAGCCATTTGTGCTCGTTCTTTTGCTCCAGGATGACTTGACTCCCAGCCAGGAGTTCAGTGTACTTGTCTCGAGCTTTGGGACTCTGGACCCAAGCTAGAATTGTCCATAGCTACTGGAAAAGAGAGCCCAGCACATAGGTTAAACCACTTATAAATGATGGCATAACGGAGGCAGCCAAGCTCTATTTCTGCAAGTGACATAGTCACCTAAGAAATGAAACCGCACTGGAAACGCTCCCCTCCCTGTGGTCCAAACGCTTTTCAGACATTACCTAAGCCATGAGGCTGTGATGGGACAGACCACTGTGATCCCATTTGCCAGTTCCAGGTCATTAATGTGCAGAGGAGAAGGGATTCAATTTTCAGACTTTCCCAGAGACAGCAAGTTTCTACTGTAGTTTATGTTCAAACTCAACCTGTAAATCGTCCAGAATTTATGTTGTTGTTTGACCTATATTTAGGTACATTTTTGCCATAAAGCTGGCCAAACCTGTGGTGTTTCTAAGGGAAGAGGGAAGAAGTGAAGCTTGCAGTCTCCATTTTCTGGACTAGCAATTGCATGTCTGAGAGGAGCTAGAGAAGAAGAGAAACCACTTGCAGGAATGCTGGTGAATGCCGAGGCGCAGGCTTAGTTGCACAGGGCTGAGAATACAACAGTCTTTGTACACAGAGGAGAAAAATTACACCTTGCTTGTCACTTTAGGAAGATGGTCACTACTTTCTTTTTTGCTCCCAGAGCAGTCTCTCCAAAACTAATTGGTTCTTCCTTAGTAAGGGAGACACCCTGGTGCAGGTGTGGGAGCCGCTGGCGTGCTGGCGCCCAGAGCTCTGACATGCACGAGCATCCCTGAAGCTAAAGGATATTTGTGCTGCCGTGGGGCTGCAGTTGCTCGTAGGGAGAATGTGCTGTTCTGAAGCAGAACGGGGCTTTCTCCGTGTCTATTCCTGTTCCTGTAAGCCTGGCACAGAGGAGAAAATGCCTTTGCAAGGGAAAGTGCTCAGTGTATTCGCCGGTCACAGTGTTTGGTGGGCCTATTTGCCAAAATAATCCATGCATGCCCAGAGTAAGAAAAGACTGCTGTGGCACTGAATCTGTGATTCCAGCTCCTTTCTTCCTTTGAACATTTGCTTTTCTTCTGCAGTCTGTAGTTGGTTGGGACTTATTCAAAGGTAGCTTCAAAAGATCAAAGACAGATGCAGTCTTTATAGCATTCATGCCTCTGCCATTCAGCTCATGCAGATATTAATGAGGTGTGTTTTATATGGCCTGACATTCATGTCTTTCTGTTCACCCTAACGAGATTGTTCTGCTGTCCTCCTTGTTTTAATAAGCAACAGAGTCTCCAAGATCAAGTTCTAAAAAGGTATTTTTCCACTTAAGGATTATCAGGAGCAAAACTGGGAATGATAATTTTAAAAGGCATAAACCACCAGGATCTTCTGTCTGATGCCTTCAAAGCAGTGCATTCTCCTCTGCTTTGCCTACTCTGAATTATCACAGGTTTCAGGCTAACACATACATTTCTTGCCCTTTTATCTCTCTAATTGTTTTCACAAGTTCATTAATGATTTTGCAAAAGCTATAGTGAAACTAAATGACATGCTCATAAACCTTTAAAGGAGAATATACCCGTCTGGTGATGGGAAAAGTCTCATTAGTCTTTTCAAATCGCTCCCAGCAGGTTTTCCTGCAGATTCAAACTTGTTAGATGCATAAATATGCTTCTCTAATTCACTCGGCTGTGCTGATTGTGTGACAATTGAAGTTTGCTCTGCTTTTAAGTAGCCCCTAAAATCACCTTTCTAAGGCAGGTGTTTTGAGAGCCAGAACTGTTCTGAAATCTGAGGGGTTTTTTTCTAAATCTGTGGAAGTTCTTGGGCTACCGATGTCACCTATGCCTTGCTTCCAAGAAAATCCTGTGCTAGCTTTTTGGAAGAACACCGGGTTTCTCACTGAGCCAGGAATATTGAGGCGATGGTGATAAAGCACCTGCAATATATCTTCAGTCCGGGGCTGAAGATGGTGTGGGATTTTTGCTGGGACAAAGACTAAATTACGTGGTATTAATCACCAAGTGGCAAGTGAGATCCCTTGTGGTCCCTGCAGGTGATGATATGTTCTGACACGTGTGGCAGGGCGGGGAGAGGAGCTGGCTGTGAATGAAGGCAGCTGCAGCAGCCGTGGGGAAATGTGCAGGGTGTCCCAGGGGAGACAGCCCAAACCTCAGCGAGCAGGGCCGCGGTCACACCTGGCCCCACCAAGGAGATTAAAGAAAGTACAGGACTTTCTCAGAGGTGTTTTTCCGCAGTGCTTTGGGCGTGATCAGTGGTGGGAGGCAGAGCCTGGTGCAGCAGTTCCAGCACGACAGGACGTGGGGCAGGGCTGGAAGGCTGGCCTCAGCCCAGCAGCAGGAGCAGGGCAGGAGCAGGGGTCTGGGTGCAGATGAGCCGAGGGGAACCCGGGCCAGAAAGCTCAGTGCTTCTGCAAAGCACCGGGGACACCCTGAGCTGCTGGAGCAGCACATTTCCAACCTCCCTCAACTCAAATCTGCTCTTTCTGTGCTGAGATAAAGAACAAAAATGATTTTCAAGTCTTGAGAGTGCTTTCCTTTGAGCTCGTTTAGTTGAGGATATTTCTACTACACAAACCTTAATTGAAGTATTTGATTTCACTTTTGTATGTGGAGTTAATTTATGTGACACAATTAAAATACATGTTATTTATACAACAGGAACTTAGAACTGGAGTAGATGATTAAAACAATTGAACAGCCTCTTCTGAAATTTTAACTTTCCTAAAAGCATAATGATCCTTTGACAGGATATTCTAGAGGGTATCTTTTGAAAGTTAAGTTAAATACAAGGATGCATTTTAGATAAGTACATTACCATGCAAGCTCTATTTTATGCCTGACACTAGAGGTCTCAAAAAATTTTGGTTGGTGTAAGCAGAGGATACTGATACAAGTTTTGGGCCTTATTGGTCACACTTGCCTGAATGAAGCTGAACTGTCTGGCAGTGTTACTCCAAAGCGGCGAGACCCCCTCTGGCTGTGTTCCTTGCGTGTTCTGTCGTCACCTCTCCACGTAAAGCTGCTCAGCACCACCCTGGCATTCTCACATTAGCAGGTGAGTAGACCTCGGTGACACAGAGGAAAACAAACCTCTTTCCCCAAGGAAGAAAGACAGACACATCCAAACTCAAAACTAGAAACCGAAATGCATTGAGTCAGGTTTGCATCACTACCGGTGACAGAGTGCTCAGCATGTGCCTGAGAAATCCCTTTTCAGTAACAGCTGTTATTGAACCTGTGTCACACAAGACTCTCTTGGAAGGGGGATTCAGCTGTAGCTCTGTTTTTAAGGCCTCACTTCGTGTGAGACTTTGCTGGAGTTGAAAAGGCTGGTTTTGGTGGCTATAACTGGCAGCTGCTGTCACCTGCACTCCTGCACAGCGCTCTGTGGCTCACGGGAAAGCGCAGCCATCAGCCCGGGCTGGCCCAGAACAACAGACACGTCTACTCGTGTTTAACCTCACTGCTGCAAAAAGCAAAGCCTTTCCTGGGGTTAATTGCTCGGCTGAAATGTTTTGGGCTGGCTGCTGCCTGTGCAGGGCTGTCCTGGCCACGGTGAGCCGAGCTGGTGGGGCTGGCAGGTGACCTGCGAGCTGACCGTGTCTCGGCATCTTCTGCAGGGTGGTGGGCAGGAGGGCTGGGCTGGCAGCTCTCTGAACATAGCTGGGGTTCTCCTGCTCTCCAGGGCCCTCTGTGCTGCTGCCACCGCCTGTGCTGCTCCCCACAGCCGCCCCGAGATGGTCACAGAGCTGTGGCCGTGCTCATGCTCGCACATCCCGGCTCAGTTTCATCAGCTGGGTGGTTTCTGATTGTGCTCTAATTCTCTGGAATTAGAGTAGGAGCTCAGTGTTTTTCAGAAAGGGAGGTCACAGGGCAGTGTTGGTTTCCGCAAGTCTCCCAAACTGGATTTCGCTGGGGACTGTCTGAAACTGCAGAAACAGGATTCAAAGTTTTCATTTTGAAATACGTTTGGCAAATCTGCTTGATTCTGCAACAGAGCATTCAGGATAGTCAGTGTCACTCCCCAAGCTTGTTGGTGTTGCTTGTTTATTTGTTTGTTTGTTTGTGAAAATGTTGAAATCTTGACCTGACTTCTTGGGATTAACTAGGGAAGGGGAAATGTCTTTTTTTGTCTTTTTTTTCTTCCCCCTCCTCCCAGACAAAAAATGTTTCCCCCACAAATCTTTTGAGCTCTCATTATCTAAAAGTCGTAATTTCCAGTCACTCTTCACCTTGGGTATTTTAGTTACTTCTTAGTGCCTAGCTTTGGCTCATTGTTTTCAGTTTCTGTAACAGAGAAAGTTTCTCCTTTCTGGCAGTGTAGTTGTGCTGCTGCACTGTTGCGTGCAAAGCGTTCTGAAACCTTTGCATAGGAGGTACAGCTCAGTGGAAAGTCCTTCTGTTACACATGAGAAATTAATTTGCAATTAATTAAGTTTTTGGATGAATTCCTCCTTTGTTCTGTCTGAAAATGGCCTGTGAGCAGATTGCTAAATTCTCAAAAAATTCATTACAACAAATTGTGAGTTTCTTCCCTAAATAATTCCTGGTTTGACCAGAACAAACAGTTGACAATGTGCAAGTGAAATTCATAATTTCTTAGTTTCTTCAGTGGCTGGTATATGGACCAAGGTTCCCCAGCCAGTACGAACTGCAGGTAGCACAAGATAGGACTCAAAACTTGCTTTTAATCGATGCTTTAATACTGAGATGTTGGGTTGTGACCTGAGTTTTCATTATCTTGAGGGACTGAGCCCAAAGAATAGAGGGGTGTGCGGTTTAAAACCTGCCTTCAGCTGGGTGTTTGCAGAGGGCAGGTGGCCGCCTGCGAAGAGGGTCCCTGTACTGGGATTTTAGGAGGATGGGATTAGTCCCTGGCAACAGACAACTTTAAAACTCCCAAATATCACCACTGGAAAGAAAAAATAATACGGACAGTTCTTTGGTGGAGGAGGAGAAAAGGGCAAATGAGAAGTGCTGTGTGGCTGGGAGCTGAGGTACGAGCCAGCCTCGGGACGAGGAGCCGGCCAGGACAGGCTGGCCACGTAGCTGGTGTCTGGTAGTGCTGGTACAGGCTGTGTGCCAGAGCACCGGAATGCCGAGACATCACCCAGCCTGCCCAGCTAGCAAATATTAGAGGAGCTGAAAGAATGAATGGGAGCCTAACAGCAAATGTCACCAAGTGTGCCAGCAGCTGAGGAGGGCTGGACTCAGCGGTGCGATGCTGGCAGCCCTTTCTGTCGCTGCTGCAGCCACAGCTCCTCCACGCTCCTCGCAGGCAGCTGTCAGATAGCTCCATCTGCCTTCCTTCACTCCTGGTATTTGGAAACACCACAGGATGTTAAAAAAGAGACGCCACTTTTTGCTGTACTGCAATGTGTTTCTTTCTGCCCGTGGAGGTTTTGTTGCCTAACTTGGTATAAAAGCTGGCCGGGACCATTTTCTCTGCTGTACTCCGCATTTTGTTTTCACAGCACTACTCCTCTTACAAGGAGCTGCGTGTGGCCCCCCTGCAGCCTGCCGGCGCTGGCTCACGATGGGCCGTTCACGCGAAGCGAGCACTGCTAATGAAGATGGAGGTGCTGGCGTTCACACCGCTGCTGCTCCGCTCCTCTCCGCTCCCGCTACCTCTGCCCCCATTAAAGCCAGCTCTGTAGCACATGTCACAGCGCTCACTTTGTCAAAGCTTTGGCTGTCCTTCTAGATCAGCGCAGCTCCCAGACCGACTGCGCTGGCATCAACAATTAGTTCATTCTGCCTCCGTTAATTAAAATAAGCTAAGACTATTGCATGTTATCGTGGCTTTCAAAGGCACAGGGACACACTTGTGTCCACCAGCCTGTTCCCGGAGCTGATCCTCGCTGACTGATTGGTGTTGCGTCTGCGTTACGGTTGCTAAATCTGGAGTGAAACAGGAGCAGCAATTGGGGAAACCCAAAAGATTTCCCGCTTCTCAGCTGTCTTTGGCTCCGTGGCAGCCTCTGTCTCTGCCGTGTCTCGCGTGGAGCGCGGAAATTCGGGCAGTGTCCCCCGCTGCTCGGGCGGCGCGGTGAGCTGCGGGGACAGCTGATGGCACCGTCACACCGGCGGGGACAGCTGATGGCACCGCCACACCCGCGGGGACAGCTGATGGCACCGCCACATCCGCGGGGACACCTCATGGCACCGTCACACCCGCGGGACACCTCATGGCACCGTCACACCCGCGGGGACAGCTGATGGCACCGCCACACCGGCGGGGACACCTCATGGCACCGTCACACCGGCGGGACAGCTGATGGCACCGTCACACCCGCGGGGACACCTCATGGCACCGTCACACCCCCGGGGACAGCTGTTGGCACCGTCACACCCGCGGGGACACCTCATGGCACCGCCACACCCGCGGGAGGCTGCGGCCGGCCACGGACAGCTCTGCGAGGCGGCTCCGTGCTCGCACGTGGCTTCTCTCCCGGGCAGATTTGCTGTAAGTGACAGGCGGACCTTTTCCCCCTGGATCTCTGCTGGCAGAGCCCGGTGGTCAGGCTGGGGGAACGTGTCGCTCGCGTTTGGGGGGGGATCGCGGCGCAAGGGCCCGGTCCGTGCAGCGCTCTGCGGCCCTGCCCGGGCGCGGGGCCCGAGCCCGCACTGGCGGCTCCGCACGGGCGGTGCCGGTGCCCCACGGGCTCTGTGAGGGAGGGCTGACGCTCCACTTCTGAGTTCTGTGAAGGCCACCGGGTGTTTCCAAGGGGCAGGGGACCGGCACGGAGGCCGTGTGCTGTGGAGAGCAGCACCAGGCTCTTCTGAGTGGCGGTAGCTCTCCAGTACCCCCAAACTGCAGTATGGCTTTACGGAGTGGCCGGTTCCGCACTGCTGATGAGACAGCCCCATTTCCCGAGGGATGATTCCTAGAAAACTATCTAGCATTGCTGTAAAATGAGGATTTGTGGTTTAATAGTTATCATGGGAGCGGCTCCAGGAATCCCTCTGCTGCACAGTCACCATCCTCCACAGGCTTCTGTTCTCCATGCAGTGCTTTTCTTCCGGCGTCTGGAGCAGACACGGAGCTTGACATCGTGTTCGTCTGTCCATGTACCGTGATATTGCCAGTGACATTCAGTACTTAGGGGATTTTTGGCTGCTGACTTTCAATGACGTTAGGAGCAATCTCCATAGCCAGTGTGAGATCCTGCTCTGTGCTGAAGAATATAAAAGAGACTATTGCATTTAATATATTTGAGTACATGAGACACAGCAGCCGTTTGTGTGATTTATTGGGCAGACAGAAATGCACCATAGCATGTTCTGTAAATATAAGCACAAACATATCGTGCTACATCCCACTGTAAATTTCCTTTACTGCTAAAGTGTCTAAATTAATGAATGCAGGAATAATGGATTATTTCAAGCAATAGGTTCTATCACAAGCTACGTGGTGATTAACATGGGAGCACACTCAACTGTCCCGACAAGGACTTCAGATGATGGTGACCTGGAACGAAGCAACACATCCCTTAGGGTATGGCCTGATGTCCTTGAGTCTGCCAGAGGTGGTTGGTCCTGGGGAGACTGGAGAAAGGGGCTGCCTTGGTTTCTGTGCTGTGGACTGCCCTCTCTCAACCACTTCTGCATCTTTCAGAAAAGACTAACTTGCATCTCTCACTGGATACCACCCCTTCACCTCACTTTTTTAATGTGTATCAGACCCAAGACAGGTGATTCCTATGTTGTAGTACCTGAATCCCTCTCATATTGGATTTTTAAGTGCTTCTGATCCCTTTTAATCTGGAGCTTGGGAACAGGAAGGATTGCTCTCAGTTTCTTTGGGCAGATTCCCAAAAAGGAAGAAACAAATAGGTAAATACATAAATTTTTAAAAACAGCATTAATTTTTACTTGTGATGAGGCTGACAGAAGCCGGCTGATGGGAGGCAGTGTGGCATGTCTGTTATCACATCTCGTGCGAAGTTTGATGTAGCCAGCTGGCAAATACCAGCGACTCTCCTGAGTTCATAGCTCACCCTGCTTGTGTTGACATCTCTGGCAAGGAAAGGTAAAGAGTTATCCCAGCTGCAATAACCTGTGAGCTCCCCTCTGCATTTCTCTTAATTTGACTGAAATGAAAGCCTCGCTCAGCGGGAGTGAATCGAGTGCCAGCGTTTGCCATGGTGACTGCTTGGCCGGGGGACCTGCGGGAGGGGGATGCTGTGGGAGATGGCACCTGTAGTGATCCAGTCCCAGATCCACAGCTGCCCACCGGCAGCCTCACAGCTCTCCCCTTCCTTTCCTCCCTCTTAAAACCTGACTTTGCTGTAACCTGGCTCGCTCCAAGCACAGCACAGAGCTGGTGTGAGGTGCTGCAGCCCCCCAGCAGCAGCGGGCTGAGCCCTGCCCTGCTGCTGGAGAGGCAGATGCACGCACACTGCTGTGCTGGGCAGCACCAGTGCAGGAGTTACTGAGGGACAGACACACGTGTGAGCAGCTGATGGACCATGCAGGGGGTTGTGCTCAACCATTGCTGGACAAACGCCTTGTGAAGCCTTCGTTCTCTCTGATAAGCAAACAAAAACACTTTCTCATCCTTAAATATGACAGTTTGCCTTCACAGAGAGGAGAGGAAATTAAAAAATTAAAGGAACTCTCTTGCCAGCATCCTATGTTTCCTTAGGCTTTGCTCCAGTGCTTGCTTTGTCTGTACTGTTGATAACACTGTGTTTCCCTGGAAATTGGCTAATTTTTTATTCTTGCCTCTTTCTAGAAATTTGACCTTTAGCATTTGAGCTTTAATAGTTGCTGTTAATCTGTTCAATAAGGAAAAATAATAGAAAAGGCAAAAATCATAATCTGGTCTGTCTTCAGTCTTTGATCACTATTTTCTCTTTAAGACACATTCCCCGCACCCTTGGGAATGCTAACCCCTGTCTGGAACACGTGGCTCCTCCTGTCTGCGTCCGCTGCAGCCTTGTGTAGAGGCAAACAGGCTGCCCCTTGTTTCTCCTTAGTCCTTCATGTCCTGCCCTTCCCACTGCCTTTCTGACCTGCTGCTTGCATTCGGTGGCCACAGCCGTTGTCCAGCCCAACTTCCCGCACCCAGGAGGCCACTGTGTCACACATTGCCCGGAGCTGTGCCTGGGGCGCAGCCTTCTTGTTCAAAACCTCAGGTGCGAGATGATATTCCTGTGATCAAAGCCGGCCCTCAACTACCTTGTACTTTGTTATGTGCTTTACAACTTCAGAGTTTTAAAGCTCCAGATATTTGAGTGGTGGGAAGTTGTTTTTTCAACCCTTTTCGATTAATTTCACTCTGTCATTGTGCTTTTCCCCAGCTGGATCCAGACCAGTCCCTGTCCGCTGAGTGTCCTCTTCAGAAACCCCTCATACGGTACAAAGTGAACAAACGTTGAGGCGAAAGCTGGAGGCCAGAAAATAATTCCTTTCCTCTCATTTTAGCCATGTGTAAGATGAAAGAAACTGTCCAGCACCTGATGCTTGAATAATTCTCCTCTTTAATGCCTGAAAGCTCTGCTCACCTCCGCCTTGCTGGCTGACTGAACTCACGCTGCCTGCGTCTCCTTCCAGGATGACGGCCAGGAAATTATTACAGGGCAATTTAGAGACCGTAAAATACAGGATGAGCAGATGGCAGGTCACGTCTCCTTCCCATGAATAGCCCATGTCACCGTGGCACTGCTTCAGCCCATGCTGAGCTGCACTCACCGAGTCCAAACAAGAAGCATCACCAGTGGAGATGATGTCTGTTAAGGCAACATCCCAGCAGCACAGACCTTACGACTGTGGCAAAGAATTTGGGCATTGGCAAGAAGCTTTAGTGACAATGAGCTTTAAATACCTGCTGTTAAGATAATCACAATAATCTGTCTGCCAGCTTTTTCCTAATGTGCATTTTCTAATTCATTGTGGGAGGCGAAATCCTCTTTTGACTGGTGGAATGAAGACGTGGCACTGTGACTATAATTTACATTGTTAAATAAGTGGAAGGAGCAGCTATCAAAAGCTGAAATCCCACCCAAAGTAGGATAGCTGCCTTCACAGACTATTTTTTTTAAAAAGACAAGAAATAATGTTTTCATAGAAAGGAATTCCTGATGGGAGGAATCCTCAGTTCTGTGAAAGGGATTTAAAAAGTGACTATCCCAGTTGCAGGATTTGCTGTGGTCCTGATCTTTTAGAGTCTGCCCTTGGAGTAGGGTATCTTACCCTCTGCTTCTCATTTACTGCTCTGTGGACTGCTGTGCTGCACTGGAACGAGAGGCTGAAATGGCCATTATGGTCCTTCCTGCCATCCCAAAGAGGATGTTCCTGGGAAAATTAATTTCTCTTCTATCTAACTGGGAAGCCCAAACAAAGCTCTGCCATGTATTGGCCCTTGGTGCAGCAGTCGGGTTGATCCCCCTTATCCTTTCAGCATTAATTACAAAACACCTCTGCTCCTGTGAGCAGCACCTTGCCAAAGAAGCCCGTGTGTTACCTATTAATCAGCAGCACAGCTGGGTATATTCGATGCACAGGGACACACCGCAGCATCAAAGTCATCCTTCCCTTGCTACTCGTGGTGCTAGAACAAAACACAGGTCTGGGATTCAGTGAGAGTGGAGCAGAACGGAGTCAGAAGTTTGATAGGAAAGGATCTTCTCAAAAAACCTGAGGAAAACACCACGTCTAAATGGAGCACTGAGCCCCAGCAGCAGGCCCAGCAGGTAAGCAACGTGTCCTGAGAGAAGCACAGCTACCCAGAAACCATTCCTCACACAGTTTATTGTCAGTTAATGAAGATGATTGTTTTCCTGCCTTTCACACTCAAAGCCCCCTCTTTTTTCCTCCCCCTCGAGGTGAGTGAGGGTGGCAGGGAGCAAGGAACAACTCATCACCCTGCTGCCCAGCTGGCAGATCCTCGGTCCACGGGCAGGGCCTGACTTGCATGAGACCTTCTCATGCAGATTTGGATAGCGCCTGAAAAACACCTTTTTTTTGTCTCCCTTTAGGTGAAATCTGCTGTAACCTCGCCCCGTTCCCTGGGGCTGTGTTCACATCCGTGCCCTGCAGAGGCTGTGCCTGACACTGCTGTGGGCAAAACCCTGTGAGAGGCAGATGTTCGTGGAGCTGGGATTTGCAGCTCCCTGGTCACCTCCGGAAATGGTTCTTTGAAGGACGTTTTCAAGGCATGTTTGCAGAGGCTTGCATTGCTGCTACCCTGTTCATGCTGAGGAATAAATTGGATTTGACTATCTGCAGCTGCTTTTGGCACCTTTCACTAGTGCAGAAATTCCCGTTGTGATCTGTGAAAAAATAACCACCGAAAATCCTTAATTTTATAGGAGGCATTCCTGGGAAAAATGTCACTTTTCGTACAGGCTGGCTAAACGTAGCCAATTGTGCCATTTATTCAACAGGGAGCATTACAGTTTGCATTTTGCATTTCTAAGAATTGAGTTTGCTAAATGGAGCACTTCCCACTGACAGCCTGAGTTGGGCTGTGCTCTTTTTTTCCTTTTCCTTGCAGCTGGAAACCATTTTTACTCGTATCACAGAGCTTCTTAGCCCTGTTGAATCTGGCTTAGTGTTCCTCAAGGGACAGAGGCAGGATTACTAATAGCTTTCCAACCCACTTAAGTCTCTCCCTTCATAACACAAACTCTCAGCAAAACAGACTCGAGCAAGGTCTTTGTCCTGGATGACTTTTTGCTAAATAAGTTAGCAATGCTCTAGTTAGCAGAATCTCTTCTCCCCTGTGGAGGGGTTCAGGCTCGCTGGTACACTGCAGCAGGGCTGGGACAGAGGTGATGTGAGCAGTGCTGAGAGAAAAGCTGTGGCACATTTAAACCCTGCTGCAGCCAATACCCAGCGTGTGGCCTCAGACCTGCCGGGGAGATGAAGAAATATTTTGATCTGAATCAGAAAAATCTGTCATTTTCTCACAGAGAATCTGAAACGGGTCCCTCTTTTTCTCTCTTTCACAGATGAACAGACAGAATAAGCTGTCCACCTTCAGAGTATGAGTCGACTTTGCCTTTCAAGAAGGACATTTGTTTCTTCTACATTAAATTTATTAATAAATGTGTTTTTCACAGCAATCTTAGTTCCTACAAGTATGTATCCTAGGGTTTGTTAGATTTTTCTAAAGACTTCTACGGAAGTTGTGTGCTGTAGGATCACGCAAAAAGGAGCAGGTATATGTGAAGACTTACTGCAAATTCTTCCAGATTAGACTCATTTTTTTAAGAAAAAAAAAAAAGAAGAAACAGTTTTTTGTTATTCCCATCATACGGTGAAATGGATCTTTAGATGACAGATACTGGACTCCGACAGGCATCTCACCCTGTACGGCGGCTAGTGACAGTCTGAGAGAAATTGCTCATCTGAGCCAACAGCCAGCTGCTCCGCCTGTGTTTGTCTTTGGTGCTAATTTCATTTCTTTGCTCGGTTTTCCTGGAACCTGGGCACGCACACTGACCTGATAAATAACTGAAGCCAGCAATAAAGATAAAGGAAAGTTCTACACTTCAGAGGTCAAGCCAGCCTCCAAATCATATTTGCCCTAATGGAGAACAAATTCAACACTACCAAAAGTCAAATGAATGTTTAGTCACCTGAGAAAATACCATTATAAGCTGAAATGAGCTCTCATTATTTTCTCCATTTTATTTCTTTAATTTCTCCTTGGCTTCTGCTACAAAACTAAAAATAGGGGCATTAGTCACAGGGTACTTCAGAGGCACCCTCAAGGCAGAAGCAAGGTTCTAAGGTAAATCACAGCTGGTGACTCTTAAAATGGATGAAATCGCTTGCATTAGGCCTTCAGGATGCATATTTTCATTTACTTGATTTATTCCTTTTGTTTAAGCTGTGATGTGAAGTGGCACGGGCACGATGGAGCCAGGCTGATGAGGAACTTTATAGTGAGCTGTCAGGGCAGAAAATCCCATTGCGAAGAGATCCTTTCCTCCGGGCTGATTGTGAGGGTGGTGCAGCAGAAAGCTGAGAGAATGATTTAAAAGGGGGAAAAAAGGAACAGAAGATGAGGAAATAGGCAGGTAAATTACCTGACATGCTGCTGGCACCAAGGCGCCGGACCACCTTGGTGCAAACAGCTGCAGAGCTGGGCAGAATCGGACCCAGGTGATCCCTTTCTGGAGGTGAGTAGGATGTCTCAGCCCCTCTTCCTGCTCTTCACAGCAGCTGATTTGTCTCCAGAGGCTTCCCTATCCCGTGTAAGCTGGCCCCTTCCCTCCCTGCCCAGCCTGGGAGATGCTGGTGCCTTGTTTCCCGGTAACATCCACAAGCCTCCCTCTGCCTTCCTGCGTCCTTTGAGCGTGTGAATGCGAAGGCTGGGAGCTGTCTAATGCAGTGCTTCTGACAGCCAAACCTGTGTTCCGGAGCCCAAAAGGTGATTAGTAAATATCTTTTTTCTGTCGTTGCCAATGTTGTCAGGTTGTGTTCCGTGTCATGGTATCCCCAGCGTCCTAGGAAGGACCTTCTGGGTGAGGCACCTCGGCAATAATATCTTTTATTGATAGATATGCTTCCTTCTGGAGAAATAAAGGAGCCAGCAGGGCCAAGCAATACCTTAATGGCAGGTCCAAGACTTCCTCTTGCAATTTGTATCTTGGAAACTCCTTACACCACATTTATTTTGCAAAACACTGAAAGAGAGTAAGGAGTTACTGTGAAATTAGATATTAGCAGGGACTGGGGGGAAGCAGAGAACCTTTTATGTATCCCACTGTGCCCCTGTAAAATCTCAGCACTGTCTTACCTCACTTGATAGGTGTTTTGTTACTTACGCGGGCACGTGAGTCTTAGTTGGCTATGGGAACTTTTCTACTCAGTTTAAGTGCAGTTGTGGGGTTCAGCAAGGCAGCTGCACACCTTAGGCCTACGCACAAAGGGTGGAATATTTTGTGTTCTGCGGGTGCCAGCTATTTATTACAGAAATATCTTTGTAATGGAGCTTCATCTGATCTGTTCGTGATGGCAGAAGTGACTCTGGATGATTGACTCGCGCGTTAATGTGGCGCGTGAAAAGTGTGGACACATCAGCAGTGTTGGAGCTTCTGTGCTACAAAACATACGTGCACCATACCAGAGCTGTCAGCAAGTTGTAATGAAGCTGACTTTACTTGAACTGATCTTTTTTACCTATGCAAGATAAAGCGTGTGGGCTTTATAGTAAGTTACATTGGATCGGCTGAGTGAGGGATCTCTTACTGTGTTTTGTGGCTTTGGTTTATTCATTTGTGCTGCCTTTGTAATGGGAATTCATTTGGTAGAACTTTCCTGTAAACTGCAAATGCAAAATCCTCAAAATAAATCTCCAAACATCTCTGTGCTCCCGTTTCTACAAAATAAAAATATATTGAGAAGAAAAATTTTATTTTAGTTAAAATTGTTTTCTCTTCAGGAAGAAAAATCCAGTTAATGTCATGGTTTGTTTCAACATTACAGATATTGATTTATCAGACACCTTAGTTCTTGGCCAGCTGTATACAGAGGTCAGCAAGAGTTGTGGTTTTTTCCTGTTTCCCCCAGGAAGGGGTCAAAGACAGCTCCACGAAAGCGTGTAACTTTCTAACAAAATGTATCCTTAAGGACAAAAGGACAAATTCTTTCCTGGACAGGCAGGTTTGATGATTTTCAGTTGTAATTACATGTTTATTTCAGGGCTAAACTTGGCCAAGTGTTGATAAGTGCACCCCATATCGCAGATGTAAATGCAGTGTATGTTGTTTGGCTGGGGGAGAAGGAGTGCTGCTCCTGGCATAAAAACAACCCAGTGGGTGACTCTGGGAGTTAGTGTGCTATCCTGGGCACTTCTCCATATTTCAGTGGAAGGAATAGTACTAAAAAGGCTGCTTCTCAGATTTTAATAAGAAGGTCTGTGAAGATCGCGTTTTGGCTTATAGTACAATATTTCACTTTCCTCAGTTCTCTAGAATCTTCTCTAATAATGCATCTGTGTGTACATTTTGTGGTCGCAAACATATTTTAGGTCACTCAGTCAAGTGACATTAAAAAGAAAAGTGCTAACAACAAATTTAAAATGCTGCTGGTAGATGGGTGCAATAATTCGTCTGGTAAACAAGCTGTTACTGGAAAAATGTTACTGGTACCCTGGATGACAATTATGGCAACCGAAGGTGTTAGTTCAGCTCCACGTCACCAGTGCCATCAGGAGGCAGATGGCTTCGAGGTAATCCCGGTCTGACTGGCCATGTCTGTTCCGAGAGCAGAGATAAAGTTGTTTTTCCTATCCCTGTGTTTAGCATAGCCCACACCAACCCACCAGCCTCTGGTAACAAATCTCAGAAACTCAACCATTCAAAGCAAATCCTTGGTTCTCACCCAGAACTCTTTCTCCATCTCAGGATTTTCTTGCTCTTAGGATGCAGCCACATTAAGTGCTGGGCTCTTATTCCAGCCACGCAGTAGAACCAGATTTCCTGGAAGCTGAAGGAAAGAGAAATTCTTAAGTGGTGCTGATTTTAATTTTCTTCCCAGTATTCTGATCCTGGCTGATCAAGTATTCATGGCACCAGTGTGGCGTTTCCTGAAAAATATTTGCAGTGGTGGGAGAATATTCCATCAATACCTGAACTGGGCAGCAGCACCTGTGTCAACACTCCCATGTGGGTGGGAATGGGGTGTCCCAGCAGGCAGCACAATAGGCAACCCAGCAAGTGCAAACTGCACCCCTGAAAATTTCTGTCACTCTGTCTGGGGTGGCAAATAGTGACTTTAGTATTTTGGCCTGAAAGCTCAGAGCTGGCCATTGCTGCTTTAACTCAGAGTGTGCAGAATTCAGTAGAAAATGTCATTACTTTCATGTTGAGTGAGTGGAAAAGTGCAAATAATGGAATATGCAGCAGTTTTTTAACTCTCTTGAGGACAAAACAGATCTGTATAAGCTTTGCTGTAACTTATTTGCTGGTGAGGCCAAATTTCATGTAAAAGTAGCTCACAGAAATTATTTGTTGGTTTTTAAACTTCTCTAAAGGATCTAACTGTCCAAAGTTTTTGTGCTGACCCATTCGCTATAAACAGTTCCATGGAAGGGTGGCTCAGAGTAAAACTCGGTGGGTAGAATTATGGATTTAATATGTTCAACACCATTAATTGTATCTGCTGTTTACTTAGTGTTTTACGGGGTCAAATCATCATCCTAACTGATTTATGCAACAGTTAAGATCTTTTATACTTTCTAACCTTGAAGTAGGCCACTAAAAGTATACACTTCACCTTACCCAGAAAGTCAGAGGCAGTAAGGTTGGTCCCATAGTCACCAGAGGCACCTGGGGACTTGTTCCTGCTGTGTTTTACTGGTCATGGACACCTCTATGGCCAAAGCTTAATTTAGGTAATTTTTCAAGAAAAGACAAACTCCTTCTGTGTGTCTGATGAAACAGAATATGTATAAAGAACAAGCAAACATTATTTTAGGGTTAATCAGAAATGTTCAATTCAGCTGGGAGAATTGACACCCAGTTGCCACTGACACACAGAGGTAAACTCAGAGCAGCAAACAGCCACCAACAGTTCAGGTTCTCTTTATATCTACCTTGGGAGTTGTCTGCGTTCTTGAACATATTAAACAGCTGTGAGTAATGAACAAACTTGTAAATTAATGGTTTTTTGGATGGACAGTTAATGAGCTGAAGAAGGGCTGAATTTATTGAATAAGTAATTTACTTAATGAACAGTTTGACTCAAAAGTATGATGCCTCTGTTGTAGCTTGCAGCTGGACCTAAGGGGCTTTTTATATTTTACTCTGGTATAAACTGCCTCCTGTATATTTTAGTGCTGCAGCAGATTTCTGGCCTTTCCAGCAGGATGTGAACAGTTGGAGAATGGCAGCAAGCAGAGTGGAAACAGTGGGGTTAAGTTCTGGAGCAGGAATACAGCAATACACTGCAGCCAAGATAGAGCAAGAATAAAAAGGGGATTGGACTTGTAATTGCAGTAGCAAAAACATTCTGAAGGCTGGTGGAAGGGACCTCATATGCCATCCTTCAGGCTGTAAATTAAACTTTATTGGTGGCTCAGGTGAAGCTTTTTTGGAATGAGAACATGAGCTGCTGCGTGCTGCTGCAGCCTGTCCCGGACGGACCTGACGCTGTCTGGGGTCCTGTGGCAGGACCTGTGTGAGCCGGAGGCTCGCTCTGTTTCGGCAGTTCTCGTGCACCTTTCACTCCTTGTGGACACTTCCAGCGCAGTGCACTGCACAGTGGACGCTTCCCTGGTGCAGACACGGGCAGCAGAGCGTGATGGAGAGGCAGTCTGCCTGTTCTCTTGGCAAGTTGTTAATAATTAGCTTTTCCCGAGGTGTCTGGGACCGGTCAGCAGACGCTTGACTTGGCTGGTGAATCTCACACAGCAATTCCTATGCAGTGTTCAGCCTTCCTGTGCTTAAAGCTAGATTTTTTGGGAGAAGAGTTTAGATTTCTGTCGATTTGCTGATGCCTGCAGTGGTGTTTCAGAGGAAATGGCTGACCATAGCTCGCACGCACAAACCAGGCAGGGAGAATGCACAAACAGGCTGAGTGATACCGTGCTGGGGGAGCCTCCTCCTCGCATCTGCAGGGTGTGCAGGGGGGTACAGCTCTGCTATTTCACAGCCACGGCAATGCTTGCTCCAAGTCAGGGAACAGGACTAATGAATGATTGTTTTGTTGATTAAAAACACGCGGCATTTGTGGACTGTTGAGAGATTCAGGTGCCAAGAGGAAAATGTCCTAACGGGCTTTTAGCCCTGAGTGGAGGGGCAGCCTTTGGAGCTGGGAAAGGATACGTTAAAGAGTGGAAAACAGATCGATAAGGGGCTCTTGGAGAGGAATGTTCGGTTCTGGTTAAATGGTCAACCTGCAGGGAGCTAGAGAAGGAAAAGCTGTGTGCAGAAGGATCAGGACAGCTGTTACAGGAAAAAGGGATTTAGTTGTTAAAAGCAGGACCATACCCAAATCAGAATTTTTTCATATTAAAAAAAAAAGGAAAAGAAAACCCAGAGTGAATAAAGCATCAATTTCCCTACATTTTAAATGAGATCTAAAAAAGAACTCAGTAATGGCATTGGTTGCCATGGTGTTTAAAGGTGCAGCTCCACAGACACTTCAAATAACAGGAGATGCTTTTATCTGCCTATGTGGCTGAGTTAATTTTCATCTGCTGGAATTATTCATTTAGTTTGCTTTAATTATTCTATATTGGCAGTATCATAAAAGGGCCTGATCCTGCCATCTCTATAGAGACAGAACTCTTTCTGACTCCAGAGGAAGAAAGAAAGATTAGACACAAGCTGAACTACTCAGGAGATGCAAATGGGAGTGCTGTGGTTCTGGGCTTGCAGAGACGCCCCAGAGCTCTGTTTAGACAGTGGTTAGGGCAGAACTGGGCAGAGAAACATTCTCCAGGCTCTGGGCTGTGAAGGTGCCTGGAAAATCCACTGAAGAGGTGCTGTGTCCTGCTAGCCACAGGCACTGACGCTCTCCCAGGTCTGTTCAGGGGGACTGTTGAGGTTGGAAGATTCTCTCTTGTGTCCTACCAGGTTTTGCCCCTGTTTTGCTAAAGCAGTAACATCCCCTGCTGGGCCAGGGAACAGCCTGATGAAGCTCACAAACCCTGTGCCTTGCTTTACTCGCCTCCAGCCCTGCCCCAAACAGGCTTTTGAGCTCATTCCTTTGCATGTCTTCTGTGGCACCGGCAGTGGCTATTGACCAAATAAAAAGGCTACTAGTTAGATTGCCAGATCCCTGAATTGCTGTTAGATTGCCAGATCCCCGAACTTTGGTTTGTGTTTTGAAGTGCCGAGCACTTGACTTCTCCCTTGGCCTTCAGTGGTACCTGCTGGGAGGTTGTTGACAGCAACACCCCCTGGGGGAAGGCTGAAATCCCTGCTCCCGCGCTCCGGATGGCAGCAGCATCCCTATGCCCACGGCAGAGCCTGCAACTTGTTTCAGATCTTGGCTCATAATCACAGTGCCTTGGTCCTGTGCCTTACGACCTTTGTATCTCGCCAGCTTAGCTCCGTCTGTGCCCTTGTCTCTTGGCTAAGAACTGCCATCAGTACCGGCACTGCATCTCTAAGCACAAACACCTCTTGCCTGTGCTTGGCTTTACTTAAAACACAGGAATGACCCAAAAGAGGAAAAATTAGAAACTCATGATGTGAGACGATGCAGCCCTGTGTAACCATAATATGGCTGTCGTTTGAAACAGGATATCAATAAATACATTTATAGTGTTTTCTCTCACAATAAGAGTTGTCACATAATCTGCAATGAAATGGCGTTTGGAGTCTCAAGATCTTTTCCAGCATCCTGTCTGTGCTTTATTTTATTGATGTTTTTCCTTGTTCCCCTTAGAAGCATGAGTCAGGAACCCTCTGTTATTAAAAGCAGTCCCAGTTGCACATACCTTTCATTTCCTTTGGATTACATTAATTGCCTGACAGCTAAAAGTGATCTGGGTTTTTCAGTCTTCAGCTCTGGACCGCAAGAAATATTTACCAGCTACAGCAGATTTATAAAGATGCCACTGAGATGCCTTGAGACTAACAATCAGAAAACACAGCAGCAAAACAACACTATTTTTCAAGGTTAAATGCTCAGAATGCTAAAAAAGGAATTGCACATAATAAAGCCAAACAAAGGCTTGGATTCAGCCCATATTTTCCTCTACTTGTCTCACATAAAAAGAAAGGTGCCAGTGGTTAAAAATGATTGCATAGCATCACACAACAATTAGAAATTTAATAAGGGAGCTTTAATTTTAATTTAGTTTTGGTTTTGTAGTTCAAATGTCTGTTAGCGTCAAGCCCCTGCCTCTGTTGCACAGTCATTCCCTGGCTCCGTGTCTTTGCAAGGCTCGTTTTGCTGAGAAGGGCTGGATGATGCTGTATAAAGAGCAGCTAACGTGAGGGAGGAATTGTCCAGGCTGATGTTGGCAATCTGGAACTCAAACCTGTCCTGCGTGACTTTGAACAATCGTTTGGTCTCCCTGCACCCCGTTTCCCAGGTGTAAAGTGCGGATAACAGCACTCCTCACTCACGGGAGGATAACTGCTTTGGGAGGTGCTCAGGCACTATGGCAACAGCATCAGGAAAGGGCTTTGGACAGAGGAAATACCCGGTAGATATGTGCTGGGAAGGCAATGACGCCGAATTTACAGGCTTAAATGCATCATCAACTCCGCAGCTTTGTTTCAGTGACAAAGATGATAGGCCTGATTCTCGTTCAGCCACGGCCACCACTTCTTGTGTATGAAAAGATCTATCTTAAGGCCCTGCATCACTGGCAGAGATGCTGCTCTTGGGCCATGGATGTATTTGGGTCTTTTTCCCTCCCTTGAAGCAGGGTCTGGGGTTCCCATATACCCAGTATGAAGATATTCCCTGCCTTGAAGGGACTTTGCAAGTGAAAAAAGGAAACTTTAACTTTAAGAAATAGATGTTTACTGATCTCAGTGTAGTTCATAAGTCAAAACGCAATGCTCTGTGTACAAACACAATAGAATTGAACCTTTTAAAATCGGTCTGCAAAGGCAGTAATAGCCATTCTTTAATTATACCCAGTGAGAAGAGGTGATGTAAAGTATTATGAATTCTTGTCTGAGTGACCTCGTAGCAATTGTTTGTGTTTGCCAGTGTTTCAGATAAATGCTGCACACTTACATATTCATAGGTTATTGTCATTTGAAGGGACAGGGCTTGCTCACAGGGGATGACACTTGGAGCAGCATGCCCGATCCATCCTGCAGTTCTGAGAACCAGGGAGAAGTGAACCAACTCCCAAGGTCAGCGGGGATTTTAAGTAACAGAGGTGTCCCCATCCTGGATGTACTGGTCTCAGTTTGGATGCCATCAGCATAGATCGGCAGCAGCAGGGAAAACTGGAACTGGTAATCCCTTTCTTCCATCAATGCCTCCCCCTGAACCTAAGAGAAGCTGTTGTGGGCTGCCAAGCTGGTCAAGTAGGCCATCTTCCTGGGGATAGACAAAGCTGCCGCCAAAGGTAGCTTAAGCTTTGCCACTGGTGAGGAACTCGTTGAAGCCTTTGCTGGTCTCTGAACTACGTCTTTGTAGCGCCACAAGTCCGGGCTGAGAGCAGCTTTGGAGACCACCTTAACGAGGAAAAAGAGAGCTGAAAAGTTCCACAGTGCTTTAGCCTTCCACTAATAACAACTGAGACGCCGCTGACACAACTGAGGCACCGCTGTCTTTCCAATCCTTCCCCGAGATTCTGATTTCCCTTCGGAGGTGGATCAAGTTTAGTCCATTTGCTGGTGGTTTTTCTGCGAGGCGCTGTGCCTGCAGCAGGACAAACCAACGGAGGTGAGCGGCTGCTGCAGGCAGCCCCGGCAGCTCAGCCTGGGTGCCCTGCTCCTCAGCAGCCCCCCGACACTGGCGTGCAGCAGGCAGGCGATGACAGTGCTGCCAGCGGGGCGGGAGGCTGAGCCCAGGCAGCGCTGCAGGTTGTTTGCGGCTCGGCACGGTGGGTGCACGGTGCTGGCAGCGCTCGGAACGGGGTCAGCCCTCAGCCACCGCACACGACAGAGCAGTTTTGCGGGGAGCTTTGCACTCTGGTTGACATCTTTGCCGCCTGCCTGTGTGTGTGTGTGAGGATGAGGTATATACCCCAACTACTTTAAGGAAATACATCAGTTCTACGAATTTAGAAATACCTACAGGGGCTTGAAAATTTGGTTCAAACTCTTGTATAAATTGCAGTTCTTATTAATTTTGTGTGGGTATATCATGTTGTGACTCCAGGTTTATTCTTCTGTAACGAATATGGAAAGCAGATTTTCAGTTCTCAATGCACTAGAACATCACACCTGTTATTTTCTTATTTTCCTCCCTCTGCCTTTCAAGTTGGAATGAAGCCCTCTGCCTTGGAAATGTGTCTCTGTGTGGGCCTTCAAAGCCTAAGGCTGGCTGCAATAATCCTTCTATATCCATTTTTTTTAACCCCTAGAAGGAGCTAATCATGTGAATCATTGCTCATGTGAGTCTGCAGTACTGATTTTGTCATTGTTCTCAGTCCCAACTTTCACTGCTTTTGATGATTCAACTCAAACTCTTATCACGTTCACATTTAGGGAAAGGCTTTGGGGGACTTAAGTTCTTACTTTAATCCTGCCTCCAGCTAACAAAGTACTCTTAACCTTTGGAACAGAGGAAGAGTGTGTGTGCATGTCTGCGTAGGCTGACCTGCTTGAGGGATTGTTTCTTCTGGCTTTGCCTTATCTGTTTACAGATTCAGTAAGGCCAGAGAAGGATTATACCTGGTGATCTTTGGCTCCAAACGTTTAAGTCATCTTTAAACCGGAGGTGCCTCGGCAGTAGACAAGGGAATTGAACCATTGCTTTTGCAAATACACTTAATATTGTATATTTACCGCATAATTCACTGCTAAAACAAATTGCTTTTCAGAGCAGGTACTCATAAAGACTATTTGTGTTGAGGTCTGCTCATTGGGGACTTTCATCCTGGTATTTTTGTTCACTTGTTTGGTTAACCTAAAATCATCAGCTCAGTTGTTTAATCCCTGTGTATTAGGGGAAAGTGGGGAGGAAATGGTCTATAAGTTTTGCGCAGTTAATCAAAAGTCCTCTGAGGCTTTGAAGAAATCCCTAACTTAGAGGTATCCTCCTCCTTCAGCCTGCACACAAGCAGCAGGACAGTCCAAGCAGTCGGCTCTGTGCTCTCTCGTGTTCTCAGCAGCCTCAGCAGCCCGTGCCTGCAGCAGTCCCGCTCTGCTCTGCTCTGCTGTGCTAGGCAGGAACGAGGGGAAATCGTGGTAAGAGGGAGAGGGGCCCAGGGGAGAGGGTGGGGATTGTCACCTGTGTGACAGCAGTGAGGGAGAGGAGCAGTAAAGCCCTTGAGGAGCTGAGGAGAGTTCTATGAGCAAAAAATACCGGTTGTTTATTCAGTACATTTTCTCTACTTTAAGAGAATTAGGGAAAGGTAGGAGATGAACTTATCTCTCTGTCTGAGAGGCACAATGCTCCAGGGAGAAGAGACTTAGTCTCCAGAGCAGCCCTGAGATATGAGGGCTGGTTCTGATCTTCCCGTTAGGGTGAAGAAATCATCCTTCCCATTCTGAAGCAAACCAAATGAGCATCTCACTGAACAAATTTGAAGCAAATAGCTAATAAAATCTAAAATAAATGAGATTACCAGATCAAATCATAGAATGCAAAATATTTGTGTAATTGTGTAATTCAAAGCTGTTGCAATATTAATGAATTTTATAATAGAATGATTAAACACAGGATTCATTTTCATTTTGCAAATGTGCTTAAGCCTTTAATCTAGCAGGGTATTACAACGTACGTAAATTTTGTTAAACCTTTCTGTGAAAGTTTTTTATTTAAAAAAACACGACTACAAACCTCTTCCTGTTCAAAGCCCTCATCATCACTCATTGTTTTCTTTATTCTGCTTCTTCCCGTTGTTTGTGGCTCGCCTACTGAAGGTAAAATGAGACAATATGCACCTGACAAGCTGAGCAGTGCCAAACCAAGGATATAGCTCAGCACAGCTGAAGTCCAGTTGCCTACAGCATCCTCTTATTCTAATCCTGACTTTTCTCTTCCTGTAGTCTGATATAGCCTCTTGTATAAAGAGTTTTTTCTCTGAATAATCTTGCTGTTCACCACGAACTGTTTCAGGAGCAAGGTCCAACCTGATGGCAGGAAGCGTGGCAAAAAGTAGCTGCAGGAGAAACAGAAAAATCCTGACTCAATCCTCATTTATCTCAACCCCTATTTATTTAAATTTTGTTTATACATGCTGAAGAGCCAAGAATAAGCCAAGCACTGGGTTTTTTTCTTATGAGTTTTTTTTATCATCTTCAGGAGGTTAAAAAAATGATGCTCAAACACCTTTGTGTTGCTTTCGAACCCGAGGAAAGTTCCAGAACTTCAGTCCAGGCTGAGCAAAATTGATTACTCCTATCTTCTGTCTGGTAACTAATGGAGCCTTGCTTTAAGTTGCTCTACAGAGCTTTTGTGCTGTTGTAAATCACTGCTGTTGTCAAGATGGAAAAGTTTTGAGCTTTCATGCTGAGCAGTGCAAGGCTGCGGGCTGCTCTCGGAGCTCGGGGTGCTCGATCCTGGCAAGGAGAGGCACAGATTTCTCGACTGCAGCCTTTATGCCAGCACATAAGCACAGGCTGGTGCTTTATGCTCTGTGAGGGGGGCAAGGCTGAGGTTGTCCAGCCCTCTGAGTACCCTTGCTATCATTTGTGTTTGACTCTGCTCCTGGGCAGGCCACACAGCTGGAGCAGCGTGAGGGAGCAGCTCTCCTGGTTACTGGAAAACCAGTGAAGAAGGAACAGAGGTATCAGGCCTAGAAATGCCTGTACAGTTTTGCTGCCAGGGGAATTAATTATTTGAACAATTTACTTTGGATTGTGCTGGATTCATTGTCACGTGAAGTCCTTAAATCAAAACTGGGCGCTTTTTCTGAAAATAAGGTCATCTTTGCTGAGATGGTGTCTGGTGAAGGACTTACTGGGGGAAATCCTGTCACGTGCAGGATGGAGAAATCAGTGACCATTCTAGTGCCTTTTAACACTAAAATTGATATGAATCAGCGCTGGGAAGGTGCGTGAACCCCTCCCACCCCCGGGCTGCCAAGCAATGAACTGTGTGGTGTTACAATGGTCATGTGAGGTGTCTCTGTGCCTTTCACTCCCCACACTCACACCCATCCTGTACTGCAGTCCTGCTCCATCTCCACTCCTTTGTGTCTTCATGCACCTGCAAAGAAGGGATTGGTTGTCCTTTTTATGCACTATCCCTCCAAAAATGTTGTGTATCATAGAGATGACTAACATCATCCCGTTCATCTTTCTAACATTGCAGTCACTCCACCATCTCAGAAAGGTGTGGGCACCTGTATCCAAGACAGGCTAAATAACAACTCAAATAATACTCTGAGTGCTTTGGTGCAGGAGAATCAAATCCTTCCTGTAGCAGCTGTAATGCTTGCTGGGAATGTTTTTTGTCATGATGGAAATATAGCCCATTGTTTTTAACAGCAGTAAGCTGATGTGGTAGGATCCATTCCTTGCAGGTTGATGAAAGGATCTGTTGAAATGACTCGATTCACAAAACAAACTGAGATGTGAGTAGATCTAAGCTGCACATGGACTTGCATCTCCCCGTTCACTCCTCACAGTGGCAGAGCAGAGGTAGCTGTCATTTTCTCTCATACACAAACAGGCTTTTGTGCATCCATTTGTAAATATAAAACAAGGTTTTGGTTGCTGGCTTCAAACCCTGAACACACCAGCCTGGGCCTGAGGTTCCTTGGAAGACAGTGGGTGCTATAACCGTGCTATTGCCTCTTATGAGGACAACATTAACAAAATTAATTCTGGAGGAAATGCAGGTAAGAGGAAACCCAACATCATTCCAACCCAGATGTTTATTCAGCTTGAAACGAATAGCTAATTTTATTTTCAAATGATCTAAGCCTTTTACTTCTTCCTGCAAAAAAGAAAAGAACAAAATTTCTGTGGAATGTAATATCAGTAATGAATCTTGAAAATATAAAGTAAGGCCAGCAGGCTTTCAGTGCTTCTCCTTCTTTGATTAAGTGCTTGCTGAATTCAACCCAAATCTACAAAGCATGAGTTTGCTATTAATTCAATTTCCCTTTCTCCCAGCTTACAGCACTGAATTAAAGGTAGTAGTTCAGGGCTTGCTACCAGCAGACAAGGAGGGCAGGAGGAGTCTGAGGCTGGTCCTGGGTTGTGGGGGCAGAACGCAGGGTGAGCTTGGCCACTGCACAGGTCCTTGCTGTGCGGTAACAGCGTCACGTGCAGCAGGCTTTAGGATCAGGCGTGCAGTTCTGTGCATGTTTATGTTTAACAAAACCAGAATGATGCAGATAAGGACTGCCCAAGCTGCTTGCTGGGTAAGGTTTGACTGCACAGCGATGCTCGATTTCCCTGTCCCATCACTCGGGACCATGGTAACAGCAACTTCTATTTCCTAACAACGGTTTTCTGAAATAACTTTTCCTTTCCCCCCTCAAGCTCAGTTTTGCACTAGAAATTACACAAAGCAGTAACTGAGTTGCAGGAACAGATGGGGCTAATTGCACCTGTCTGACAGTGCAAATTTTAGCTCTCTGAGCCTTCAAAAGGCTGTGGATTCAAATCACAGTCTGCAAAACAACTGATGGAAAGCCTCTCCGAAAGTCAGGTGGTTACTGGGTATGGCTGAGCTCTTGCTGAAGCTGTTAAATCAGTGACAGGTGATGAGCACTGCTGGAAATTAGGCTGTGAGAATTTATATGTCTTAGCTGTGGGAACTCGTATAAAGAGGCCTCTGGAACAAGTAACCCACCCTCAAACACAGCCACCACCTTCTCAATGCACAGGTGCTCAGTTTAGATATTTTCCTTTCCATGCACATTTTGCATCAAAGGAGTATTTGAACACTCCTGTCATTTTTTGCACTTTTCCTCATTGTGTATGCCCACCGTGCCTCTGCGGTTCTGGTTGGGTGGCTTTTTTTGTTGTTATTCTCTCCCAAGCCAGCGAAGCCCTCGGGTGGGCAGTGTGTCACATGTGCTGCTCAGCTGCAGCAGAGGAGGAAAGGTGAGGTGGGAGAGGAAATAGTGGAGGTGGCAGCGGGAGGTGGGAACCAGGGTAGGGTCTGAACAGACTCCGGGACTTGGGAATGGTTTGAAGGAGGCCAGAGCAGTCAGGCAGGGATTAGAAGAAAAGGAATTTCGAGGAACAATTTGCATGCAATTCCTTTCTCTTTGTGGCCAGCGTGATTCTCTAGAGTGGCCCTGTCAGTGTGGACACAGGAGTGAACGTGGGAGTAGCTGGACCTGTGACAGCAGGACTGTCCCTAGAGTGGAGAGATGGAGACACACATCCTAAGGTATTTATCCCCAAGGTGTGCGGTCCCATGGCTTTCTGGAGATGGAGCTGTTGGTGTTTCCCAAACCTGGGAACACCCAAGCACACAAGCGGTGTTGGAATACACGGGCTCTCATCCAGCTCTCCCTGCACTCATGCTAAAATGACTGATTAGTATTTCTTTCATCCCAGAGTTTTGAAAGAAGATACAATTAGTTCAGGAGGACCGTGACTGTGCTACCTGGTACGAGGGAGGGATTGCTTCCTGTTTTGTTTTGTCAAAGCCAGAATAGCCTAAAAGAGCTGGCAGGTTTGGGCAGGAGAAGAAGAGCTCAGTGATAAGATGGAGCAGTGACAGCCAACCACCTCCTGGCAATCAGGCAGAGAAGCAGTGACATCCACTCTCCTTTTCTGGGGGAGAAGTAGGACAGAATGTCAGCAACTCGTTGGGTGACCAGGGTGCCGTGAGAGAGACGCGGGACTTCCAGGCGGTGCCACACTGAAGGTGCTGCTGCAGCGACAGTGGAGAGAGTGCCTGAACCCTCTGCTGCCTCAGGAGAGAAAAATCAACCTGTTTGCTGCAGAACTGCTCTGCTGCACTGGGCCAGCTCTCCTCCCTTGGAAGTACTTTGATTTTACTGACAGCACGGTGAGACCTAGCATTAGAAACACTCAGTCTACCTCTCAGCCAGCATTTCCTAGTAGTGGAAGCAAGCATTTGTGTAACCACCAAAATCTGGCTGTGGAAATTGTGACCTCATTTGAGATTATTTCATTTCACAAAGCAGATGCTGTGCCATTCTCCATGGCAGTGCTAATTCCTCTTGAAATCCTGTCCCTCAGAGCTGTACTGCTCTGCTCAGACCGTGGGCTGCCTGTTGCAGCTGGATTTGCCGTGAGCATTTGTGTGATTGTTCCCTCATTTCCAGGCCCTGGCCCAAAGGCCGTCTTTGTCATCCACACTCTCATTTGGCATGAAGATGTTTTCCTCTCAATTCCCTGGTCAGACACTTACCGCTGTAACTCTGGCCACAGGAAGGCAGAATTAATGTTTCCTCTGGATGTTGCATCAGGGTGTCACATAGGAAGCTGAGAGTGAAAGGCTGGAAGGAGCCTCCAGAGACTTTCTAGCTCAAGGTGCTGCTCGGAGGAAGGATCAAGTCAGCCCACGCAGCTCCCATGACATCACAGTTTAACTGCTCTCCACAGCTGCAGTGAGGGGATTTTTGCACATCCAAAGGCAGCGAATCTCAATCTCCTACTACCTTAAGAAAATATTTTTCTTACTATCCAAAAAGAACCTTCGCTGCTATTAAAGCCCATTTTTTTTCTCATCCTTTCTTCCTGCTTCCTCAGCCACTAGGGCAGAATATAATCTAGAATTCATCATCCTTTCATAATGATGTTTAAGGTATAGAAAGACTATCAAGCTGTCCCAATGGCTTTCTTTTTGGTAGATCAAACAAAGTGAAGCCACTCATTAGTGCTGATTTTTCCAAAGCTTTCTCCATTTTGGGCTTTCCCAAAAAACTTAAATCTCAGAGGAGGATGAAAGGTGAATGAACCATCACTTCTCTTGGTTACTGGACCCCATTCATTTAAACTAAGGCTTCTTTTTCTTTTCATTTTGGGATTGCTGAACCTATAAATATAAAAGGGAAAATCTGGAAATGTGAAACTCTTGCAAACTAAAATCTGTCTGAATCCATATGAATTTTTTGACAAGCAAAGTTCGAGCAGCTCATCTTCCCATGCTCCAGCTCTCTTTCAGACTCTGCAAGAAAGTTACTTAAGGCAAGAGTTATTTTCTTACTCAGCTGGCTCCTTTCTTGGAGCCTCCATCTGCAGGCAATGCTGCCTGCGAGCGTGATGTCTTCTTCAGCCTCGCTCTTCATTCTCAGCTCTGTCCTGGGCATTAACTGCCAAAGACACTTGTTCGTTTCTTCGCATAATCCCTACATGCTCTTTTTGGAACGACAGTTTAAAAGCGAAGAACCACACCCCAGCTCTGGTGAAGGCATGATTTTAACGTGGTGGATGCCATTTTCCGTCCTGTGTGCTGGTATTTCTTGAGCATCCTCGTCTGCAGTGTAATCCTGAGAGATTTGCCAGTGCGCTGCAAACACTTTCTACTTAGTGAGTGCGCTCTGGGGGTCCAATCCTTTTGAGTGACAGTGATGGATAGCCTTATCAGTAATCCTCCCACTGCATCCCCTGGCTGCCTGGATGCACCACAGAGTACTTAGAAAATTCTTTGCTGTAGAGAGAAACAATTATAAAGCATTTTTAGAACCGTGAATGGAAGGTTTTTCACAGCTGGCAGTTCTTATTTATGACAAGTAATAATTGCCTCAGCCTAAAAAAGACTTTGAAAAGGAAAAAGAAGGTATTTTTAAAGGGAATTTGGTGCTCTTGGATTTGCAGGCAGGATTCTGCAGGTACTGGGTAGCTTCAAGTGACAGAGTGCTGAGGGTGCTGACGGGGATGGACTGGGTCTGCAACAAGGCACTGCCTCCCAGAGCTGGTGCCAGACCTGCAGAGAGGTGCAGCCATACCTTCACCAGATGAGGACTGAAATAGTGGGGTTTTTTTCGTGTTTGTGTTGTTTTGTTGTTGTTGTTCTGGGGCTTTTTTGCGAGGCAGGGATGAGGGTTCCTGGGGTTGGGTCTCTCCAGGACATCCAGGTATGAAAGAGCCTGTGTTGTACACTAGTGTACAGATCCCCGGGCTGAAGAGGATATCATTACAGAAACTCCCTCTGAAGTGGAACGAACTAGGCACTAACATGAGGCACTAGCCTCCAAGCCTCTGTTTTCTGTTAGAGAAATTCACGAGGTGTGTTTGCAGCTAATGCATACATCTTAGTCACCCTCCTGTAAATATACGTTGGAATACAAAAGACCTGAGCTCCTGTGGCTTCACACAGATTTTTTTTCCCAGCATCAGTCTTTCAAACTACAATTTTCCTCGAGAAATTTTAAGACTTAAAATATATCTATAATGCTGTAAGATTATAAATGTCATGGCCTTTGAATTCGGACTCAGCAGAACAACTGTTTCTGTGTATTGTTTCTCAGTTGGATAGGTTCTGGGAGTACTGTTTAAAATATAACACATTTTAAAGTGTCTTGGCAAATACTTTTATCAAAAAATTTCCCAATGAATCACCTGACAGAACTTACAGCCAACAATGAGCAAACAGGCAGATTGCTTTTCAGGGTGGAGGTTAATTTCTCCAGTTCTTTTGTCGAGCTTCTCTTAGTGGGAAGAGAAAGTTTACCAAGGCATGTTGTCCACAGTATCTCTGTAACTTCTAAAGGTCCTTTCCTTGCTGCTAAAGACTATTTCTTTTCATGCAGAGAATGTTGCACAGCCTATTCTAAATGGAAATCATTTATAATTATATATATATGATTAATTCACTTTTTATATTTCTTTGCCGTATGACGAGCACGGGTTCCACATAACCCTGGCTGAGCAGAAGGATCCTCCAGCTCCTTGGCAAGGAAGACAGAAAAGAACTGCCAGGACAGTCCTGCAAATGCAGGAATGCTCGAGGAGTGCCTGTGCTCTGGGGCTGGAAAGCCGGTGTTTCCAGGCGTCACCAGTCTGACTTTCTTTCCAGTCTCTGCTGTGTCTCCTCCCGTGCATGGGCACACAGAAAAGGAAAAGATCAGTGTTTATTGCCTTGGCTGTGGCATCTGGGTTGATAACATCTGAGAAGTGGCTGGCAAGATGTGAGCACCCAGTGAGGCACTTGGCTGGTCTTTTATTTAGCCTGTGAATTCTTCTCTGCAGAGATCCTGCATCCTATCGTGTCATGTGACATTCTGGGCAGCATTTCAAGACAAATAAATAAATAGAAACAATAATAATTCCCTTGCACTTTTCTCTCAGCTGCAGGATTTTGGGAACCCCCAGCACATGTTTCTTCTAGGTCTTCAGTTTCGAAAGTGCCTAGAATAGGGAGAAGACAAACAAGCAGCTGGCTCTAATGAAAAAAGGACAGTTAAGCTTTCCATTAGATCTCGCACAGACAAAGCCCGAAGCACCCCAGTTTCACATCAGTATTAACAAACCCATAACAGCAACTGGCTTCCTGGAATCTAGGACCCTTCGGGCTCTTTAGAAAGAAGTCAGCAGGACTTTCCACAAGCTGTAACTAATATGTTTTATGTGCTTTCTTGGGCTGAGGCGTCTCATCATTGTTTTCTCCTGACACCTTGGAGATTTTCTGGATCTCTGTGTTCCGTTGTGCAACTGACTTTTTCTGAAAAAGCCATTTTATTGACAGTCTATAAGGGCTGTTCTTGGAAGAAAAATAAGTAACTAATTTGTACACCCTGCTGTCTGCACGGCTGCGGCGGGGTCACACAGGGACACCCGACTTTGGGTTCCAGTGCTATCAAGACATTTTTGTCTGACATCTTGTGAGGAGTCAAAGCAGAGCTGTGCCTGCTCACATCAGCTGAGGATTCAGCCTTTACACTGAGCATAAGAAATTACTTTAAATCTCATGCTGCTGCAGAAGCAGATCAAAAAAGGTCAGGAATAATGCTCTGTTGCTTTTTGTCTTAGGCTGCACAGGTCTGGGCACTGGAGTCTCACACAAAATAAACCCCCCCACCAACTCTCTTCCTAGAGCTGGATTTTCAGAGGCAAGAGAATCCCAAAACAGACAAAACACCCTGGTGGAGGGAAGGAAAGATAAATGCAAGGGCCCAAAGGGTCTGAAACATTAATATTTTTCTTTTGCTTTTTTTTCTGTGAGAGAAATTTCTGTTAGAAAGGGCCCATAAAATAATGAAAGGTTCTCCAGTGTACTAGCATGTGATTTATTATTCCCAAGTGTGCTTTGTATCTCCCTAAATGCAGCCAGGCAATGGCTTCTACCATTAGGATGCAAAGGTTTGAGCACGAAAAAGAGAAGTCTGAGGCGGATTTTGGAATCTGGAAAGCAAAAGCTAACTCTGAAGGGAGTTCTGTGCTTTTGCTGAGAAAGCAGGCGGGAGGAAGCCTGGCATGGGGAGGTCGGGCTCGGGTGGAGAGAGGGGAGAATTGCCTGGCAGCAGAGGTGCAGCTCGTGCCCCTCCAGAGGTGACTCAAATTAACCTTTGCTGCTCACCAAAACCTGACCTGGGGGTGCAGGGGTGTTGCAAAAGGAAGATAACAACCAGCTGTGCTGAGAATTGCCTTGCCGGAGGAGAAACTGTGAAATAGTTTTAATTATACCTCAGGAAGCAGATATTATGTGCAGATATTATATAATGGGTTTACCTACTGCATTGGAGTTTTCTTATTTTGCTTAAAAAATACTATTTTTCAACACGAGTTCCTGTTTGGGAGTGGGGAAGGTAAGTCACTGAACATTGCAAGGATTTTTTTACAACTTCACAGGTTTCTGGCTGGAGACCTGAGCCAATGGGCTGCTTGCAACCTTTATAAACACAACCTTTTGGCAGTCAGTCAGCTCTTGGCAGGAGACTTGCAGTTACTTATCACAAAAGTTTTCATGTAAGCATGTCAAATTTAACTACACTTTTATTTTTATTTGGCCTTAATTTTTTTGAAAAAAGATTTTTCAGCCTCTGGCTAACTAAGTCTCCTGGGTGATTATTTGATTACTAGTTAAATCTAGTTTCTCATGTAGAACACATACGGTTGGTTTATACTTGATCTACATAGCTATCACATTTCTTTCTTGATGGTTTTTTTGCTAGGGCTTGTATCTGCCCCGTGTGATTTTGTGTCCTTTTCAGAGCCAGTGCCGATAATTCATCAAGAATCACAAAATCATCAATGCACAAGTGGCAGTGCAGGCTGACACTTGGCTCCCTTTGGTAAAAGGAGCATCTCCTTGGAAAGGTGATGCTGAGGTTGGTGCTCCTTTTTGCCTCACAATTCCTCCTGTTTCAAGAGGAAGAACGTGCCCACGTGCTGGATCTGGGCCTCATTCAGGGGCTCACGCCTGGTTTTCAGGGAGAATTTGAAGTGGTTGGAGGGAAGGGGGGGTGTGTCACCTGCCTTGTGCCTGCGCAACCCACCTGTAGCTGTTCCAAGGGAGAAAGTGTTGACAAATGCCAGCTCTTTTTCAGGGCACATTGTAATATAAAACCTAAAATATATTTGCTATTGTTTTCTGCTGCCCTGGGTATAGGTCTGTTCCTGGAATATGCATCAAGAGCAATCCCTCTGTTCACAGTTTAAGCGTGAGCTATAGAGTACTTACCCCAACTGCCAGTTTCCTGGGAAAAAGGTTTGCAATGACCATCTATTATCCTGGCTGCAAAGAAAGTAAACTCTTAGCCGCATATGAAATTAAGCGATTCTTTTCTAGCACTTGGACTTTGGGTTTGGTGATAATAAGTGTGGGTTTGTGATTTAATAGGTCATTACCTACTTTGCCCATAATCACAAAGCAATAAATAACTACTGGCAAGATGGATAGTAGCTAGGTCTGAGGGGCATGAAAAAGATAAAGCAATAGGCACAAAAACATGCTTTATATTCATGGAAAATGGGTCCTAGCCAAGAAATGCGATCTGAACTGATAGGGGAGCAGATTTTTATTAGATGCCTCTGATTCGGGGAATGGCTGAACATCTACTTTCACAAGAGCTAGTTGTCTTTCTGGTTTACAAAATGTGTTTCGGACGTGTTACGTGGGAGTGTCCCTTTCTGAAGAGGCAATTCTGTATCTCACGGACCCAGGCTCATGGTCCCATGGACCTAGACTTCCCTCTGAAAGACCACGCCACGTTTTGGGCCCAATTAATCAAAAGCTGTCGATGCTTCACTGTTCACTTGATGTCTCCTTCAACATCTGCTGCAGCTGCTTTGAGTTGCTCTGACTGCTGGGGCACAAGGTGCAGTTCCTCAACCCTTCCTTTCTTGTGATACCTTACTCAGTTCGTGTCTAACAAACAGTGGCAGCATTTATAATCTCATATTTTCCCAGCCATTCTGGTTCCCTTCTGTGCAATGTAATAGTCACATTATTGCAGCACATCATATTACATCAGTTTTGTCATAAACTCATCACGTTTTTGATTATCTCTAGATACGCTGTGCAGAGCTCCAGGCTTGCTTTGCAGTGTGCAAGAAAGCACACGAGAAACTGAAATCCAAATGTGGCAACAAACCTCCCCAGGGCCGGGCAGGGAGGATGGTGTGGCCGTGGTGCCCATCACCAACTCTCGAGCCCCCCATTTGTTTCTTCTCTGCCTCTCCTCTCCACCTGACTGCTGCCAGAAAATGAAGATGCAGGCAATGTGTCGATGTCTTTGATGTGGTCTAGTTTCGAAAATGTGAAAATACAGTTGTGCGGTTCTGAGCCTGACATCAGGGTCAGCTGGTGGCTTTGTTCAAAATTTTTGGGTTAATCAAGAGGAAATACCCGTCCTTTTCCTTCTCAGAGAGGTTCAAAGAGAACATGTCTTTGCATAGTTTAAGGAGGTGAAGAGATGGGGGGAGGAGTGAGATGCCTGAAAAAGTGCCAATGGATGTTTGTTCACTCTGGAACAGGGAGAAACAAAACGAGCTCTTCCATATTTCTCACCAGCCTCCCCTGTTTCCAATACGTTCGCTTTATATCAGTGAACTTTAAGAACAAAATGTGCTCAGGGAAAAGAGATTAAAATTGCAAAGCAGTTTCCTTTCCTATCAACAGAACTGACAGAAAAATGACAAAATGCTTGCGGGAATGATTAGAGAGAGTGAATGTTCTCATTCATGTCATGTCGTATATTGCTAATTTATATGTATTTGTTTTCGTACCAATCTGGCAAGTTTCAGGAAAGAATCTGCCAGGAATCAATGGGAAAAATAGGCCTGTATTCTTCTGGAAATTAATAATAAGTATTTGCTGTGTTTTATTTGGATTTCAATGACATCTGTTATGAGTGATGGATACCAGGAATGGAAACAGCCAGTAAGAAGAGGGAGGAGGCTCACAGCAGGACTCTGGAGACTTGGGACCTCTTGCTGTTTCTGCTGTTGGCCTGCTGGGTGACCTCGATCAGTCAGTGCACCTTCCTCCAGTGTTCCATTTTTTCCACACAGGAAAATGAGAAGGTGAGACCTCCAAATATCTTCTGTGAGGGAGGAAGACTTCATGCTTTCCATGCCTGTTAAACGTGCTCTTTGACCATTGACTTTTTGGGGTTCCTTACATTCTTTCCTCTCCTTCTTTCCTTCTTCTTTCCTAAGTCTCAAGAAATGGCTAAATGAGTGATAGAGCAGTTAACTAATGAAATATTTCAATTACGTAAAAACATTTCTTTCCTCACTCATCTTTTGGCCACTCCAATTTTTAATGTGTCAGTAGTCTGCAAATACAAGATTCTCACCTTATACTTTGGCTTTTTCTTTTCATTTTTACCCCGTTATTTGGTAACATTTCCATCAATCACTGTAAATATCCTCTAATTTCTTCAGCTGTAATTTTGTTGTTTTTTCCATAACAAGTAGGGAGCTATTTAAAGTTCCAGTGACTCTGATGATTTCAATGACAGGAATTTGAAATAAAATTCTCCTCAAAAGCCTGAGGAGAAAAAAAAAATGAATCTAGCATGTTCACCTGACTTCCCAGAACCATTCAGGGGCCCAAATCCTCTTGATTTATGTGTCTTTGGAGATTTGCCTTTAATGCTTCAATATTCTGTAAAGGTCCTAATTTAATTTAATTATCATTCAGGCTGGTTATACAGATTAGTTTTTTCAGTCTTTCCTGGTAAAGTAGCAGCTACAACTCCTCAATCACTTCTGTTACTGATTTTATCTCCATTGCATCCCAACCTGAATTTTCTGGCAAGGTTGTTGCCTTCTAGGTTTTTCAGCCTGATTGTCAGGAACATGATATGGCCAAGAATAGACTGGAAAATATGGTTCTTGCTAGTCTGTTTCTACAGAGAGGAAATTAAATTCAATGCAAAGAAGCAGTTGATCTCTAGCAGAACTCGTTTAATGTCATGAGAAAAGGAGGGAAAAAAAGTGCCTGCGAGGGTTAACAGTGAGGAAGTTAACAAGAACCCAGTATGGGAGGTCAAGAGAAACACCAGGCAGATGGTCTATCATCCCAGCAAATACTTAGGCTATTTTCCTGTCTGAATCCGTTGATTTGATCTGAGGAATGTGCTGTCTCTGATCCGTGCAGCTCTCCTTCTCAGAGATGCTTTGACAATGCATCTCATCTCGTGATTCAAGGTGCATTTGCACAGCCAGAGCCTGCCGAGGTGCCTGCAGGAGGGCAGGAGCGCTGCCTGGCAGAGGGCAATTCCTTGCAGGATCAGCATTTAGTTCCACAGGGGAGATCTGCCCTCTTGGCTGGCCAGACTCAGTCTCACAGAGCACAGATGTCCTGTGGGGGTCCCTGTCCGTGGCGCCTGAATGACCCATCCTTTCACTTTCTTGGCAGCAATGAGAAATCTCTGAGGTAACCCAGGGAAGGGCTGGGAAGGGCCTGTCTCAGGTATCCTGCAAGGGCTGCAGACACCAGCGTAGTTGAGGAGAAGAACCCCTTTCCTCGCCAGAAAGTTTCCTCTTTCCGAGGGACTCAAACCTGAAAGAAATGTTTGATCAAATGGTGGAACTCCTCCGTCTCCCCAAACCACTCTATGGTGAGTGTTAGGTCTTTTTTTTCTCCATCCCGTGGCGTGTTTTCTGAGTTGGATATGTCTGATACGATCATGTCATACTCTGGGGGTGGAAGGAACATCAGCTTAGCATTTTCAATGGAAGCAGAAGTAGAGTTATCCCAGCTTATCCAAAAGTTTGTGTATGGGAAAGAGTGAGGAGGAAATCTTGGTCTTGGAGGGCTGATGGATGAATTTAGTGGGACTGTTTGGAGTCCTTCTGTTTGGCCTGGCTCCTCTCTGCCTTGGTGTAACACAGGAGTTACCAGCCAGACGAACCCGTGCGTTCAGCAAAAAGGAGGGGAGATTAAGGGGCAGGATCTGTGAATTTTACCCAAGTTGTTTTGGAAGAAAACGTGTTGTAAAGAGAACACCAACAATTAGGGCATATGCTGAGTTTGTTTATCTTCAGAAGCCTGTGGTAGGTGTGCCAGTGCACTGGTGTTCAGCAATTAACAGCAAAGGCAGACAGCAATTAACCACACGTCTGCTGTGAGTGGTAATGCAAGTTATTTGTATTTAACCTCCATGATTCATGAGCCACTTTCATTCTGGGAGCTAAAGAGAAAGGGAAGGAATATCTTAGAGCCTGATGTCACCACGTGAAAAATGATCAGACGTCAGTAGTCAGTAATGAAAAAAGTTATATACATAAATAAAAATATATCGATTTTTTTCCCCACTCTTGACAATGAAATATAATCATTTATCATACATATATATATGTATTCATACATATCTTTGTACATATATATTTTTGTTGGTAACAGTAGAGTTCTATTTCTGGGAATTTCAAGCTTCATTTGCTTTTAGGATCTCAGATCATGCATATACTAAAACCAGTGGAAAAATCCTTATCGGTATCAATGGCTGTTGCATTTGTACTGCTGGTAAAACACCACCACAGGAGCCATAGGCTTTGGAGGGGTTTTTTTGTTTGGTTGTTCTTTTTTACCCCGTGTATTTCTGAAGAAATTAGCTTTATTTAGGAAAAGCAGCCTTTAGAGGAATCAGTATTCAAAGGAATGTGATGGGACACCCAGACTGCTGGAATTAAGCCTGTTCTGATGCCACATCCTTTTCAAGGGTTTTTGAACTGACAGACAGCCTTCATGAATAATTGTCACTGGGACAAGTACAGAGCTGGGTTTTTTATAAAAAAATATCCTGGCAAGGAGAGCAAGAAAACCAAAGGATACCTGTGTTATTCTCTGTTAAAGGAGAAATAGCTACTGCATCAGGATTGCATACACTCTAAGATCACTTTTTGTTTTTCCCTGAACCAGAGTTCTGTCACAAAGCTTGTTTTTGCTGGAACGAGGTTTAGCAACCAGTTCATCTCAGTATTGGTAAACAGATACATTTTGGACAGTTTTCCATTGAGCAGCGTATAAATCTAGGCTTAAATGTAATGAACTGGCTCCAAAAAGTGTACTGGAATATTGATTTTTTGTGAATTAATAAGATATTGTTTTCGGGTTTTTATGGATTAATACTTAGCTACAAGCTGTTCTGGATTTGGGTAGAGAATATCCTAGTGGTAAAATGCAATTTTATTTTGGAAATGGAAATGCTTCAAGATGGAACAATTGGATTGGTGAACAGATAATATTAAAGGGTAGCAAGGGAGAGACACAAAGTGCCTTTATTGCTTTTTCTTTCAATACAAGTAATAAGTATTGACGACCTAAAAGAAATCCAATGGAAGATTTTTTTGAAAATAGAGTTTGTAGGGCTGTTAGTTTTGTCTGTGCCTAAGAGTGTCATCCTAGAAAAACCAATTAAAATGAGGTATTTTGGCAGGAAAACAATAATCTTTTTAGCATAAAAAGAAATAATTAAAATTGTATTCCCACTTATGAAAATGTACAACTTAGCTCGGAATCAGAAGCTTATTTAACACTTTTAGCAAAATGAAATCTCCTTCCCTCCTTCTGTCCCTGTTTCCATCGGGAACTCCAAAATTTTCCAATAACAACTTTTTCAAAGGTGAATTTTCTCAGGGGAATTTTCTTTCAAATCCATCTAATAACCCATGTCAGGGAGCACTTCAGATGTTCCACAGCGAGATGAAAAGAGGTCAGGGCACTGTAAGGGGAGCTGAAGGATGAGAAGAGTGACTGGGGCTGCAGACTGCCAGACTCGTGTGGGCAGCACAGCAGTGGGCTGAGTGTGACGGAGAGGCTGAGGGGCAGAAACAAGAATGCAGCCTGGTGTCTGTGATCACCCTGGGAAGTCCCTGTGCTCTGGTTACCTTTGAGCTACCAGGCTCCGGGCCGGAGGAAGCGCAGCGGTGTCAGCTGGCATCGGTGGGAACAGTATTTTGAGTTGTACTCCTCCAGAAGGACCTACACCACAGCCTTTGGGAGAAAACAGCAGAGCCAAAGAGTTTTTCCATCCTCTACTTTCCTGTAATTACTCAGCTCTGCTAATGCCAGTTCTGATCTGAAGTGTAATGCTGGGGTAACTGCGCTGGTTTCACAGGAGTTAATCCTCAATTGTTCGACTGAGAGCAACATCAAGGCTGTAATCTCTGCTACAGAGCAGTCCCAAACACAACAGATAAATAGCCATTGGCATGGCTTCAAGAAATGTGTTCCATCAGATGTTGTTCTCTTGCCATGAAAAGACCAGTAACGAAGCATTCCTGCAGGGAACAGGTTGCACTTGAAATGTAAATCAAGTTCAATATCATCAGACTTGTTAGCACAGTCTTTGGTGCTGCTTGATAAACGGACAGCACATGGAGCCTTGACACCTGGCTGGCTGGGCATTAATAAAGCACTCGGTCAGCACCTTAACTGGGAGGCGGTGAGGAGAGAGGCTCAGGAGTGGGTGAGCACTTGTCTGTGAGCACTTCAGGAAAGATGTGAAAACCTTGAGTGTCCTTCGATTGCAAGCAATCTTTGCCGGATCTCAAGGACAGGCGTGCGAACGTGGATACATCTCTGCTCCTAGAACCCCCAACACGCTGTGCACTGCTATCAAAGCAGGTCTGCAGGAAGCACAGCTGAGCACAGCCCATCAGGCAGAGCGTGCAGCCGAGCTCTGGGGAGGGATTTGGTGTGCAGTCACAGGATTGCCTGTGAGAGCTCCTTGATCAGAACAGAAATATTTAATCAGGTCTGTCTCCTGTAACTGTCATGTAGAGAAAACAAGGTTACAAATTGGATTTGTGTGATCAATGGGCAAGAAAGACCACTTTATCCACCTCAGCAGTGCTGACGTACTGCACTAGGCTTTGGTGACAGCCAGGTGCCCATGCTCTGGCAGGACTGACTCTCTCCTCTCTGGGGACACGGTCTGTTCTGGAACAGTACATGGATCATTTTAAAATTTTAGCCACAATCTTGCCTTCTTATGTGTCAGTAGAAAATCAGCTGCTGAGTTTAGGATGAGTATGATTTTTCTTAGAGCAGAATCAAAGGAAGAATTTGCACTGATTTCTGAAGGCAAGTATTGGATCTGACTAGTCAGGTTGCACAGCAATATTTGGGTACACAAAGGTGTGGTTTGGCATTTATTCACACACATGAGTGAATTAGGAACCTGCACATAGTTTTTTGAAGTTCAGGGCTACAGTGGAGAGCATGGTACAGGGGTCTGACTCAAATGGAAAGGGGCTCAGAGCCTGAGCAAATGCTGTGCAGCCAGGTCTGGCACCACAAAGTCATTGTTAAATAGATCTTCCAGACCTGACACTTGGCGGTTTCAAACATTAGCAAAGCACGAGCATCACAGCAGGTCTTACTGAATCTAATGGCACAGTAACTTTAGTAAATAAATAAATAACAGCATAGATCATGGGAGCCACGTCTGAAACCTGTGTCTTACCGAGAATTGGCATGGTGATTGGCAGGGTCTTTGGAAGGTTTTGAGTTACCTTGATGAATAACAAAACTATTTCTTAAAATTTTCTCTCTCTGTATATTAGAAATGGACTTGTAAAAGAGGGACTGCCGGTCACAGTCTGTCTGTCTCCCCACGAGTCTGGAAGAGGTTGATGGGATGAAGGGTGCAGCTGTGGAACCCCCCAGAGCAGGAAGATCTGTAGGATCCCTTTGGAGAGGAGCACAACTGAATCCAGGTATGACAGGGACACGGGTCATGGGCAGCACAGGACAGGTGTAGCAGCATCGACCTCTGCTAATGTTTGCTTTGTGGAAAAAAAAAGCGCAGAAAAACCACCTAAACCTCAGAGACTGGGATCTACAGCGACAATTCCTTACTTCAGGAAATGAAGCTTTTCTGAACAATACCAGCTTCTGTCATGCCTAATCAAACTAATTAAAGAACACTACCACACTTTATTAATGTAATTTATCTCTTGCCTGAGGTGAACTATATTTATGCTCCAGTTACTCAAACATCACGGTTCTGTGTTTGAAGGAATGATGTTGTTCAGCGATGTTTGTGTTCCACAATACCAGGCAGTAATTGAACAAGCGTCTGGGAAATCGGGTATTCCCTACTTCGGAAAAGCTTCTTTGGGGAATGTGTTGTTGCACAGGCGTGTTGGTGAACAGGCTGGACTCGGGCTTGTCCTTATTTGAATGGCAGCTGGAGGCCTACACAAGCCAGACTTTTCAAGCCAAACCAGCCAAGATTCATCTATAAGCATCAAGCGTGTGAATGGCCTGTTTAACTGAGCGCATGTGCTCACATCGTTTAATGAATCGGGGTTGGGAGGCCGATCCCAGCTGAAGATCTGGCAGGGAAAGGCTAATATGTGCTGAAGGAGGAGGGAAGGAAGGAAGTTAGTTCTAGAGATTAAAAACATTAAAGAAAATGTCAATAGGAAAAAAAAGCATTTATTGAAAAAGATAATAATGGCTTCCACGAATACGCCTCTGATGTAGCCACAGTTGCAGGGCTCACAGGCACAGTATCCACCCGCCTTTTGTACAGCTGGAAGAAGCAGTTTAACATAATTTATGCAGTAGGACAGTGTGAGACAACGGAAAGCATTGCCCAAAACTGACTGAGGGGTTTTCCTGGTGATTGCTTGCAATTTGTTGCTGTGTGCTTGATTAAAGCAGGAGAGAGGGGAGAGCAAGGAGAGCAGCACAGAGCTGTCATGGGCCTGGGCAGAGGGTGAGACAGCTCCTGGACGGGCAAGGCTGGAGGCAGAGTGAGTTGGCAAGGGAGGTGCAGCCTCCTGCCTCCCCTGCAGACCTGGCTTTGTCTGCTGAGCTGAGCTGAGCTGGCTCAAGGCCGTTTTGGCCACCTGTCCACGCTATTTGCCCTCATTTGGGGCCAGCCCTGGGTGGCCTGAGAGAAAGCCCCACTGGGGCTTGGTTTGAGAAGTACGCTTGGAAAGGACATTGCAGGTGGTCCTTGTCTACCCTACCTCACCCACACTTTAGGTGGGTAAGATGGGGCGTTTCCTCCCATGGGCCTGACTTTGGGATGAAGGGCAGCTGAGATTTGCAGACATCTGAATCCAGAACTGGTCCAAGCTCAAGTGTGGCATGTGCAGAGTGATGGGAGAAAGCAGTGGGAAGCAAACCTGGCTGGGGACATGGAAAAGCAGACACCTCCCCTCGAGCTGCAGCACCTTTCACCTCACACCTGCAATTGCTGTCAGCAGCTTTCAGTGGTGCTCTGCTGGCTCTCTGCCAGCCCATACACTGGGCATTAATGCAGTGACTGTGCAGTTTTACTCAGGTTGATTTAGAGAATTTCACAACTAAATTTAGAGCGCCTTTAAGCAGGGTGACGTGTGGGGGAAAGTACCATGCTATTTTATTTTTTTAAAACTTGGGTTATGTATTTACTGCTTTCCTAAGAGGGTTCTTGAAAACCATCTGACAAGTAGATTCTGTCTTGTAAATAGGTCCAAATGAGTTTTATTGAGATTTTTGTGTAAATCTTTTCTACCCTGCTCCCAAGTAGATTTTGGCAGTTTAAAAAGCCTTCTAAGAACAAGGGAAAAGGAGCTTTTGTTCTTTGCGAGTAAATGAACTGCAAATTTCCTTTCGAAGCGGTTAAAACTGTTTTGGATTTTCCTAGAAGAGAACAGTGACTCGCATCCATTGATAAAGCACACCTTAGCTCTGTGCTAATAACGAGTGCAGTGGGCTGGATCAGATTGCATCTGCCACTGAGAGCACAGAGGCTTGTTTGGAGGGCAGAGCAGGACTGAGCTCCCAGCACGTTGTGTTTATGGCTCCAAACCCAAAGTACAGATTGGAGATTCGTCCCAGGTCGGAGTCTCCTTGGCAGCCTGTGCACTGTTGCATATCAAGTGCTCCTGCATAAAAAGGTTGGATGGCATAAAAATAAATCCTGGTGCTTTAGAGTAAAAGGCAAGGCCCGATGTCTCACGTGTTCTAGGAACATGCCTCCCAGACTGTCAGCTCAAAATTTAGGGTGAAACAAAAAAAACAAAACCCAAAGCCACGGTGAAGACATCAGGATGATGTGTAAGGTGCAAACTGGGAGAGCCTGTGGTAAAAGAAGAATAGAAATCATCTTGAAATAGAAAAACATGACTGCAAAGGTAACTGAATACCATGTTGAACATGCTGATTTTTCTTCCTGATGATTAAAACAAGAAAAATCACACTACAGAGCTGATCATTAGTGTAACTGTAATTTTAGTGCTATGCAGGATAATTTCTTTCAACCGTGGAGAAATGGCAAGAAATATGCCAAAGATAGAGTGTCTATTAACAAGTAAGTCAGCTGGGGCAAGCAGAAATTCATGAGCATGATGAGATCCAGAAAAGGCATAAGGACTGAAAAAAATGGTAAAATGCATGGCACAGAAAGCAGTCCTTAAAAAAAAGCTGTCATAGCAAACACAGAGCTTTGGCAGTTCAAGCAATCAAGAAACAGCAATCAATTGAAACTGAAAGAGATATTTTTCCAGATATAAACCTGGCTTTATATTTAGACAGCTTTTTTTTTTCGCTATTATTTATCTGGAGGCCATTTGCATATTAGATCTACCAAGCCCTATCCTTTGTTGCTTCGTACCTCTCCGGCTGTCCCTGACAGTGCTGCCAAAGGCTCTTCAAAGGCTGTGGTCATCCAAGACCCTCCTGCGGCCACTGGTCCTGCCTGGCACTCGGTCCTGCCTCGTGGCAGGTGGTGGCATCTTCCCACACTGCCAAGCCAGTGTGATCCTCTCGTAGCACGGGGAGGCAGAAGTGGTTCTCGCTGAAAGGACAACAGCAAGTGACTTCTGGTGCCATCGCCCTGCACAAAAAATTGGCAACATAGATTTTCATTAAAAAGAAAACCTGAGCATCTAAGATTTCTGTCTTGAAATCAGTGACCTGTGCCTGGAAGAGGGTAAGGTACTGTAGCTCCAAAGAGTCTCAGTCTTGCTCCCTGCCTCCATAAAAATGAGAGAAAGCAGGATTGCAACTGAAAGGGAATTGGTTTTGGATGCTCCAGTGCAGTGCACAGAAATAAAGCCCTCTCTGCTCCCTTCTCCCTGGGGCTCGGGCAGGCAGATGAATCGCAGCAGAATTTAACTGGTTCAAGAGAGGCTGAATGAAAGAGTTTGGTAACCCTGCCAGATTTATTGCTTTATTCAATATTTATGCAGACAGCAGCTGCAAAACAGATTTAGGGACTGACTACAGTAAATAAATGTCTGACATGGCCCAGCTTTGGCACTCCATGGCTGCTGTACCCACGTGCTAATTTCGGTTCAGACACTGGTGTTAGAAGCAGCACCCACCCAAAGCTAATGACTCGCTGTGGGTGACAGCAGCAGAGCAGAGATGGACCAGTGTCCTTGTCCCGGGGCTGTGAGGGGGGTGTGTACAGCACAGAGCAGGTGCTCTCCCTCCGGTGCCCGTGAGGTGACACACGTACTCTCTGGGAAATCTCTTGCTGAAGTTACGGGGTGTCTGTCCCTTCCACCGTGCAGGGTTACTTAGAACACAGTGCTCCCAGTACCTTCAGGGACTTTATCGTGTCCTCCCCTGGGTCATGGCTGCTCCCAGGGCAGCAGCAGCAAAGCTGCACCTAGACAGAAGAGGGGAGCTCTATTTTTTTTTTTTTTAATGGACAGATAATGCATTTTGTTCCAAATGTGATGCATTTCATACATCTGTCTTGGCCAAAACAGAGCTTTAATAATAGATGTGGGGCGAAGGCACTGGCTGAAGGTTGTGTCGGTTGTATAAAACCACTGCTGAACACCCAGTGACGATACAGCCTCTTGGCATCATTTGAACAAGACCTTACTGTCTACGCCAAGAGGAAATTTACGCCATTTAAATCCCTGTCTGTCTTCACTGGCGGTGTCCTCTGGCTCCCGGGTGTGCGCAAGGGATGGCTCTGGGGGAGCAGCACGGCTGTGTCCGCCTGCCCTTGGTGCAGGCCGCTGTGCCCGCGGGGACGGCGCTCCCGGGGAGCTGTGGCAGCACGGGAGGCAGGTGGAGGTGCCAAGCCCCGGAGGAGACCCGCGGTGGGCTCCTCTGCTGCTTGCACTCATTCAGCGTCCTGTGGCACTCGGCGGCAGCAGGGCCATTAACCGCAACGTCCTGGCCCAACTCCAGGCTGCCTAATTGCGTCCTGCCCGCGAGGCGGTATATTCCCCGGGAAGGGTCAGGTGTGGAAATTGCTCCTCTCTCCCTCTCTTAAACAATGTCACACAAAGGGTGGTTTAGTGCCGAAGATGAAACCTGTTTTATTCGGAAACCTAAATCTGGATTTAAGGATGTAACAGAGCACAGAGTCTTCAAAGCAACGCCCAGGCTCCTGAGCAGACCCAGGTGCAGAATGTGGTTTTTGACTTCCTGCAAATTTTTCACATTCCTTTATTAATAACAAATCTCCTAAAATCTGTTTAAGCTCCTTACTCGCAGCAAATAAAAACACTTCACGCAAAAAGGAAACAGATGGTCCTGAATGCTGAAGATCTGTTTGAAATGTATTTTCAGCCCACTGTCTGGAACTTGTCTTGAGTTGTAAAGGAATCGAAGTTTAATTACAGGCTCTGCAACACTAACACTGTGTAACCAGGGGATTCTCCCAGCTTCGTGTATCAGCCTAACTAATGGTCTCTATGTCACTGCTAAAGGGAAATATTTATGCATTTGTTGGAAGGAAAATAACGTTGGGTTCGGGGGCTTCTTCTCTAGGACCGAATTGTTCCTGCATTAGAGCCAAGAAGTTTTGCTGTTAAGCTGGAGGGGACACAAGATTTGCATTATCTGGGCTGACCTGGCACCCTGCCAGCGGATGTGGTGCTCCTGGATGGTCCGTGCTGATTCACATTTACATCAGAGAGTGCAAGCTGGGGAGCTGTGCAAAGAGCCTCAGACAGCAGCTATGCCCTGTGAGTACAGCACTGCAGCCTGCAGTGCCCGAGCATTTCTAATGTCTCTGGATTTGAAGCTGTGTTTGGGAAAGCACAGACTTTAGCAGAAGCAATGGTTACGGTTTTTCCCCACAGGGACACCCCAGGAGGTTCATCCCACCTGTGTTACTCGGACTCCGTGGCTCCTGCTGGCACATCGCCCAGTTTCCATAGCCAGCGTCCCGCTTCCAGCTGAAACACAACATGGTGCTTTAGAAAATAAATCACACAGCTGCTGCCCCGTAGGACATTGTGCTCTTAGATGACCCAGGGACCTGGCTCTTCAGGTAGATATGATCACCCCAAATTAGTGGGTGGAGGAGGAACACCCGAAGCCAGAGCTGAGGCAGAGGAGGGGCTCCCTGTGGGTGCCCCAGGACAGCACCTGCAGGGCAGGTTTGCCCATTTCTTGGAATAATAATAGTAATGACTTATAATGATTATCAACTAATTGGTCAGGGCAGAGTTCATTAATTTGGCTTTTCTCTGACACACCTGAAGTGGCTGAGCAGTTGGCAGGTAGGATGTGAGTGATGCTGCTTCTCTCTGGAGCCAGGTGTTCAGGGCTTGCCAGAGTTGGAGTGCTTGGGATCGCTGATGCTTTTCTGCCTGGCTGGATGCTGGACGTGTTTGTAGCAGAACAACAACAAATGGGGAATAAAGTGCATCTGAAATGAAGCTCTAAATGCATAATTTCAGGAATTACAGACTGTTGAATGGATTTGTATTTGAATGACATCGGTGAATACCAGTCTGGTAGTCAAGCACCTATAAATAGAGAAAAAGGTCATCAAGTAAAGGGGGGTTATTTTAGAAATTAATGACTTGTAGGATTTTTATGTAATGTATTTTTGTTGAAATCTTATTCTGTTGAAATTTTATTTTGTTGAAGCCTTATTTTTGCCTCAAATCTAGGACTTGGGTTTTCTCACTTCCTCCCCTCATCTTCTCACAGGAAGATTGGAATAGCAGTATAAAGTGAGGGTTTATGGAGGAGGCATTCTCAGCTTCTTTCTAATAAAATTATGGAGAAAGAAAAGGTCAAGCAAGGTTTCGCTTATCAGATTTTCTATCAGTTTTTCTCCTTTACTTTAACTGAAAAATAATGAAAAATGAAAGGTATTTTAAAAAAATAATCAAAATGAAAACTTCTGTTTCCCAGAAAATAATAATTCAGAATTTTCTCTCTAAAAATGGCGAGTGACAGGTTTCTAACCTTGGAAATACTTCTTTTCCCCCCTCTGCCTCCTTCACCCCCAAGTTCAGCCAGCTCTGGCATCACGCCCAAGTGAAGCAGTGAGAAGATGTCTTGTGGTTACTCTCTTTGGCAAAAGAATGTTTCTGAGGGTGTTTTTATTTGGATGGTTATTATTATTATTATTTTGTTTCTGCTTGTTTTTTTTGTTTGAGATATAGAAATCTCTATTATTGCAAAACAAGCTCACTTATCCCCATTTATCCTCAAGGAAGAGAAAATCCAACTGAACTGGGGAGTAAATGTTTTGCTGGCTGAGCCCTTGGGCTGCTCTCGTGGCTGTGATTGCGGGTGGGGCGATGCCGTGCTCGGGGCTGGGGCTGGCAGGTTCCCCGGGGCATCATCCCCCTCTTTGGGGGCTGGCCTGGCCCTGCAGAGGCACCAGCATTGCTCACATGACTGGTTTTGAGGTTTTTTTTCGTGACAGGCTCCACAGGTTGGCTGGTTGAGGATTTTTGGTGGTTTAGCCTCTCTGCCTGTGGGATTGAAATCTCTTGCATCCTCAGGCCATGAGCTGCTCCAGCTGCCCCAGTGCAGGGGTTGGTGGTGTGACGTTGTGGGGAGCTCAGCCAAACCCCTCGGTGGGGTCTCCGGGATTACTGGGTGTTCCTTTTCCAGGGCTCAAACACATTTTCCAGGGTTTTTCCTCAAACGCACACCTAATTTTGTTGTTCCGTTGGCACCCAAGGGCACATCTCTGCATACCCATCCCAGAGCTGTGATTATGTTCCCCTCTGTTGATTTTTAAGTGACCATAAGACATGACCTCGGGAGGAGCCCGAAGGTTCCTGGCCCCTGCCAGCCCGTGGCGCAGCCCGGCCGCGGTGGGTGCCCAGGGGGACAGGCAGGAGGGGAGCAGCTCTTCCCCCACGAGCTCCCCGAGCCGTGGTGCCGCGAGCAGGGCACTGCCTCCAGCTGTTGTATCGGCCCTGCGTGCGTGAGCGGTGCAGGGACAGCAGCTGGGCAATCGCCACCTTTGCTCCAGGTCTCTGGGCAGTCGGGTTCGTGCTTGGCACCTCGGCGCAGAGCAGGAGCTTAGCCTGTGTGCCGGCGCTGCCTCACCATCCGAGCTGAGAGCCAACAAGCACTCGCGAGAAACTCTCCGTCTGTCTGCCCTGCAGAGGTCGGGATCCATTTGGATCCTGGAGTGTGAGCCGGGGGGCCTGAGCTGCTGTCGAGTGCCTGCCCACACAAATAAAGCCACGGGAGGCAGCGTGTTGGCACCGGAATTTCACTGGGTTAAATCAGGTTTGGCAGTCTGAAACAATACCATCATCTGATGTCTGGCTTTCGGTTTCTCCATCAGATGATTGTTTTTGGTAAGAAAGCGACAAACTGGAAGTCCTTTTAATTTGTTTCAACAGAGCTTAAACATTTTTAGGTTAGAAAGCACAAAATTTACAGGAATAAATTGAAAGGAATAAAATGTACCGACAAGTGCTTTTTGTTCCTTGGAAACACCTTGCTCCTTCTAACAACTGTGTGATCTTTGGGATGCTGCTAGGATAAAGCTCAGGGTGTCAGCCTGTAAAGTGCTGGTTTTGTGTTCTCTTGTGTTATAAGTGGCCATGTCATTGCTGCGAGCCTGCAGCGTGGGCAGTTGATGTCAGTGATCGTGGGTGCCTTGATGTCACGATGCTGTGGCCATTTCATTTGGGTAAGATCTGTCCCTCAACGTGTACTAGTGGCCTCAACATCTCATGAAAGACCTGTAACAATCATTATTTCTAGAGCCCTAGGCCCAAGTTCTTCAGCGGGTAAAATTCAGAAGGCAAGGGCTGCACTGGTGATGTGGAAATACTTTCTCATGGGTGATTAATAAACTCCTCTCTATGCTTATTCTCACTTGATCCCTTCCTTGCTACTCTGCCTGCAGCAAAAAGATGGTGTTTAATACATATATATTCAGGACACTGATGGAAAATCAGATTTCTTTCAATGTGATACCAAGTAATGCTCCAAACCATGGGGAGAACTCTATATTCAGTCCCCTTTTAGATGCTGTCTATGAAAATCAATCTTTTTGGTCCCAGTGCTCATATTTTTTGTGTGTGCTGCTTTGTGTTACTGCGTATTTTGGTTTTGTCTACTTACTTCTTACTCTGGCACCTTTCTCCAGGATGGAAGCGCTGTCTTGTTTTGCAAATGGTCCCCAGCCTCTGTATCAAGAATGCAAATGATGGCTGTTTTCCTAAGAGCCTGGCTTTGCTGCTGCTGAGATGATCTCCCTCTCTTCCCTCTATCTCCTGCTCTGAGAGCGTTAATGAAACCCGTGTGCGGTCTTGGTGCTGCTGAAACCCGGCCTCCGGTGTCACATCAGGAACTGTCAGTGCCTGAGCAGCAGCGTGAGGCCCTCCCGCGATAAATCCATCAGCGGTGGACTTGCTGCTGTTCCCGCCTGCTCGGCGCTGTGTGCTCCCAAACAGCCCTGCCGGGGCCACCGATGGAGGGGTGGTTCATCTCCCGCGGGTTCTGCAGTGTGAGGCTTGGAGGACGCTTTCCCCAAGGCGTGAGCTGAGCAGTGCCTGCGTTGCTGAGGGCCACCACGAGGCCAGGATCTCTGCAGGAAGCTGCAGTGTGGGGTCTCAGCCCGAGCAGTTTCAGCAATTTTAACTTCTGGCGTTTTTAGCAGTTCTAGAATGTGCTTTGTAGTCTTCCAAAAGATGGATCTTGCAACTTCCTCCCAAACGTGTAATCTGAAAACCCACTTCAGAGCTTCTCTGATGTAGATTAGTGCACTAGGAATGGCATTTTATGAAAATATAGAAAATTACCCACCGATTTTTTTGATTGCCAAACACTAGGAGCTTGCTTTATACGAGTATCACCAACCCCTTCTTGGAGGCGTTTGTTCTTGCATTTGAACCTGTGATCTAAGATCGTGCATAGCAGAGTTTTCCTACCAACCTTGTTGCAGACAGTTTCTTCCTGAGCATGAGCTCATTGTTCTCCAGACGTAATTAGACCAAGTGTTATGACAGTTGGTAGGATTACAGCGCTTTGATGAATGACTTGTTTCTCTGAAGAGAAGGTTTGTGAAAACAAGACCATTCATCTCATTTCTCGCTCATTTCCTCTGCCCAACTTCCTCCTTGAAAGTGTGCATGTGGGCTTGGATGTGAGCTGAGGGGAAGATTTTGGTGCTTCCCACAGCCTGTGGCTCTGAGCGGCAGCCCTGCCCCGGAGGCCATCAGCTTTTCCCCCCCGTGTGGTGTCATCTCAAAGCTGGAAAGAGGGCTCTCGGCTCCTGCAGGTCTCTGATGAAGCTCCCTTGGGTACAACTCATCTGGTGCTGTGAGCCTGGAGTCAAGAGATGGGCTGGAAAAGCTTCACTTTGTGATTCTGGAACTGCTGGTGAAGCCGTGCCGGGGAGGGCAGGTGTGCTCAGAGCCGTGTCCCTTCCAGCCACAGCTGCTGCTGTGAACCTGGCAGACCTGGGCCGTGCACCAAGGCAACTAGACGTGCCTCTCAGCACGAATTTACCTCCTTCTGGGGTGTTCTGATGACTGACTATCAATAGTTAGCGTAGCCCCTTCTGGCCATGCTGGAGCTTTAGAGGGGTTCCAAGGGCATTTGGCCATGGCTGCTTTTGCAGGCTGGTTGGAGTGAAGCAGGAGGGCTTCCCTGGGAAGTTCTGCATGCTGGTGTTAATCATTTATCTATTTTCTGAGTAATACGTGTGTCAGAGCTCAAGACAGTAGCTTTTCAGAGGTTTGAACAATGGTGACCATCCATTCCACTTTACAGCACAGTTTTTTATCTGAAATTGGGTTTTAGGCTTTCCTCTGTTGAGCTGTGTGACTGATCTTAAAAGCTTCTTGATATATTACCCAGGCCTATTAGATTCTACTAGACCTCTCCATCACCAAGAATTGATTTCCCCCTCTTCCCCCCTTAATTCTTGAACTCAGAAGGCCCTTAGGGCTTCTGGCTTAATTAAAAATTAAATTTACAGATCATTTCTCAAATCATCCCTTAAGCAGCCAGTAATAATGATCACCTCTGAGTGGTGTGTGTCACTGTCATTTTAATGTGCTGTGTAGTAAATAGTAATGTGTCCCCTCTGTGAACCCTGTGTGGAGCAAGCTGCCCTGTGTGCTCTCTGTTTATTTATGTGTATAACACAGAAATCAGTGTGTTTTGAGTCCTGGGGATCTATGCCACACTCCATCTTCAGTCACTTTTTTCTTCTTACCATAGCAAAGGAGGCAGCGAGTTGTCCTGCATTTATGAACACTTCTGTTTGTTTTGAAAATTATTTTCATCTCCCCCAATTGTTTCCCCTACAATTTGAAGGGTTTCTTTCTGTTGTTCCTTTTGCTGGGATATTCGGTTTCCGAAAGTCCTTTTTCTTCCAGTTGAAAGGAAACTCATGTTGCACATGAAGAGAATAGGAAAAAGCTGCCAATCCAAACTGGTACAAAAGGTTCTTGCTGTGATGCTTCACAATAAACACACTGCTGAGAGTCTGTGAGGTATTTCAGTGTTACAGGTGGCAGAGTTCACTGCAAACAGATAATCCAACTGTGCCCCCTCTCATGAGCGGTCTCTGTAAGCCAATCCACTAATGGCTTTCTCTTCTTGCACAATTTGCCTGAACTTCTTTAATCTGTGATGAATCTGCCAAGAGTTTTCTCTGATTATTTACAATTCATCCTATGCAATTGATTGCACAGAGCATTTGGTATATTTGCTTTTTTTTTTCGGTTGTTTTGTGGGTTATCTGTGTGTTTTGAAATAGAGAATTAACATTAATGAATGGTGAATAGTTTTGCTGATGCACAAGTCCCTGCCCTCATGCAGTGTAGGTGTTTGTACGAAGGCACTTTGAGCATTTGTGCAGTAATGGGTGGGTGATTGCTGCTGAGCTGAGCACAGACCTGCAGGCTTGTACAGATGAGACGTCTGGGGCTCCATCCATGTTTGCTTTCTCATCAGATAGGTGGTTTTCTTCCCCTTGTATATTTGTCCTCTCAATTCCATATTGCATTTATTTTTGTTCCCTTTCTGTATCCTTTTTCTCCACCATTCTAAAAGGCTCTTACCTTAATGTTTGAATTTACTCTGGCTCTTGAGTTAAATGTGCCTTTTTCTCACCTGATCTCAGTAGTGCAATGTGAAGCCAGAAACTCCTTGTGCTTATTTCTTCATTTGGGCAACTTGGCCATTTTTCAGTGCTCCCCCTGCATGTTTTAGGGAGCTGTCTGTGCTGTGTCACACCTTTTGAGCTGTCCTTGGTGGGCCTGTGCCCAACAGCCTCAGCTCCACCAGTCAGACCTGCACCCTGTTGCTCTGATCTGTGGCTCAACAGTGCTGCTCTCTTCCCTCTCCGGGCACCATGCTGTTCTGTTTCCGGATATATTTTTACTCATTAGACTCCTAAAAGAGAGGCTGATCAGAAGACAGTCCCAAGGAGGATTTGGCCTAGAGATACTTTGCCAGATCCTCTGCACTCAAGGTTGAATTCTGATGGGGATGAACATTTAACAGCTCTGCAAGTGGTCTCTGAGCTGAAACCCTGCAGTTGTAGTGAAGAACAGACTCAGGAACAAAAAACCTGACCCTTTGAAGCCCTTTTTACCAAGGGAGTACATAGTTTAATAATTGTTTGAATTACTCCTGTGAAAGCCCCTTCCACTCTAAGAAACATCACTAGAGAAAAATAAGTTAGCCCCAGCTGAGGTGCCAAACCATTAACCCAGCTGCTGAAGTGCAGTGCCTGCTCGTGCCTGTGTGAATCGCTATTCAACCGGTGGCGTCAAAGGAGCGGCTATCCCCCAAATTCTGGTGGGTAAAAAGAGCAAAAGCTGTCTAGAGTATTCCCTAAACCAGCCAGGGCTGCTTTAAAACAGTGGCTTGAGTCCTCTGTGATTTGCAGAACCCTAAACCTCCCCCAGTGAAAGCTTGAGCTGCCTAGAATAGGGGTCTTTGCACCCCTGTCAGCTGCAGATCCCCTGGAAACAGCGCAGAGGAATGTCTCCCCGTCAGCTGCAGCTTGAGTGATCCGTGGCTCCTGACCCTGTGCTGCTGGGGCTGGGGGGCTGCGGTGGGCCTCGGGGAACACTGTCCTAGAGCCAGGGGATGCTGAAACTGCTCTGAAAGCGTGCCAGGGCAGATCAGCTGAGGACCGGAGGGGCAGCACGAGGCCAGAGGAGAATGCTGGCGGCTCCCCTCTCAGAGGTGCTGCCGTGCTCCGGCAGGTGCAGCAGAGCAGTGCCAGCGTGCAGCCCCCGCGCTGCTCCGGGCTTTGAGGGGCAGGGCAGCGCTGACCCGCCGTCAGCGGCCGCTCGTGTTTCCGTTTCCTTGCCGGGCGAGCAGGACGGGCTCGGTGCTAGCGCTGCCGGCTGCAGGAGCGCTTGGCTACCTGTGCCCCTGGCACCCGCGCCCCGACGGCAGCGGGCGGCTCCCAGCCCAGCCCCGGGGCGGTGTGCAGCAGGAGACCCGATGGACAGGTCAGCGTAAACCACACCCGCCTCCCCCTGCCGATAGCTTGAGGGCTCTTGGCATGAAGGAAACGGCTTCCCCCGAGTGTTGTTCTGGAGCCTGCTCGCGTGTATGCCACAGACAGCCCCGGGGCTTTCTCGCAGCTTGGACTGCCACAGCTGAGAGTGTCTGAGGCATCTCTTGCATCGCTGATTTGCTGTTTCCTAGTCTCTTTCCCCTCCCTCAGTTAAGGATGCTACTGCATGAAAAGTCCTTGTTCCAGATCTCAGCTCACTCCAGGGGGTCTTGAATTAATAGTGAAGGTTTTTGGCTTGGCACCTTATTGCCAAGTTGATGTGCGGTTGTTTGAAGTTGCTCGATTGATGCTTCCCCGTGGGAGGGCAGGAGAGCAGTGTCCCTGCAGGCAGCGGGCTCGCCTGCGGCAGCCTGGGCACGGCAGCAATCTTCACTTCCCTCGCGTGGCTCAGGCCAGCGCTGCCCTCGGCTTTCCCCCAGCATCTCACCAAGGATGTGTCTGCATCGTGGCTGCTGTTCGTGGCCGCGTCTGCCAGCACCACCACACTGATCTTGGTACAAACCCTTGATGGAAGAGTCGCTTCCAGGAAGGGGAAGGGATGCTGCTGGACCTGCCTGTGTAGTCCTAAATAACAGCCTGTTTATCTGTGCTGTTTGATAGTGTGTTATTTCCTAGAGTAATGTTGTGTATCAAAATAACCCAGAAACATCTGATTGCCTGTAAAAGAGAAAAACTATAGATTGCAAGTGCTCTGAAGCTATTCTACAGTAAATCTGTCCTGTGTAACTGCAGAAGGTTTTTGAACATAGCCAGAAATTGTGTCTGTGGGGCTCCTGTCTTAGATCGGTGAATGTTTCTGGGGTGTCCTGAGACCAGTTCAGTCCTAAGGGCACCTGTATGTAGCTAAAATACAACGCTGTACCAAGCTCTCTCGCCCTGTCTTGTAGGATCCTTAGCTCTCTGAGACTGTCTGATGTGAACTGCCTGAAACTTTGGCAAGGAGCCCACTGACTCGCACAGTTTTCCCTGGGAGAAAGCTCTGGGGTGGGTGAGAAAAAGAATGCTTGTGTGGGATCAGTCAAAACAGTGATTTTATTTCTGATCTGTTATCATAAGGCATGTTCCCATGCCAAACTAAAAAGGATTCCAAGTGAAAAGTAGCATTAGAAAGAAGAAAAAAAAAAGAGAATTTTTTGCAATAATGCTTTTTTTTCTCATTCCTTCCACTTCTCCCTCCTTCTTCCTTATGATGTTCTGCCAAAATCTCTAGTATCTTGCCAAGTATTTAGCAAGAAAATGGTTCAGTTTTAGTATCTTTTCTACAGATCCATCATTGATCATTCTCTGGAGTCTGCCTTGTCTGCTCAACAGCTGGTTCTGCTCAAAGAGTCCACTGGAACCATTTGTGCGTATTTGTAAATGATGGATTTAGATAATACCCACAGTAGTTGTACAGTCCTGCTGTTCTGGCACAGTGACACTTTACATTTGCTTTGCATAGGAATAAAGGATGATGCCAGGGACACAGGATTGGACACGAGCTGTGTCTTCCTTTAATGTGTACTTAAGCTGCCATGCGGGGTCATGGCAGGTCTGACTTCCGTGGAGGGAACGTTTGAGTCTTGCTGGGCTTTAGGGGAGTTTGTACTGTATCAAGTGAGCTCAGAATCTTCCAGTGCTGCTTTGGGGACCGGTTTTGAGCAGCTGTAGCTTGGGCCAGTCGTGGTGTTCAGATACATCTTCCAGTGATGGATGCCAGAGGAATCATTGGCACAGGAACATAATTGTCCCATTATCTGAAAGGCCCTCTTTATCTGCATGTGGGGTGCAAACAGAGCTGCAGGGGTTCAGAGGCACTGGTTCAGCTCTCGGGGCTCTTGGGTTCTGTGGATGTCCCAGTGCCGAAAGAATGGCGTTGACTTCAAACCTGGTACCTGTTGGATGTGTTCTTGGGTCCTTACCCCAGCTCCTCAGGAGCATCTGGCACGCACCAGCTCAGGAGCAGAAGCTTTCCGTCTGTCCCCCAAGCCAAGCAGCTCTGATTTGTGCATGTCCTTCCTGCTGAAGGCATGGCTGGTGTTCCTCTCCCTGGCTGCAGGTTACCTGTAGACTGCTTTGCAGTGAAGCAGCAAAGAAGCTGGTATTCTCTGTATTGATAGGAATGCAAAGAAATGGGTGTGTGTGTATCTTTAGCAAACAGAATTAAACCCCACTTTCTCCTCTGCCCTCTGCTGTTTCTCCTGTCAATCCGTGCCACCAGTCCCACTTGGAGACCCAGTTCCACTAGTGCTGTGCTGCCTGTTTGTTTGTACACGTCTGTGTAAGCTTGTCTGATGCGGTTGTTCAGAGGAAAACACTGGAGTAGCCCCTGCGCTGCAGCACACTGCTGTGTGTCCAGCACACCTGGGCTCTGCTGCAGCAAGATAAGCAGAGCAGCCCTTTCAAGCTCCCCAGCAGAGCTCAGATGGTCATCTCGGGGGACTGCTTCGCCAGCAGAAGTTTGTGCTCGTCCTGCTGAGCCCTGCGTCTTGCCTCCAAGCTTGTTTTCTCTCTACTGACTCGAACTAAATTAGCTTCTACTCTCTTTCTTTCTTCCCTCACAAAAATAAGGAGAGGAAAGAAAGGATAAGAGCTAGCTTGGGAACTGTTGCATATGTGAATGCAATTTTAAAGTAGAGTTCATCTGTTTTTCTTGGAGGCTGCAGTCCGTGTGTGCAGCAGTGCTGCTTTCCCTGCTCCCACCAGGCTCCCGTGTCAGTGCTCCCAACAGCCTTGGGAGGGTCCAGCTCTGCATCCTGTCCTGCACCTGAACCCTAGTGCAGCCAACTGGGAAAGTATCTCTTGCTTTCTCTGCTCCTGCTGAGTGCTGCTCTCAGCTGGGTTATTGCTCAGCCGTGGTGGTATTGCTGCCTGATTTATACAGCCTCTCTCCTTCTTGCTCCTCTGCTGCTTGAGCACAGCCATTATAAAAGCCATCTGCAGCTTGTGCCTTTATTCCTTGGGTTTCTAGGCTGGCAGATGGTACGGACAAAAAAAGAGCCTTCCTCTGTCTAAATTAAGCAATAACACATCAACTTCCAATCGCATTCTTATTATCACCTCGTGATCGCACTTTCATAAAATCCCCGTTTCCACAGCTAAGCATGATAGATATTTCCCAGCCTTATGGCTTGTGTCTGAAAGGAGTCTCTGCCACAAGCCCTAAAAGGACATTTCAAGAAATTACACACCTGTCCTTGCCTCCTACTTTGCAGTTTGCAACAGCTCTGCCCAGCCAGCCATTTGTTGCTGCTGAAATAAAACCTGGACAGATTCCGGTGTTTGGTGGGGTCAGAGCCGAGCCTGGCTGTTGTGCTGGTGGCTGAACGGGCTGCTCGTTGTCTCCCGTGCTCCCATTTGGTGTGAGTTTGGGTATCACTGCAATTCAGAAATCTCATTTTAGAGCTTTTATCTTGTCACCGTAAAAAGCAATAATTTGATTCTGTTCGGTTACAGATTTTTTTTTTCCTTCGTTTGACCTGCTGGTTTATTATCTTTTCCTCATTTGGCCTAATTAAAGTGCTGTGTACAGCAGCTTGTTAGACTTAACTACGTTCCTGCATCGCTCCGGGAAGTGCATCTTCACTGATCGCTTTAGCAGCAAGATTGGCCCTGGGCAAATAATTTGTAGCAAATCACTTGACTGACTGAACACCACCTCCCTTTTTTGGGTTATGAATCGTCTATGGCAGATCATTGTTCTTGTTTCTCGTAATGATTTCCCAGCTAATTCCTGTGACTAATTTTTGGGCTGGGGTTGCTCACCCCTGGCTCCCTGTGACTCGGCACTTGTGGGTCAAGCTGCTCCAGCTGGACCTGTAATTTGTAGAAAATGCTTTGGTTTCTTGACTGAATCAGTCTAACCACACCAATACTTAATGTAAATTCCAAGTTTTCTTGGACATTCTGAATATTTTATTCAACCTTTCAGCTTTGCTAAAGACTTTCTTTGTTGCATGTGGAAGTTGAACAGAAAAAGTAGAAAGAAATTAATTACAGAAAATGTTTGGTTTAACCCTGGCTATTTTATTATACACTTTTTTTTTTTTTCAGTATTCCCTTGGTTCTGGTTCCTAGTACCTCCATCACCCTATAAAACAAGCTGGTTTTTTCTAACTCAAAGAGACAGCCTGCATCCAAAGCCTGGGGGAGCAGAGGTGACACTCACATGTTGATGTAGCAGGGGAGACCTGTGGCCCACAGTAAACTCTTCTGCCTTTATTCTGCAGCAAATGCCAAACTTGGCCCACAGAGAGCAGTAACTCCTCCTTGGTTTTGCCCGAGTGCGAGCAGGCTCAGAGCAGATGAGTTTCGCAGCTGACAAGGCACTGGGGCTCTGTGGTTCAGCACAGTCGTGCAGGGTCACACCCAGCACTCGTGTCCTCTCAGCCTCCTCTGGTGCCTTCCTGAGCGGGGGCAGCTCTGTGCCCTCCAGGTGGGACAGTGCCTTACTCCCAGGAGGCTTTCGCTGTGCAGCAGGGGATAAGTTAGGGCATAAATGAAAACAAAGTGCTTAGTTCTCTCTGCACAGTGCTCTAATGGGAAAATATGCTGACTGTTTTCTGCTCTTCCCCCAAAAACTGATGTGTTTGTAAATTCTAAGCAAGTACTGACAGGTGACTAATTTATTTTTGTCAGCTTAGCAACAAAGCCTACCCTTTGCCACCACGTTCATTTGTTATGGCAGTGCGTTGGCTGACATTGAGATTCATTTGGGTTTTTAATGTATCTCAGTGATGCAGCATCGTATCTATTCACCTGCATTCCTCTCTTTTTCTTCTAAAACTTATCCATTTCTAATTTCTCCCCATTATTTCCTTAAGCTCTGTGTGCATCTAGGAATAGGCATTTACAGTTTTCCTAAGGTGGAAAGCCTAAAGCTGCAGTTTGGAGGCTCATGAGGTCATTGCTGACTTCCACCTCTTTTTTTACAACCCAAAATGCAAGGAGAAACGGGAGAGGAATAGAGGCAATTTGGTTATTATTTTTTTTTTCTCTTCTGGGAGATGCAATGTGCCATTGCCAAAAAAGATCAAGACTGATGTGCCATCAAGCCCACGAATATGTCAGTGAGTGCTGTCAAAGTCAGCAGAGCCTGGAGCAGTGACAGCACCGAGCTCTGTGCCGGCCGCTCCAGGCGGGGCTGAGCCCAGCCGGCCCAGGCAGTGCATGGGAAGCACGGGGCAAACCCTGCACATCATTCTCGGGAGATTGGGGATCCTGGTATTGCGAGAGTCATCCGGGAACAGATCCAGGGCTGCTCTGAAAGGCAAAGGGCTGGAAAAGTAAAGGGCGGGAGCTGTCGTGTTTCCTGTGCCTCTCCTGTGTAGCTCCCACCGTATGAGTGAAGATCATCCTCTTGACCTGCTCCTGCTGTCACCTAGCAGTGGGCGTGATGCCAGGGGCAGCAGGACTCCTCAGCACCAGCCAGTGCTCTGATGGTCAGCCTGGGACTGGCTGCAGTGTCTGACCCCGGGCAGTGGTGCCAGGATGGCACAAAGGTGGCTCCCAGGAGCTTTCTCACCGCGGTGGGTGGCTTGTGCCCCCAGAGCGCATCACTCACCCAGAGCAAGCCACGTGTGTTCTTGTCCTCGCTGATGTGAGACAACAGCTCCTCCTCCAGATGTGCTTTGCTCTGCTGATGGCTCAAGTCAGCTGTGCTCAATCTGGTCCAAAATCTCCAGGCATCCCTTGTGGGAGAGGTAACTCGCTGCCCTGCCTCCCGCTGCCTTTGGAGCACCTCATGTGGCCAAACATCCACCGATCTCAGGTTTGAGGGGTTTGCTCATTAGGGCTTCTTGTGAGTCTCCAGCAGGAGCTTATGGGTTCGATATGGAAAAAGCCAGAGGGCATGGCAGGCATCACTTGGTGCTCGTTTGTGTGCTGCTTTCAGCATGTTAATGTAAATAAGCATGGTGGCAATCTTGGAAATTATTGGCTGAGGGTTTTTTTGAACATCATTCTTCAGTAAAGCAAATACAGCAGCGGCTTGAACAGATCTGTGTTCTTTCACCTTCATGCATAAGTTTAAAGCTGCTAGACCTTTTTATTTATTTTCAACAAAGTTGCTGGAAACATCTAAGTGTTATCAGTACCCATGTTGAAACATATTTTTATAGCACGTTTCTAGACCTTTTAACTTCAACAAAGCATTGAGCAGCTCACGGCCGGCGCCATCTCAATTATCTGTCCTCTGTGCATTCCTCTCAGCTCTCAGACACAAGCCCCGTGCTAACCATACATCATTATTAGACTGACTTCATAGCACTAATTGACACAGAATGAAATTCAGAGCAGGAAACAGAGAGACTTTAGCATTCAGTATGAACAGACTGCAAATTAGTGTTACTGCTGTAAAGGTTAACTGAGACTGAAAGCTGCTCTCTTACTGCCATGTCAGCTGCATGTTTCCCTTTTCTGGGAAATAGCCATGATTGGCATCTGAGGAGTAGAGGGGATGCAGAGGGAAGGAGAGCACCTCAGCCTGAGGAAATCCTACAGCAGATTGCATATCTGTGTCAGCTTTAACCAGAAGTGGCCACCTGAAGTTCCCAGGCAGCTGTGAAACTCCTGAACTGGGAGGTGTTCAAAATACCCCAAATCTTGCGTGAAGGGAACAAGTAACAGCTTAGCCAGCTGCACGCCTGGGGCATCTGGAGCCAGACCAGGGTGGGACTGAAAGCCCAAGTGTACATGGGCACGAAGTTTATTTCTATTTCTTACCTTTAACTCACAGATTTGTATGACTGAAAGAAAAAGTTATGGAGCAAGTCTTGCCTTTCAGAAATTTGTCTAAAGACCTCCTCCTTTTTTTGGCAGTTTTATGTTAAGTGTTTACTGTAAACACCAGAAGTATCTATAGCTGAGTTCACAGAAAATACTAATTTTGGTTCAGGATGAACAGATGCTGAATGTTTGCTGCTGAAAGCAGACCACAGCAGAATCATCACCTGCCTTATGCAGATTTTCTCATATGATAACATGGCAATCTTTTCCATGATTACAATATTAAAATTCTTAAAACTACATTTTACCCTTAGTAGCAGTCTACAGCAGTCCAAAAACATCAATTAACGGGTCAGAAATATATAAATGAGCCAATAAAACAGTTACTACTTACAGAAAAGCTCATATATATAAAATATCTCTCTCTTCCCACTTACTGTAGTGGCAGCCCATCCAAGCCAAACACACAGCCCATGTTTCAGCTGCAAGGTGAATTTCCGTATGGCACGAGGTGTCATTTCTGGTGGCACGCACACAGAGCCAATAAAACCCAACAACAGAGTGCTTGTGAGAATGCAAGGGGATGCCAGAGGATGTCCAGCCACCCTTTTGTGCTTACAAGAGCGTTGAGACAGAGCTGAGTGGACAGTTCACTAGTGACAATGTCCTGTACAAGCTTATGAAAGCAGGGAAGTGCTGTGGAAATGGTGCAGCCACTTCACTATAAATGAACCATAGAATAGAAAACTGACTACTGGTGGCTAGAATAATTGGACTACAAGAAAAGCTCATACAAAAAACCCTTTTCATTTTATATGAAAAAGACGTGTGCTTCAGAAAGGCCTGTGTAAATGCTGCCTCACACCGTGGACCTTTAATATTTTCCTTCCCCTGGCTCCTTGCTCGTCCATCAGCTGACTTGACCCCACTTTGTGCAATGACCCAAATCTGCTTTGCCCATCTGCAGGTTACAGTGCCATGGGGAGTAGGTGTGAGTCCTGGTGTGGTGAGGGGTCCTACTCTCTTACTCTTTCTGAGAAAGTGGGACCTGAAACCAGAGTGTGGTCTGAATCCCTCTCATATTAAATTCCTGCTGCTGTCGTGGTCTTTAGCAGCAAGTTTTTTAAGGTATTGAACTCAACACGAAGGTGGCCAAACACTCTGTAGCTTGAACTTGATAATAAAATAAGTCTTGTTTATAATTATAAGTGTAAAGCTAAATCTACCTTACCTGCCAAAACCATAAATGCATTGGCTGTTTCCAGCCCTTTGGCAGGTGTTATGTGCAAGAATGGACTTAGGTAGGTACTTCAGCTCAGAAATGCATGCGTAATGCTGTCTAATCTCTTCTTCTGTCAGCTAAAAAAAGGAAGATAGTGTATGTTTCACTCAGGTTTTTTCATTTTTGTTTTTCTTAAAATGCATGCCGGCGCACCAGTTAAGTAATTCCTATCTCAGTTTTAAGAATAATTTATAGGGAGATCCTCCTGAGTTAAATCATCTTTTGTGAAAGATTGCAATGAAAATATCTGTCTTCACTGTGATCAGACAGCTTGACTCTGAACAGCTGCATTTCATTAAAGATGACTTCATGCTATGTCTTGCTAACAGCAGCCTGTGTCGTGTCCCATATCTGTACAATTAGCTTATCAGGAGATGGGAAAATAATATAAATATTCAGTGATGAATTTAGCACTGACACATTGCAAAACACAGATGCTGAATTTCAAAACTGTGAAATGAACGGTTCACAGGGTCTGATATTACCCCCAACATTCAGAACATGTTTTGGTTTATTTCTGAATGAAAATATATTTTTCCATTTTCAGCATCTCCCTGGTGTGGGAAGCACTGACCATGTCCATCCTGAGCGCCTAAAAAGTTGTGGGGGAGCCTTGTCCTAACAGGAGTGTCGTAATGTCATGATTTTAATCTCTCATTCAGCTGGATACCTTTCCAAAGGCCTAATCCTGGCTGATCTTCATGCACGGAGAAGCTGCGAATGTGTCAGGGCTGCTCCTCAGAGCGGCTGCCTCTATGTGCAGTAGTCAGAGGTGGGTTTTGGGAAGTGAAAGGCTCAGCAATATCTAACCCACATTTTAGTACAGCCAAGTAAAGCAATAGAAGCAAGTGGTAGAAAAGTTGAGTTTTCAGAAACTCAGAGTACTTGGAAAAGTGGTGGAGGTGGGGAAGATGAAGCACCTCACCGTCCTGGGGGCTCTGGTGAGTGGCTTTCGAGCCGGGCAGCCGATGGTGGGGCCGGTGCTGGGGGAGGGACAGGGAGCTCAGGGGATCAGCAGGACACACAACACCGCTGCGCAGGGAGGTCTGCAGAGCTAAAACCAGCACCTGAGCCAAGCTGGCTGTCGGGCAGCAAGCAAAGGCGGGGAAGGTCTCTGGCAGCAGTAACACAGAAGCTGTGCCGTGCCAGGGGCTCGTCCTTCTGCAGAGGGTGACTCCCACTGCTGTGCTGCAGAGCAGGGCCCTTTGCGAGCTCTGGCGGCTCTGGACATTTTACACCAGTGTAATGGTACTGAACAAGGTGCTAGTACTGAATATGTGAACTAGGATTAATATGGAGTAACATATTCTGTCACTTTGCTTTTTGGGTCGTTAATGCATTTGCCTTCCTTCCCCTCCCCAAAGAGCAGAGGGATGAGGATCATGCTCTTAAACCAGGGTGTGTGTGCTTAAGGCTTGTGGGTAGGAGAGGAATATGTGTATCCAGTGATACACACTGAGGCCAGTGAGCCTTCCCTGACTAAATAAAAGGACAAACCAAGCCCCATAAACTTATCTTTGTAGTCACCAGGAATGGCGTGTCGTCAAGGCCGAATTGTTCCCCAGTGAGAGCTACGCCATGGAGTTGATTCATACGTGTCACCAGCAGGTAGCCTTCAAGCTGTCATCCTGGGCATTAATTAAAGCTCTCCGAGTTGTTTTCCACAGCTTGCTGTAAAACACCCTCCAAACCCAGAGTCTGGCAGTTGATGAAGAATTTAGGTGGCCAGCCCTTTGCTGCGTATTCTCAGGCATGGTTAGTGGAGCAGGTGAAGAAGAGGATGTGACTGTCAGGCAGGGGTGCCTGAAGCTTTTGTCTCAGTTTAATTGCCATGGCAGGAGGATGCCATTGGGGTTGCCAGAGGGTTTGGTGGCTTATGTAAATAATTTCATGCTTCAGCTGTGTTGCAGTTGCTTTTAAAAACCCATGCCATGGCCCAAAACCTGCCTGTGACCCTCTAGCAGTGAGCACAGTGCCCTGAGAGACACCGCACACACTGAGCTCCTGCACTTCAGGCTCAGAAAAATATTGAACAACTTTGCCCTTAGAAGAAAACCAGTAATAAAAAACCCACCACAGTTCGGGTGCAGTTTTGCATTGAAGAGAGATTTTTAACGGGTGAAATCCATTGTCCTTCAGAAGCTGGTTTTGTTTACTTCAGTCAGTGCTAAAATATTCATTAAAGACAGTAGAACTGCTTTGTATTATACAAAGAAACTTCATATTAAGTGTTGTCTGTATGTGTTCAGCATATGAATACATTATATTCTTAATGCTCAGACACTGCAAGTAGTTGTCTTGAAAAAGGATCCCGAAGACTTTCTAAAATATGTATTTGGTTAAGAAAAAGCCCAGCCTCAGGAATATATCAGACCTCTGGATAATTTTTATATGAAAGACTGGACAAAACTTCCTCCCGAAGTTATTCAGGAGTAAATTGAGCTAAACAGGACAAAACCAACCAGCTGCTCTATCTGTTCTAGGAGTTGTTGTCTCTTGTTGCATTTGCAGGCATCCCCGTGTGTGTTTTGGTTTTGCTTTTGTGTAATCTGGCCCTCCCTGCTGGGCTGGTTCTCCCCAAATGTGCTCCCCAGGCAACACCTTAGTTGCAGTCTTCCAGTATGAAGGCATGTCAGGAATGCCATTCCGGTGGCATTAGTCAAATTTTTCGCTGAAGCAAATTAAAAACGCTTTGCAAAATGCACAGAAATGGTTTATAATCCTCGGCCTAAGAAGCTAGGGAATTCCAAATTAAAATTGGCTTTGGACATGTGTGTTGGTAAATGGCAGACTGAGCTGATGCCCTCCCACCCCGTGCTTGTGTCCCACTGGCAGTGTGTTTCTTGGAGCCGCTGTAGGAAAATATGTCTGATCTGCAACACATCACATTATTAGGGTGTGTTTTTTCCACCAGATTGTCATAATATTTTAGGAAGTTTGTGTTGATTTTGTTGTCAGGAAATGAAAGCGAGATTCGTAAATAAGTACAAACTAATTGGGCATAGAGATAAATCTGGTTTCTTTAACAACAACAGTCTTAACTCTGGAGTAACTGAGTGTGGCTGACTCCTCAGAATCTGCTTTGGTTATTGAACAGAAGAGCGGAGCAGTGCTTTTGCAACTTATAACAGTATCTAATAATTTCTGAAAGAAGAGCGAAAAAGAGATGACCTGATAGCCACTTAATAAGGCAATTTTTAGTCAAAATATTGTTTTTCCCTTGGAACTATCCCATTCAAGTTTCCTAATTTGAGTCTTCTTACTATTCTAATAGACACTTAGTTATTAATACCATTATGAGATGAAACTGTGGTGAAAATGTCCTAACCATTTTTATTCATCAAGTGTCCTGAGCAAATTCTTCTGCCTTTTGTCATAATCTTCTACATCGCTACTTGCGAGTGAGCACTTTGCTGTTCCCCCAACTGCAATAACTCAGTGTGATGGCTTTAAATAATGGAAAACCCTAAAATATGATGGAGTTAAACAAATTCCAGAGGAAATAATGTGAAAAATATTATTTGGAGCAGATACAGATCTTAGTCTTGGTTTTACCTGTCCATTGCTGCATTAAAAAATATTCCTGTTATGGTCCAAATCAACAAAATATAAAATTCCTAAAGGGAAATTTCCTTACTCTTGCCTGAGGAATGAATCAGCGTTGTTACTTTCCATATATCTTATTAAAAAGAATATCATTTAATGTGTCTTTTATGTGAGGACTTTCAAACGTACTTGATGGCATTTAGTTTTCATTGCTGCTGAGGCTAGCCAGAATGAACAAGCAGGGAGGCTGACGCGGAGGTAAACGGGGATCAGCACAAGCCCGGCTGGCGGCTTTTTGTACACTGGCGTGTGTGCCGTGGGCGTCGTGGCGGGGGCAGTGTGGGGTGCTCACCGCAGGTCTGCAGCTGCAGTTGTGTTCCTGGTTATGGCAAAACGTCAGTGGGGAAAACCCGGGGGACGCGGGTCTTGCCTGTGGGTTCAGGTGTGATCTCTGTGTGGGGGTGATCACCTGCCCGCCGTTCTCAGGGCACCCAGGCAGCCTGTGGGGCACACGGGGTTTGTCCTGGCTCCTCAGATGGACAGACAGAATGTAAGAGCTCAGCCACGGCTCTGGAGGGACCTTTCTTGTCCTCTCCATCTGCAAACGCTGGTGGCTGAGTGGCTGCTGAGTGACTGCGCTCAGCTCAGTGAGCCCTCGGCCTGGCCTGGCAGAGGGGACAGAGACCGTGCCCGTGGCAGAGGGGACAGAGACCGTGCCCGTGGCAGAGGGGCACTGCCCGGGTCGTGGTGCTGCTCGGTGGGGAAAGTGCCGCGTTAGAGGCGCTGCTGCTCAGCGCGCTGCGGGCGTTCGCAGGCGGGGATGCGTGGCCGTGAGTTACGCTCTGCGTTACTGTGTGCGTGATGATTTTTGTGGAGAGCAGAGGGACCAAAACAGGTGATACGTCTAAGAAGAAAGTCTGTGCTGACAGCTGGGCTGCAGCCAGGTGCATCCTTTACTGCATCAGTGGGCAAAACCAGGAGCACAAGTGCTTAACTCTGAGGGATGCTGATCTCCTGCTCCTCCAGTGACTGCCTGTGTGATTGAAGAAAGGATGGTGCTAAGCAGGCTCCCCACTTGGTCCCTACCTGAGTCTGCACTCACTGCCTGATGATGAGGTAGATATAAAAGTATTTAATAAAACTCTTAGAAGAGGAAAAAAGGAACAAATGCACAAAAGAAGATGGAAGAAGGAAACTATCTGCAGTCTCTCTAGGATTTCTGCTAGAATTAGCAGGGAATTATTAATTGATATTTTGGGAGAGGTAACGAAATTTCAACGGCTAAAATTAAAACCTTATCTCTTTGGCAACAGAAACATAAGACTACAGAGGATATTTTGGGAAATGTTGTCCATGTTCTCCAAGTTCAAGTTGCCTCTCAGTGCAGGAACACTTGCCAGCTCCAGTACCAAAATTTCCAGCAGATATTTTGGTTTTGATAAATCTGAATGCTTTTCTTCCATGGCTGAAGGGTGACAGGAGGCTTTGCTGACTCCGTAGGGCTGACAGGGTCCTGGAAAAGCAGAAGAAGCCCTCGGGGAGGGTGGAAAAGGGGCTATTTCTCACCACAGTGACATATCGTTTTAATATCTGATGGAGTACTGTGAGGTGTCAGCTCATTCCCTAGTGCATTACAGTGGTAATTGTATTTACAGTTACACGTAACCAGATTTGCACAGTCCCATCTGAGGCAAAGAGACTGATGTGGTGTGACTGCCACATGTAGAGAGGTGGGAGGTGCTGTGGGGAAGCTGCAGGGGCTGCTGAGCTTTGTAGCTGTGAAGTCTGCTGGTGGCTGATGGTATCCTTGAGTGATGATAAAATCAAGGAGAGCCTAAACACAGTTTTCCTAAATAAAGTGCACACGGTATGTGCCAGAGAAGCCTAAACACATATATCTTTCTTTAGCTCTGATAGGGGAAGGACGGGTTTTGTTTGCTCTCTTGATATTTTATGATTCACGCGTTAATTCCAAGCTTTGCCAAAAGCTCTGACAAATTTTACTTTTATTAGAAATTTCCCTTTTTAGTTCTTCTCTCGTGCATTCACAAAGCCAGTGGTTTATAGACATAGCCTTGAGCAGTTTCTGCAGCTTCCCAGCGTGTCTGCCAAACAGAGAGAGCACGGGTGCTGCAGGTACAGCCTTTCCCTCTGGTGTAGGGCTGCTGGCAGTGCTCCAGCCCAGCCCTGAGAGGCAGCTCCAACCCTCTGGCTGTTTCTTTCCTGTGCTGCTGCTCAGGTTCACTTCGCCCTCCACCTCTGCCACATCCATCTGTCCCAGCTCCCCTTGGTGTGCGTTTAACACGTGCATCCCCCTGGTGTTTTCCTGCTGGCTCTGGAGGTACCTTTCAATACATAGCAATGAACCTGGACCTTCAGTTCAGTTTTGTGTCTTGACACCTTTGAATCTGATTTTGCAGTCGAAGCAGCGTGTAGGAGATACTGATCTTGGCCAGATATTTGACCCAAATTACCTAAAACTCAATGTCAGGCAGCCCCTGGCCACGTGTTTGTGGACTGGGGGGCTGGGTCAGCTCACAGCATCAATAAGTTGGAGGAGCTGCTCTTCCCTGAGGTGGGTGGAGGAGGAAGAATGTCCATCAGCCTGGCTCAGACAAAGCTGGTTTTCCTGTATTGCTCCTAAAAGGAGCCTGAAGCAAGCAGCTCAGCCATACAGCACTAGGGGAGATGCAGACACTCTCTCCTTCCCCAAGAAATTTTCGTCTTGCCAAGTACTCTTCTGGGAAAATGAGTATTTCCTGAGCTGGAGAACAGAGGTGAGGTGCCATTCTGGAAAGGGTTTCTTGCACCTTTTTTTTCTGCATATTTTCAACTGAGTGTTTTATCTAAAATCCAAAGAGCTGGTACCAGTGCTTTTCACCAAGGAGAGATCTTCCCTGATGTTAGTATTGCATGGAGCTATTGGAACATGCCCTGTGCATAAGGGATGATGAAGTTCTCGTTGCTGAAGATGAGGAATTTTCCCACAGGTGTTCCCAGCCAGCATGTACATGCCCTTGTGTGATGTGCACTGTGTTGTGGACGTCTTTGATCTGGTTGTTTGCAGCCTTCTGTCCTGGAGGAAACTGCACTTCTGTAGTGGTAGAGTTACACAAAAATAACGTGCTGTAGATGTCTTCAGCCAGAAAGACACGAGAGATCATGCCATGAATATTGCTAAGACACGAGCTTGGAACCTGGAATACTCCTTGCTCCAGACAATTATTCAATAGGTTTTTCTGTGGCTGCAGTGATGGATGCTGCAAGGGGAAAAATACCCTTCGAACTTCGTGTCCAGTTACTTGAATGAGAAGGGTAAAGAGTATTTATAAATGCTTCTGGAATTCCGAGAGGGGAGAGAGGTTTGAAGGACTGTGGATACATTTATCCTTTAATATAAAACTGAGTTGTAAATCCTAGTTGGATGAGAGCCTGCTGAAGTTGTTCCCCACCGGCTCCCCCTTGCCATGAAAGGACTCTCAGTGAGTCTTGCTCCTCTCCCTCTGCTCTGTGTGCTGTTGAACTCTTCTCCGTAAATTGAAAATGGGACATCTGTAATGTGGAGACATTCTGGCAGTCAGGGTGTCAGCAAATCTGTGTATGATTCTCTTGTAATGGTGTTTTCTAGTGGCTGCAGCTTTCGTCAAATGAGCAGGGACATCCATCCCTGGTAATATTCCATAAATACACGATACAGCCAAATCACTGGGCAGTGCAACACATGGGCTGAATAGGATTTAGCCTAGAGTTGAGCATTCAATTTATGACAGCTCTTTCCCAGCCCATCCTTACTTTGCTTTTATGACCCCCAGAATGACTGGGAGGAAGTGTTTGCTTCCAGTGGCCCCTCCCTTGTTTGGTGGTGCTTTGGCTCCTGGTTTTGTGCAAGCGTTGCTGTGTTGGTTGTCATCATCTTCACATCCTTGGCACCCGATTTTGTTCTCATTGTACAAGATGTTCATGATGTGCTGTGCAGTCTGGATGAGATCTCCTCGGGTCTCCCACTGCCATATGTCTAATGGCAGATAAGCAGTATGCAGCTTGTTATCTCAACAGAGAGGCAGAGCCTGCCTGTGGCCGCTGGAGCCAAGATAATGTGCATTAGCTGAGTCTAAAGCATCACTGCAAGATTTTGGTTTGCTTAATGCACTTTCCTACAACTGAGCTGCTGGATGAGGGGAGCTGGGTTGGTTTTTGAGGTGGTGGTGGTGATTTGAGCAATTGGATCAGCAGAAGGTGCTTCTGAGCAGCTCTTAGCTCTGGCTTCACTTTTTAACTGCTCTTGTACCCTGGCACTATTGCTCTTGTAAGGAGGTTGATAGAATAGCACTGGAGCACTCAGGAATGCAGGGTAGGAGCTGTGCTCACACCCTGTAGGTCTCTCCAGCTATCATCCGTTCACCGAGGGAACACACAGCAGTCTCCTAGAAAAGTACATTTCTGCCTCTCAGCTGAAAACACATTTAATCTGATCTTTTTGTGGCAACACATTATTACACAATGCTGAAGTTTTCTTGTGTAGATTTGATTTGTTATTTCCACCATCTGACTGCTCTAATCTGTCAGATTTACAATCTAATTATTTTCCATTACTGTTAGAGCCCAGATTAATTAACACTGCAATGGTGCTGGCTCATTAGCAATATTCATTGGGGTCATCCCACAAACATAAGCATGTCATCGACCTAAGGACATGCATTCCCTTTTTATATTATCATCATTCACTCGCCCTTCCTGCCTCGGTGGCATCGTGTTACTCTGTAGCACCGAAAGAGCCCACTTCTCTGTCTCACTATGTATTCTCCACCATCATCTGTTCCCGTGTGTGTTGTTGGAATGTTTGGGATCACAAGTGTGATCTGTTGCTGAGCTCGCTTCTTTCCTGAGCCCTCTGCCCTTGCTGCTTGTGTGCAAACCACCATGCCTGATGTCTCTGTGGGAATCAGTTGATTTATTTTGAGTGCAAAAGAGAGATATCTCATTGAATTCTCCTACTTCAGCAATAACTAGGTATCAATGTATCAGTTGCCAGGTCAGGTCTCCTGAATAATCTCTGGCTGAGCGTGCTATTTCTTTGTTTGTTAATAAAGCCATTTTCCCTCCTATCATCCTGCAAAGTGCTATTGCTCAGAGCTTGTGTTTCCTTTGTGTTGTGGCTCTGAGTCTCATTTCAAAGCAAACCTCTAAGCCCCAGTTGTGATGGGATTGTCTGTCAGAGATGGTGTTTATCAAACGCTGCCTCCACTCTCTGCAAAATGTTAACCTCCATTACCTTATAGTGCTGTGTGTCTCAGACACTTCAAGACCCTCATGGCTGCTTGTCAGGGTCTGAGACAGCTATGAACTCATGTGCTGGACTCTAGATACTACTTGAAGTTCTGAAAAATGTCTCTTTTTTGGGAGGTTTTGATACTTCTGCCCTATGTTATATTAAGTGACAAAGAGCTCTAGTGAAGTACTGCCATCCTGGTTTTTGTGATGGCACTGGGGTTCCCGAGGTCGCCCACTCTCCATCAGTCTGCAGGAAGCCAAGCTTGCATGGCCCTGGAAGTGGTACCACACTCCTCACCTAATGCAGGTTGGGAAACACAAGACCAAAGACTTCCTCAGGTTAATTCTTGCCTGCGCTGGGTCACTGCTGCAGAGAACAGGAGCCAGGTGCGGTCTGGGCTGCCCATCCTTGGGTGTGTGAGATCTGTAAACAAACCTTTTCCCCATCATAACCAGACATTTATCTGCTGTAGAGTACCAGGAGCTGGGAAATGCCCCTCACCCATGGCCAGTCAGGTGTTTCCATCTCTTGGCTGGGGGCTTGGGGAAGGGCTGCAGGACAGGCAGCTGAGTCCTGCAGGAAATAGGAATGGGTTGCTGAGCTTTAGATGACAGTATCACCGATGTTTTAAGAGTTCAGCCCATCTGTCAGATAAAAGTCAAAAGGAATGGATTAAAATTCCTCAAAATAACATTGACCTTGTCAAAACTTCTTCCTCTCCCTGACCTTTATCTCATCAGTGTCTTTTGTGTTTCAAGTCACAGCCAGATTTTGAAGCCTGAGAATTTCCCAGGGATGGATTTTGTTATGTCCCATCATTTGGGGTGTTGCCAGCATGAGGGCGTGGTGGCTCGTGGTGGCCTCCTGGGGGGCAGGTCTGGACCCCTGCGAGGGCCCGTCAGCAGGAGCTGCTGAGCACTGTGCTGGGACTCCGCTTCCCTGAGCTGGGCAATGAGCAAGGCAGGACTGAGGCACCAGCTGGGCCTGCCCAGGGTCACAGCAGCTCCCAGAAGGGACTGCTGGGTGTGAGCGAATGTATTTTAACAGTGATACAAGAGTGGGAAGGGTGAGACACAGACACTGAGAGGAAAAAGTGCCAATCAAAACAGGAATGTATTTTCTTCACTGCAAGCAGTGAGAAGTCTCTGAGTAGTGTAGGGGCTGTGCAGTCAAGCACAGTCCTCTCAGTGGTGCTTGAGGGTGACGGTACAGGTAGTAGATACAAAGGAAGGGGCAGTTGGCAGTGTTTTGGTCGTGGTGCTAATCAGAATTGTCCTCGCTTATCAGATCTACCCAGTCGTTGGGGTGCCTTGACCTCCTTTGCCAGAGCTCCCTTGGCCTGTGCATTTTGGAAATGTCAAAATTAAATTTCCCAATGACTCCTGAAACAATAAAGAGGTCAGTCTCCCTCACAAACAAAAGATGCTAAGGGGAGCAGCAGCAGTTTCAAACTGTATAAAGCTCCTAAGCCCTCCATTTAGAAGTATTTGAACTGATGTGCTTTGCTGTCTAAGAAGTTTCTTACTGCAGGCACTGCACTGACATTGCCAGTATCTACTGCTGCTGCAAGAAGCACCTTGAACAAGGACTTTGAAAGTATCAGTCTGTTCAGGAGCCAGACAGCTGGGAACTGAAGCCAGATATCACAAAGATATTAACATTTCATTTAATTGCAAACTGCTATCTCTTTCAATGACCATCTCAGGAATATGTCCAGGATTTCCACTTTCACTGAAGTCTAAGACTGGAATTGTATTTAGGATAATAATTCCGGTATGCACTGATGAGCTCGAAGAAGTCTGAAGGAAAAGTAGATGTAAGCAAGTAATTCTTGATGTTAGAGATTGTCAGGGTTACACAAACAAGGTTACTCTAAAATTTTGGTTTCCTTTGAGGGGAGACAGATGTATCTGTAACAGAGAAAAAAAATTCTTGAGCCTTTAAAACATGCAAACAAAAGAACTCAGATCCCTAATATGCCTCAGTGCAGGTCTGTAACCAGTCTGTAGGCAGCTCATTGCAGCTGTCCTTCAAAGTTCCCAGGCTGGGATTGCAAACAATTTGGAAACAAATTATTTAGAGAGAGGAAAGAAAGGGTATGGCATCCAAAAGTGTAATAAATCCTTTGGAGCTTGATCTGGGGTGGAGGAAATACTTGGGAATGTCTCCAGGTCAAAACAAATCTAACAGGATTTTGATTTAGCAAGACTCAAACCCTGCTGGCCCTACTGCCAATTCATTAATTGCAGCTACCTAGTGCCATTGCCCTGCTGTCCTCTGGGAGTGTGCCCGTTGTGAGGCTCGCAGGACTGGGATGACAGCTGTCCTGGGGAACGAAGGGATAATGACACTCGTTTGTATGTGCTTTAATTGTACAGTGGTTGGATCTCAACATGAGAAGAGCGGCAAAACCTCTGTTTAACTAGAATTAGTTTCTTTATATGAAATGGAGAGAGACTTCACTTGATTAATTTAAGTCTGCTTCCTGCCTTTCATTAGCAAATAAAAGCTTCCTTGTGTGCTGGGGTGGGGGGTACAGAGGTAGGGAGAGGGAGGTCCAAGGCCGCTGTTCTCCGCCGGGCGCTTCTCCGGCTCCAGCCCGCAGGAAGCGGCCGGGGCGCTGGAACTGCTGCGAGGGGACTCCGACACAGATCGGGGCTGGCAGGTTTGTCCTCAGGGCCCCATGAGAAGTCTCAGCCAGAAACTATTTTTGTTTAAAGCGTTTCTCACTCTCTGCATTGTTCAAGACTCGAGGCCTTTTGCAGAGTCGCTCCGGCTGCCCTGCCGCACACAAAGGCCGTCTGTGCCCTGGCTGCCGGCCACTGCGGATGGCGAGGGGACCTTCCGTCCTTCCCAGCCCACAGAGACAGCCCAAAACGCAGAGAGAGACCTTGGCACTGAGGAGTCCTGGTGCTGGGGACAGTGCAGATTTGCCCCAGAGTTTTATCGTGCCTTATGAGGATGCAAATGCCTGCGGGAATCTCAATGGCTTTGCGTTTTAGGTGGAGCTGCATCCAACTTTATACAGAGTTATATCTGGCAAATGCAGTATGAAGTTAGACCAAGGCAGTGGGTTTTTATTTCTTTTTCTCCTTTTTGCTCAGGAAAAAGTCATCTGCAAGAAGCATCGTGCTTTTCCTAGAAAAGTCACTCTTCTTGGGGTCCTTTGTTAGTCTTAGAAGAACGAAGTGTCTGTTAAGTTATGCAGACTGAGTGGTTTGTACAGACATGAATCTCCATTTATTGTCCCGGAAGGAGGTTCAAGACTGTTTTCTAAATGAGAACTAAGGAAAGCAAGAATTTCTCTGAGATTTCTTGTGCTTTCGAAGGGGGGAGGCCCTATGTCCCAAAACACAGTGAGAATTGTATCAGAGCCAGTTACCAGACCAGAACATTGCCGTTGCTGACTGTGTCCTTAGGACAAAAAGCCTTGGGTACTCATGGTGGTTAGGCAGACAGCATAAAGATGTTGGTTTAATGATGGTTTTTTTAATCATGTCACCAATGTAAAGGTCACACAAAACGTGCACAGCACCAGTGAAGCTCTGTGAAGACACCTGAAGGAAATTAAAAGAGCACTCTTAGCCTTTCCCTCCTCTAAATCCCAAGTGTCCATCCCTGGACACCACGAGCAGAAAGGGAGACTGAAGCAGGGAAATGCTGAGCAGCTCTTGAAAGCCACAAGAGCCTTGCTGAACGTTGTTTCTGACCATTGCTGCTCTCTGGCAAAGCACATCCTCACTCTGCCCTTCGGTGACTGGGGTTGCTTTGCTCGGTCCTTAGCCCGGAATATCTGTGGTCTGAAACCCTCTGTGGGGTGAAGAGGATCAGGAACAACACTGTGGAGTAGTGTTAAAAGAGGTGCTTTAAAAAGCACACAAAAGGGAACGGGAATCTTGCACTGAATCATTTCCTGCAGAAAGGAAAGTTGTGCAGTGAACCCTCTTGACTTCACCGTGAGTCACAGCCTGCCAGCCACACTCTGCTCGCAAGGGGGGTGCTGGCCTCGCAGCAGTGACTCTCAGTTCAAGATGATCAACTGTTTCTTGAACATCTTCTGGAGATGAGTCACAGCTCTCCCTTTGCTCTGCAGCCCAAGAGCAAAACCATGTGATGTGGCAAGAGAGAGTGAAGGTGTTGGCCGTGGAGCATCAGGCTTTTGCTGTGGATGAAAACTGCCAGTCTCTTGTTGAGCTGTGCAGTCTGTTGGCATGGCAAACCCTGTTTCCCATTATTTTGGAGAAAAGAAAAAAAAATTCTGAATGGAAACAAATCTAATGTGATTTTACAATTTCAAATTGCAACAGTATCAAGTATTTTTATTTTTAATGAGCCATTAACCCTCCCTCAGAACATGAATGCAGTGAGTTCCTAGAGGTGGTGGAGACGTGTCTCTGCAGCCTGCTGTGCTCTGCAGGACTTTCCATTGTGGCTGCAGGGTGGGTGCCTCTGGGGCACGTGCCTTAGGTGGGGTAACTCAGTGGCTGCTGGTTTAGAGGGAGGATGGTCACCAGCAGGTCAGGGGAGGTGTTAGGGGCACAGGGGTTGCTCTGAGCTGCTGCTGAGCCCTCCTGTGGTATCAGCAAGGTGCCCCTGTAGCTTGTCACATGTAGGGGGCATTAGAAACCTCACTTAGATGGAGTAAAGATGATCCTTCAAATACATAGGGCCGTGAGTAAATTTTGAGTAAGTGTGTGGTGCTGTAAAGAAAAAAAGATAGTGGTCAGAATGGGAGAGCAGAGTTTCTAAAGGCTCCAACACATCTGGAAGTCCGGAAGAGATTAAGCAGTATTTTCCTCTGTGTTTGTATGTGCTGAGCTCTCCCACAGAGGAAGATGGCCAGAGGGAACATTTCTTGGAGTGACAGCCCTGATGCACTTCACATGTTGAATAATGCCCCAGTAAAACAGAACCTGGTCTGGGGCAGAGGTTCTGGGAATGCCGTCCTAACACGGCACATCTCAGAGAGGAAGGTTTTTAACTGAAGGACATGGAAGATGTGTGGAGCTGCAGCAGAACCAATGAGTGACTCAGGTTGAAGCGTGCATCTGGAAATTTTGGCAGGGCTAATGGAGTCTGTGATGAAAGACTGGAGCAGGACTGGGATCTGGAACAAACCAGCCCAAGATTATCTGCTGGAAGGTCTCGAGTTAACCTGTGATGTGACACTGAGCTTCCCGTGGAGCACAAGCTGCCGGTCTGACCTCTCCCGCTGGGCAGGTGGCCCGGCAGGTGACAGGGGGGATGCCAGCAAAGCTCGGGGGCCCTGCGGAGAGGAGGTGATGTGGAGGACCCTGCAGTGCTCAGAGTCACAGCCTGCAGAACAGAAGCACTTCAAGCACCATCGTGGTGCTGCATGGGCGAGGAGAGCCCGAGCTGCACAGGATCGTCCATCAGATTTTATCACTGCAGCAGAACACGAATGGGCTGGGAACCCGAAAATGAAAGGGACACGTACTGAGTTTAAATTGAAAATTGAAACACAATCCCATGTATTACCAGAGACAAAATTTGTAGTACTGGAAAGGGAGTCATATGGGGTGGAAGGTGAGCAGGTAAAACTCTTTGGTTTTTGGGGATCAGCTAAAGGAATGTGAGCTAAAGGAGGCAGGGGTAAATAACTGAAAAAGATTTTGCCATGATAACATCTGGGAAAAGTGCTTGTTATTGCATTGAGTATATTCAAGTCCTCGGTGTTTTTAAATCTGGGAGTTAGTTCACTGAAAGGTCAGCGACTGAGTCGGTGAGAGGGAATTTAAGGATGTCTCCAGGGAATGAGAAAGTCTCAGCAGAACATGCCTAGAGCTGAGAAAGCCCTGCTGCCTGAAGCCATGTCTCAACAACCTTTCCCTTCTGCTGTGGCAGGAATGAAAAGATGAGCTGCATTTCTACTGTTGGTGTCAGATACTGATAATAACTGTGTTCACTTTGGCTTTTATTGGTTATAGCAGGGGAGAAAAATGGAATATTTAGCTAGTGCTGAAAGAGGTAAATTAAAAATGAAAACTCTCTACTGCTGCTGAAAAGCCTGAATTGCTGGCTTGAGAGGAAGCAAAGCAGAAAGGGCTGCTGTGGGCAGCGTTGCTTTATCTCCCTCGCACCAAAGTGCCTGTTCAGCACTGCCACGCCTGCAGCAAAGCACCAGGATCGCTGAGCTCTCCTCCCAGAGGTGGAAGCTTGGGAGCTTCCCCCTGGTTCTCCGGGGTGCACACTGCACAAGATGGGATGGGAGAGGGCTTGCAGGGAGCTCTGAGGGTCAGGTCAGCAGAATTGCCTGTTCTTGCTCTTTAAAGGCCTCGAGACCTGGACATGTGGTGCTTTTAAAAGCCAGGAGAGTCCCAGCCTCTTGCAGAATGAGCATCAAGTGCAGGGTGGCCATTCGTTAGAGGAATGAACGGCAGCGTGTGCCTGGGTGCCCTCCCACATCTCGCGGAGTGGTGTGTGTTCGAAAAGGCCACGAGCAAGAGCTGCAGCACGCCGCACAGACCAGAGCAGGTTGGGTCAGAGGGCTGAGCAGGAGGGAGCAGCAGCTCCAGGGAGCAGGGATGCTGCATGCGACCTTCTCCGGTCTTCGTTTCCCTGCAGGAATGGGGACCAAAGTTCAGCTATTTATGTCCCTGCTGGTACGTGTTGGAAGGCAGTCATCACAAGGGCAGGGGGTTTCTCAGAGATTTAAAGTCCCAGTAAAATGTTCTGCTCTTTCCTTCTTTGAAGGAAGCAGGCAGGCACAGAATGAACTCACGTATGCAAACGAGGATCTAATTTAGTGACAGGTGAATTAGCCAGGCTTGCTGTGGATAGGAGCTACTCGTGGTCTGTCACAGAAAATACACGACTTCCTCTCACACTGCTCGTCTGAGTGCTTGCACAAGGTGTGAGAGGGAGGATTACATTTTCTTTCTCTTTTTTTGGGTTTTAATTATTTAATTTTTTTAGCACAGCTGAATGGCAAATACATTTATTTCCAGAAATGGGTTTGCAGGAACTCCTAGGAGGCATTGCGAACACTCAGGCATTCAGGCACACCCCACAAAGAATAAATGGGGAATTGATGGATATGAACAGACTGTGGGTCTGAATAATTGTCCTCCCAAATTCTCTCCAGGGAATGCTGTTAGAGTCTGAAGACTGTGGGAGGAGAACTAGGATTTATTCGGTAAAGATTCACTTACCATAAATAAATAAAAATAAATAAGTAGGCTAAATTAGTAATGAATAGTTCAGCCAGCTCTAATGCTAAATAAACACACTGAATTGTAATGAAAACACTAAAGCCTGTTTGAACTGGAGCTAGAAATCCAAGGAGAAATAACTGTGTGGCACTTAAATTAGCACTCACCATAAAATATAAATATATGATATTAAATATGGATTTTTTTTTTTTTTTAAACTCGTGAGATTTTAAAGATTCATCTGTTCCCTGTGTTTGGAAGGCTCGAACGAGACACTCTTCAGTGCTATAGAGTGACATAAATCACTGAGGAGTTATAAAATCCCTTGATGTATGCTCTTGGACAGTAACTATATTTGTAGAGGCTCTCACGGGGGTGCGTTTATACTGATAGGAGGCTGTTTTAAATTCATGCAGTTATCTCCATATAAAGCATTTTTATAGGATTTTCCACACTATGGGGGGTTGTGCGACTCTAATTATACAACTCAGACTGTATTGGTGAAACTTACAGGCAAAGATAAGCCCTTTAGCAAGGCAGACTCCTGCTCTTGAACTTAAAAGAAAATAATTTTCTTCTTGTGAGTGCCCCTGAGAACAGCTGGGAAGATCAATAGCTGCTCCGGCAGGCGGGAGAGGCTGTGTGTGCAGCCAGCCCGGGGAGCGGCGTGGCGCGAGCCTTCCCCGCGCTCCGAGCCCGTGTGGCTGGGGTCACTCACCTCGGACGGGCTCCAGGCTGCTGAAGGGCCACCAAGCACTAACCAGCCTTTTGTGGCCACTTTAAACCATTTGTTAAACTCTGCAGAGCTGCGCTGCAGCTGCAAAAAGTAGCGTGAGTCAGAGCCTTAAACGTCTGGGTAAAACGGTGAAGTCGAGGCAGAGAAAAGCGACGTGCAAATGGAGCTCTCAAAAATGGAGTATTTCCTTTGGAGAAAGTGCAGCTGCTCTTTTATAGAGGGCAAACCCCTCAGGTGATGGGGTGGGACTGGCTGCAGGACTGCAGGGGCAAGTCCTGGTTGATGGGCTGGTGTATAGGTCTCACTGGCTTTTCGACCAGGAGAAACCAGAAGGCCGTGTGGCACTGGAGCTCAAGGGGCAGCTGGGAACTGATATCAGTGTCCCGGTGTGGAAAGAAATATCTCAGTGTGCAGACTGGAAATTATGTGCCTCTGAGGGTGTGGCCAGTTTCTGGCAGTGATGGGGAAAAGAGCTCTCAGGAGTGAAGAATCAGTAGTTCACTTGATAAAAATAGGATTATCTCCATCCCTAAGTTCGGCAAAGCAGCTTTTAGAGGCGGAATATATCTGCGCTCTCTGACTGCATTACACAACAGAAAGAATGTAAGAACTTAGAAGAAACGAATAAGGTATGTAGTATCCCAACGTGAACTGAAAATGAAAAACTGAGAGAGCTTTTTGCTTTATTATAATAACATGGAGCAGAGTGAAAGAATGGCTCTGCATATGAAATAGAGTTAGGAGGATAATCAGCCCAAACCTCCTATGATCCTACAATAGAGGCACCAACACTGGAGGCAGGCAGGAGAGTTAATAAATTAAGGTGCAACTAAAATAGATTCACGGTCATTTAACAACGTGTCAGGGCTCCTAGAGAAATGAGTATAATGTATTTAAGTCTAACGTGCAAACAACTTTAAACAGGAAAGAATGAGGGAAGGAGAAAATGGGAGAAGATTTATTGCAGCAAGCAGCTGAGGTCAACTTGCTTTCACAGGAGAACGGGAGAAGAAAATGGCACATGAGTGCCTGGAGGTGGCTGCAGCACTTCCATGTTCCCTTAGCAGGAGTAAAACACACTGAGGAAGTTTCTGGATACCCTTAAGGGGAGTTGTTCAAGTGCCTAGGAATGGCTAAATGGGATTTCTCCTCTTGAGTATTCCGAGAGCACTCACTTTCTGCTGAAGCCAACAACCTCACTCATGTCCTAAGAACCAGCCCCAGCCCTCCTGCTCTGAGTATCGGCTCTGGGACTCGGCTGCCCAGCCAGCGTTCACACGGGCTTGAGGTTTTTTTCCTGTGGTTGGTTGTTTTTTGGCAGGCAGGTAGAATAAGCCCGAGCCATCGATTCATTTATTTTTGGCTCCCCTTGCATTGTTTTCAGCTTGTGAGAAGTCGCTGTGTCTCTTGGGTTTGCCATGGAAGGATGATAATCATCAATCCATCCCAGACAGGACAGGTGCAGCCAGCGATTCTCTGGTGCTGGGAATCCATCTGTGTCTGCAGACCCTGGCTAGGTACTCTAAGAAAAGCATATACAGCAGTGTAACGATATGGGTAGTTCCTTTTAAGCTCTGCCCTAAAGAGAAGTGGGGCGAATTCACCTGTGCAGGTGTCCAGGATGGTTTTAGGTTCTCTGTGGGAAGGGCTGGCTGCGTGCTGGCAACGCTTTGGGAGATGTCTGTGGGCAGAATACAAAGCTCCTTTTGCTGAACAAGCAGCCACGGGCTGAGCCCTCTCTGAGCACAAAGCTTTGCCTTGCAGAGCTCCAGCACGGCTGGGCAGGGCACAAAGCTGTCACTGCTGTGCTGAAGGATGGAGTCGCTCTGCCTTTTCCTTCCCCTCCCAAGAGCTGTTGCTCAAGGATCACCTCTCGTGGGGCCCCAGCCCCACCTTCAGTGCGTCTGCCCCTGCCAGGGCACCCTGAACAAGGCATCGAGGGCCTGGGCAGCCCACACTGCTGGCAGGGTTAATCCTCGCACCTCCCCGGGGTGTAAATGAAATGTTCTTTGTTCTGGCACTCTGCTCTGTGACACGTGAACTGGGGGCACTCTGGCACTTGCACTCAGGACCCTCGCTCCTGCAGTTTTCCTCCTCCATTTTGCCTCCATGCAGGGCTGTACCAGCTCTGCTGCTGTTCGTGGTGAGGAAAAAAGGGAATAATTCTATTTCTTACAGTGATATTACTTTCTCTGCTTCTCTGAAAGCATGTATGTGCCTAAAAAGGCTCTCTAAGGGCTGCATTTTAAATTATATCTAAGTGAATACTATAAAAAAAACCCCTCTCATTTTTTTATTTATTTTATGGGATTAAAATAGAGACATTAATTTCAACATTTAATGGTTTTACTGTGGTGATGTTCACAACCCTTCCATGTTCATTTTTTGTGACTTGTTTAGCAGTTACTGTCAGTGCTGTTCACTGAAACAGCACGTTATAAGTGAGCAGGCTCCTAGATGACATGGATGATTTATAAATACTTTATACAGTCAGAACGTATTTATGCAGGACAGCAATTTGTTTGGTTATTTCCAGAGGCTGAGCCACTAACAGTTACATTAGAGAGACAAAAAGGACTGAACTTGTGCTCAAGAAGGGCTGCTTTGGGCTGTTACCCTAATGAATCTACTATTGCTAGATAAAAATGGATAGGAAGTTTGAGCTTCAGGCTTTGTGTGCTTCAAAGATACCTAAGAAAAATGAAAAATGCCTTAGAAAAATGAAATATAAGGTCTTGCATCTTCTAAAGTTGATGTAAAACTCCACTGATGTCAGCAGCGCAGGTGTGAGGCTTGGGAAGAATTACAGTGTGAGAAATATTCTTGTTCTTTGCTTTATGAATCAAGTGTTTGATTTGAATTTGTAAATGTACTTTATAAATCTCTGATTTAAATCTCTTATTTGAGGCAATAAGGTATCTTATGTCATAGACTTAAATCTAAAAATAAATGTAAAAGAGAAACAGATGTAGACAGATGTAAGCCTGATGCTGCTTTGGGATCTCAGCAACCAGACTGGGATCCCTGGGCCAGCCAGTGGCCCCTGCACACTGGGATCCACCTGTGTAAATCTCTCAGCAGAATCAGTTTTGCTGTCAAACTCAACAAAAACCTGCCTAGATCATGTTTCAGTGGCGCTGCAAATCTTCTCCTCTGACTGAGTTTAGCGGGAGCCGTAGTGCCCGGGATGGCAGCTCACGGCTCTGTCGCGGCAGGTGCGTTACTTTGAGTTCAAAAATAATCTTTGTAGTTAAGCTGTGAATGTAACTATACGAGAGATTTGTAGGGGAGAATTTTGTCTTGATTTACTGTTACTCTACCCAGATGTAGCTCCTGGAGGTGTGTGCCAGGCACGGGCTGACCCTTTGCAAATCCTGGGAGGTTTCCGTGTCGCGAAGAGCAGAGCTTGCTGCAGCATCTGGGAGAGTCTGCAGTGTTGCTCTCTACGATAGGGCAAAATTAACACAATTGCAATTATAAAAACATCCCTTTCACAATTCCTGCTGTTTCCAGTCCCTCGCTGCAGCAGGACTTCATCAGGATGCAGGACAGGTTTGCAGAGCCCTTTTCCCTCCTGCTCCATCATCCCTGAACCTGCTGCAGATCTTCCCCGCAGCTCTGCTGGGTTTGTTTGTTTGTTTACCTTCCATTATCCTCCTTGTTCCTCATACTTCGAGGTCAGGAGACGACCGGCAGATCTGCCCAATTTATTCCCGTGTATGACAAAAGAGACCCGGGTCAACCAATGAGCCGTGAACTTCTATTTCTATTTCGCTGCGGTTGTGCCACCGTGATCTGCACACTGCCAGTCATCCACCATATTGATGAGATTAGCTGGTAATTAAAAACCCAGCCAAGCCAGGCAGAGGAAGATGACTCAATTAGCAGAATGTCACCGAATCTAATTTACTTTGCTTATCACAGACTTATTCTCTAATGAATTAGAAACGAAGAGCAGGACACCTTCAGAGGGAGATCGAGGGGCTTAAAGGCTTAAATGCTTTCTACCCCCTCTGTGCTCGTGGTTTGGGTTGCAGGGAGTGTGCTGATACTGCTAATCACACACGGCTGCTTCCCAATACCTGCGCCCTGAGGGAGGGTATCCGGGGAAGCCCTGCTGCTGGCTGTTCCATGGGACAGGCACTGATTAGGTCAGACCTCCCTTTCTTTGTAAAGCTTCGTGTATTTATAAGCTGGGAGTAAGCAGGGGCTTTGGATAGCACGTCCCAGGAATTGTGCTCGGGGATGATCTCTGTGACTGTGGAACTGACACTGAATGTGGTGTTTGGCCAATGAGGGTATGAGGGATTTCCTGGAAACAAAAGCATGTCAGAAATAGACGTTTCCCGCTGTAATGAGTGTTTTAAGGCACTCCTCAATGCTTTTCTCGTTTCAAATACGATGTTTGGATGATTAACAATTAGAATAACGTATTTTACCGGAGCTCTTTGGAAGTACTTTAAGAGACATTGGACAGATGTACGGCTGAGTTTGTATGTAAAGTGGAGGCTATAAACCATTATCTCTGCTGCTCTCTTCATAGTAGATAACAGAGCATATTATGGCTGATTTAAGTGAGGATATTACTGGGCTCTGAGCTTTTAATCTGGTCTGCATGACAAAGCCCACATGGCTTCATGAGCCTTGCAGGGCTCACGGGGAGCGTGTGGAGGTCTGGACTTGCCGGTCACGCCACGGGATCAGGACTGGAGGCTGCGAGTTTGTTACTGTCACCTGAGCTTGGGTAACACTGGTCGATAGCTGGCTTTTCTAGCCTGGGAAAATGATTTCTGCCTTGGCAAAGGAAAAACAATTGGAGCAAACCATCTCATTCTCATAACTTCGTTCAAGTAATAATAAATATAACACAGAATATGCAGCTAAAGCTATTTGGGAATCTCTCTCCAGAGACTTAATCCACGCTGGCTTCTCTAGCAGTCCAGTGAACTGGTCTGGAAACTGTAATGGGCTGTAAGCTTTTCTGCACGCACGTATGTATATGTCAATTGCAGGAGGGAGGGAAGAATTGGTAATGAGAATGGATGGGATGGGCAGCCTTCTCTATTTCTGTCCTGAACCTGTTACCAAAGTATGAGAAATGTTGGTTCAGTGACTGTAACTGTCCCTAAGATTCACTACTTTCACCAAATTTATAATGGAGTTTTTGCACGGAAGAAAAAAATATTTAGATGTAGATTACTGTGCAGAGATGGACACAAGTACCTTGCAGTTTTTACATTTTACACGTCCTACTAAATGTCCTGCCATTTTCAATCCCTATTTCCTTGTTTCTCTCCCCAGTAGTTCTCCATTTCACAGAAAGCAATTTCTTTAGCAATGTGCAATCATTAGAGAGCCGCTTGTCTACCACATCTGGGTTCCACAAGCCCTTTCACAGAGGTTTGACCATTGCAAACACACCTCTACAAGCTGTCCTGGGGGAAACAAAACTCACCAAGATACTCTCGTTAAGCTGATAGTGACAAGGAAATCTTTCTCTCCGCTGAGTCACTGGAGCTGTGGGGCCAGGAGGTACCTTGCCACGTTCAAAGGCTGCCCACGGCTCTTGGTAAGCGGGAATTTTGTACATGTGCAGTTACTGAGATCACAGCTCTCAGACTTCTGTTGAACTAAGTGAACTATATAAATTTATGACTAGGTGTAGCACTCATATTAACAATTATTAATTCCATTCTAACTCTGCTGTTAATATGGTGATTATCCTTGTCATCATTAGTTGTTTTGTTCGTTATCTGGAGAACAGTGTTCACACACATTGTTCCTCTTGGGCACGTGAGCCACAAAGCCCAGCTCAAAGACCCTGCAGGGTCAGAGCTAGATCTGATCTCCTCCCAGTGAGCAGAGCTTTTCCCTAAGTTTTTCTGGTGACTTTCTGGAGGGAAAATGTTGTGAATTCCACAGTGGCGTTCCAGTCTGGCTCCAAGAAGAATGAGATAGGCAAGGCAGGAGATTTAATAGTCGTTCATTTTGCTTTTGGGTTTAGCAGCTGCAGAGACTGGGACCTTTCCTGGTTTCTGTCAGTGAGCAATTTCTCGCAGGTTTGGAGCAAGGATTACAACGTTCAGATAACTTTAGCGTGGCTCTGTTGTTGTAACGTTGGAGCTGGTGTAGTGTTAAGCAGAAGTGTTAACACAAAGAGGTGGGAGTGAACAGAAGTGGCAGAGAAAGCTGGGGAGCTCCTCGAGGATCCAAGGATGACTTCAGTGCTGTGAAACTGAGGGAACAAGCGAAGCTGAAGGATGGAATCAGCAAAACTTATGCTGGCAAGGATGAGGCTGGAGTGGAAATGTGAGGAAGCCTGCAGGCAGGTGTGCTGGGCGGTGGCTGGGCCGTGGCCGGGCGCTGCAGGTGATGTGTCATAGCACAGGACAGAGAGGTACTCCGTGGGGAGGTGTAAATGTCTGAACATGTATCAGTTAAGAACAAAAGAGAGATGTGGTTCAAAGCCAGTGGTATTAGAGGAACCGGTGGTTTTACAGAGAGTAAGTCCCAGGAAGGGGCAGATCGAAGAGGAGGGGATCCCAGGATTAGGAGCATTGAGCGAGGGCTCTCCCCTGAGGCACTCTGGCTGGAAGAGGCAGTGCAGGTATCACTGTTCCACTCACAAGCAGAACCAAGGAAAAGGGCTCTTCAAACCCTTCCTAAGCCCAGTTATGCAGCATTCCTCCCTCTGGGATCTCAAAGTGCTTTATAAATCAGATACATCAGGAAAAGGTCTCTGCCAACCAAATATTTATTTTAAGCATTATCACTATCAAATGCAATTGATAAAAGGAACTTAAACCTCTTCGGCTTGTGTGTAAAGCAGTGACAATCACCTGCTCCGATGTTCTGGAGTATCTTTTTTTAGATTGCTGCCACCCGTGCACGGCTCTTCCATAGCTCCTTCAGGGATTCCATCCGTGGTCCCTCCCCTGTGCAGTGAGGCAGCCGTGGTTCATTTAGCTAGAGAGCATCTGGAGGCAGACAGAGGCTGTGTGGATTACAAGGCACAGGAGGGCCTTTCGTTGCTTCAGTGGGAGCTAAAGATGAACACAGCAAGGGGCGGTTTGGTTCACACCACCAAGTGTCACTTTTGACTCTCCACTTGTCAGCTGGACAGAGGTGACAGGCGAGCTCAGGCTGGGTGTGGTGCAGAGTGTGCAGTGCTGTTCCCCACTCCCAGCCCGCTGTCCTGTGGTGACTGGGGCCCACAGCTTGGTGTGGCAGCTCATAATCAGCACTGCCACTCATCCTGTGGGTGCCAGCCGGTGGTGGTGGCACGGGGGCACGAGGGCTCCAGGAGCCCAGCCTGGATGCACTGATGGGGAGGAACACCCAGGTCTGCTTCTCTAGAGCCACATCCTGGCAAAACGTGGCTGTAGAGGGAGGGCATCAGTGTGAGGGGAATGGGAGTGGAGCACAGGGATGGATACAAGAGGGAGAATCTGGGAAGGCAGGAGGATTTCTGCCACCTGCAAGAACAGGAGGGAAAATTTGAAATTTTGTCTTCTGTAGAGCTGAGGACCTACCTGGATGGTGCTGAGAGCATCCAGGGCAGCTCAGTTTTCCTTAGGCTCCCCTGCCAGGAGGCAGCTGGTGCTGCCCAGCTGTCCTGCTCAGCAGTGTGGCTGGCTGCAGATTGCATTTCAGCTGGGGGTTTTCTCTTCCTAAAGGTGTTTCCTGACATCTGTTTGCCCGGTCACAGTGCTGCTCCTTGCACATTGGCACTGATATATTTCACTCCTGAGCATTTCAGGCGGAGGCTTGTGGGGCTGGCCAGTGCCCCTGCCCTGGCTGGGGCTCACCCATTGCCTGGCCCCAAAAGGCTGTCAGGGCACGGAGGGTGCTGGGGCTGGAGAGGGGAACGAGGCACTCTGTCAGCACCAGGACGTGCTGTGCCAAACCCAGCAGGGTGAGTGGGAAGGCACCAAGAAATTTTAACACGACCCAATAAAAACACAGCCCCTGCTGCAGCCGAGGAACCTGTCCTGCAGCACGGGGCAAAACCAGAGCCCTGGAGCTGTGGGAAGTGAGCACAAATGGGGAACAGAAGGCACGAAAGTGAGAAGGGAGCTGGGACTGCTGAAGGCCCTTGTCCCAGCCCTCCCACTGCTCCTGGGTGCTGGGACTTAGAGGTGGGACTGCTGGAGGCAGCCTCCCCTCCTGCCACGGCACACCGAGGCTCAGGAGGGCAAATCCACAAGGAAGGTATTTTCCTCCATCAATTGAAAAAAAAAATCCCTTAAAAAACCCAGCCAGCCAATCAACACCCAGAAAACCTACAAAAAAAACCCCCCAAACCCACAGGAAACCCTCCCAGAAGTTGTTTTACTTACCATGAAGAGAGTTAATGTGGGTCTTGGATGCAATAATGTTACGAATCCTTTAACAATGGTCTCTATCTGTGTTAGCCAAATAACATTTCTGTCTTTGACCCAGCCTCTCAAGGCCTTCTACAGATGAATACCAATGACCCAGGCCTTCATTATCCCATCATTACACAAATCCTGCAGTTAATTTATGTATAGGAAAGAACCAGCAGCTACATAAGGCTCCATCAGCTGCATAATTACTGCATATATTATAAAACAGCAGCAAATGCTGCCTGTGAATACAAACGATCTCTGCTCATTAGAAACCTTGCAAGAATTAATTAATGAAGGTGTGATTCTGTCACTTGAAGCCATGGGTATTGTCCCAGTGTGCCTCAAGATTCAGCTATCTTGGGTTTTCTGATGACTTTAATGCAGACTCCAGAGAAACTAAGATTGCACGTGGCCTAAGCCTAAGCACGAGGCAAAATTGGGTGCTGGAGCCCCCAGCAAGGCCCGCGGCTCCTCCCAGCCTGAGCCACGGAGATTTGCACGGCCACAGCTGCTCTGCAGAGGTGTCTGTCACGGGACAGTGCTGGTCCCTCCCAGCAGGGATGGGAAGGGGCTGCGTCCAACCTGCTCTGGGTCTGGATGGATTTTCAGTGTTCGAGCTCTTGGGATGCAGGCCTGGATCCAGCCTTGAAGACAAACGAAATGATGCAGTAATTTGAATAGAAGAATGAAAGGATTTAGGAATTTTCCACAGTGACATTTGTATTCTCAGATTAATTTGCCAGCACAGCTTATAACTTCCCGGGTTTCTGTTTCCTTGTGCACGAGAAGAATGTGCTCTGCTAGGCTGGCTGCAGTGATTGGTTAGATTATTCACGCACCCATTATTTTAAAAAACTTCTGTTCTGCTTCGCATCTGTGTTTATGTAGTGCCACCTGATAGGAACTTCCTGCCGGAGGGATGGCTGCTGATTGTGTGTGTGGCCCTTGAATGCCAGTCAGCAAACGTTTGGAACTCGGCCCAGTCGGGCAGGTGAGGAGAGGGACGGGTGTTGTCAGGGGAGGGATGGATGTGTGCTTTCAGGACTTTTGGGGGTTTTTTTGTGTTGTGTTTTCATTTCATGGGTTTTCTCTCTTGTCATGGGAAGGGGAGCTGGGCTTTACCTGCTGTGTGACCTGAGTGGCACAGAGGGTTTGGTGGTGAAAACCACGTGGAAAATACGTGTGAAAGGGGAAAAGCTCTGCTGGTGGGAAGCGCTGGCCAGGAATAGTGGGGCAGAGGGGATGAGGAATTGCTTCAGCTCCTGATCCTAGCTTTGGAGGAGCACCGGGGCCCTGGCCGGCAGTCAGACACAGCAGCACTGATCGTGCTTTTCACGTGGACTTCCTAACCAGCCACAGAAACAGCAAACCTCCTCTGAGCCCGTTCTGGCATAACGGGTGCAAAAGCTGTGTTTCCCAGGAAGGAGAGTGCTTGCTATTTTCAAGATGATTGAGATATTCTGAGTTTGTTGCTATTTTTTTTAAGCAAAACGCATGTTTTGAACAATTTTTAAAAATCCAGCTTTGACACTGAATATGCTGCTTTTGTTGGCATTTTGCTTGTGGGCACAAGTAAATAATGTCTGTTTATTCGTACTTGAACCATGGCCATGTTCCTGTGCCCATTTTTTCCCAGGGAATGGCCACTTTTGCTTTCCTGCTGATGGACATTGTGAGAGCCAATGGTGCCTCTTCTTCCAGAGGGAGCCTGTGAAGGGCTCCAGAGTGGCTCGAAATAACCCAGTGTTGAAGCAGCCACAAAGGACCAAAGGCAATCTAATCCATCAGGCAGGAGCATTTTCAGTTTGACTGTTTCTTCCTCTAAAATAAATAAAGCATGTCCGCATCAGAATGAGAAGGATACTTGAAAACTGATCAAATTTGATTTGATAAAAAAGATAGAACATAGATAAAATTCGTGTATTACTGATCTGGAAGGCATTTACCTTTCCTGATGATCCTCATTTTTCAGGGAGTGTGTTTATTGAAGATACAGGTTGTGAGTTTGTACCTATATTTATTTTTGTTTCTCTCTCACGTGCTCTGGCTGACAGAGAATCTTCATTTCAAATGCCTGTTGTCTTTGAGAATTGTCTTCTCATTTATTTACTCTCATTTTGCCTGCTGGAAGTTCCTATTAATAGTAAGATAACAGAGCCATGCCAGCATGTCTTTATCGGGGGCTTTACAGAAGTTGTCAGTTTAATAATACAGCAATGAATTCCATTTAATGTAAAGCAGGACTTTGCCCGAAGTATCTTTAAGTGGTTCATTTTGTCTTACAAATGTAAAGGTCTTGCCTTGTGTTGGCTTGCCATGGTGAAATATTCCAAATATGAGCTATAATGAGGCCCTTTTGTTGTGTCTTAGGCTTCTGTGCTGTCAAAGCGTTGCTTCGTTATCAATTCCCCACGAACATTTCTGGGAGGCAGAAAAGGAAAACTTCTTTACGAGTGTTGTCACTTCTCCTGTGTCTCACTTTGGGTTTTTGTGTGTATCACATGGGGTGCAGGGAGACACAGAATTTAATTTAAAATCTTTGACTTGTTCTCTGTAGTCTCACCCCAGCATTTTGACAGCTCTGGTGTATTCAACGTTTTGAAGGGTATGTAAACACAATAAATTTTATACTGCCAATAAAACGTGTTGGTGAGCTCACCGAGAAACTCCCGGATCCTGGAAGGCCATCAATGTTTGAAATGCATAGTAACTTCTTTATTGCAACATTTTACACGTCTACAAAATTAGGTTACCAGTCAGTAGCTAGCCGTAAACTGCAGTGCTGCAAGATAAACCTGAAATAGTAAATATTGTATATTACACTGTATGATCTTTTCAATAGTCTAACTTTCAAAGGGGTCTTGGAGACAAAATGTGTACTATTTCCAGCTTATTCTTGAAATGCAAATAGTGGCGATACGTAGCTTATTAAATGGCTCTCTGACATATGCTAATTATGCTGATTCTAATGACGGTTAAAATCTAGCTCCAGCTAAATGCTAATAGGGGTAGCAGCCTTAATTAAATCCAGGTTTAGATACTGCCGTTCATGCTTCCCAGCCATCAGAGCAAAGCTCCCAGGTGCTGCCTAACCAAGCAAGGCGTGTGGGGTCCCTCAGGACTGCATCCCTGCAGGGACTCCCTGGCGCTGGGCAGGGAGGGGTGGCCCCGTGTCCTGGGACGCAGAAGGTGCCGGGGCGTGTTGTGTGGCCCACGTCCGTGACAGCGATCCCGTGATCTGGGGAGATGAGCACTCCCCGCTGAGAGGCAGCACTGGGAAATTCGAGGTAGAAGTTGATCCAAAAGGCCGCCCGGCTCTGGTTGCTCTGGCTGCACCAGAGTTTTCTGCCGGCACAAAACACCATTATGGATTTAACCCTTTGCATTTAACATCCCATTTTATCCTGCAAGAATTCCTTCCTCCACAGATGTGTTTTCAAGCTGCTCCAAGCCCTTCAGCATTGAGGTGAGGTGTCACACCTCAAAGATGTTCTCTCTGACAGATGAATTATTGTCAATAACAGTTTAGAACTACTATCAGTGAGAGAAGGCTGTGAAGGAATTTACCCTTGCATGTTCTTAATGTTCTCAAAGAAAGTAAATTCTAGATTTCACTAGAGAGGGCGGTGAATTGGAGACGTGTTTGCTGTGTTGTGTAGTCAGTTTGGAGGGAGCTGGTGCTTAACTACTCCTCTGACATCTCTCCCAAACCGAGGGCATCCTCTGCTTCCCTTGTAGCATTGAGCTCCTGATCATTCACCTCTCTTAGCTCCGTTTAAAGAGTCAAACTGTTGAAATGGTTGGGGAGGACTGTTTAAGAAACTCTTCACATCACAAATTGCACAGTAATGAAGTTCTTTGCAAGATATATAATGAAGACCTTGCAGGTTTCTGTCAGTAGCTAAGTAAATCTGTAATTATCAGCTCTGCAAGGTAGAAATTTAGGATGAGGAAGGCTGATCTGGTGCTATAAATACACTGGTTGATAGTGTAATATAGATCACATATGCCTCTCTTGAAAATTAAAGTGCTCACATTATTACTGCCTAAACTGTAAAGTCTTAGCCCAGGAAAGCTGAAAACGTGCTCTGGCTTGCTGGTCATTCGTGCTGAGTTCACACAGACTCTTCTGGGTTTTGTTCAGTGGAAAGGCAAGGGACCAGGGAAAACTGAAAGCAGGGTCAGACCTTTACTCCTTCCAGAAGGCACTGAGAAACAATTGGTGCCATTCAGGGCTGCAACAGCTTTTTGGCAGAAGACTTCTTCCTTTTTTTTTTTCTGTATCACTGACACTAAAGCGTTCTTTCTTGACATTCCTGTCTAGTTAATGACTACTTGTAACAGCTCTCTCTTCCTGAGGAAGCTCGGAGGGGCCAGCCTAAGGCCAGCCTCGAGTCCATCGACAGGGAGGCACTGTTGTATGGGTTTGGGCCAGGACACAGAATGTAAATAGTGATTTCCTGATCCTGATGGGCAGAGGGCAGAAATCTAAGACCTTTCTTTGACCTTCTGCAAACTCAGCCACAAAAAGCAGATACTGCTGTTCTGTCAAAAAGGGAAGCAAGGTCCAGAGATATCTAATTAAATAACTTATATTCCTTGTTGAGACTCACCTAAAAGGAAACCTTTGCCCCTCAAGTGCTGAAGTCATGTTAAGAAGTTTTCCTTTTTTTTTTTCCTCAGTGATATTCGCCATCTATTTTGAAAGATTAGGTAAATATATAACTTCACTTCGTATCACCACATCCCTGCTCTCCATCTGACTTTTCCTGTAGGTGGCTGAAGCAAGGCATATGTGCTGTCAGTGTCCAATAGGCTTTTTATCATCTCTAGCTGGAAAAGAAGCTTTGTTCTAACCTACCTTGGGTTAGGTAGGGTAAGACCCTACCACACAGGGCTGTAACTCACCCGTGATTGACTGCTGCTTTGGACAGGACTGAGAATCCGCCCTGAGCTTGCAGTGCAGAGGTCGAAAGCTCCTGCAGCACCTCCTTACTCACTCTGCACAGTCACTAAGAACCATGTTCCTTTTTGGAGTGTTTTGGCTTTTTCCTCCCAATTTATGCAAAGAAACTTTCCTCTGTCTCGTAGGACTTGCCAAGCGCTTGTCCCAGTTCTGGCAATCATGTACAAAGGGAGAGGAATGCATCACAAAATGTGTGTGGCTTGGGGAGGGGTTTTTGTCTTTTAAAGAGGTCTGCTTGCCCTCCCCACAGCAAGGCACTTTGAGCTCCGTGGATGAAAAGCCCAGCACTGTGTAGAACAATGAAAACACTAACACTGTCTGGGATAAATCCTGCAGGATTAGGCAGGCCTGAGATAATTATCGTTCTCCAGCAGAGGAAAGAGGCAGCAAGCTGCGCAGACTTCTGAGTTTTATCTGTTCTCTTTTTGCCGTCAGAGGAGGAACTTTCATGCTCAGTTAGTACGAAAAATATGTAATGAAACCCTACAGCAAGTAACTTAGGAGCTGAATAACTCATTAGTACTTCTGTCCTCCAATTATGTCCCAGTTTGAGCACCCCATCAGGTGCTGGAGAAATCCTCCTTTATTTTGTGTCTCCGTCCATTACAGCAGTAATCCCTTGGATGCCTTTGAGGGTTATCTGGGCTGCTCCCAAAGTGCTGTGCCCGGTGGGGAGTGCGGACTGGAGCCACCTTTGGACACAGGGTCCTGCCCACAGCTGTGTGGTTTCAAAGATTGCCACTACGGGAGCTTGTCCTCTCACTTCCCCCCAGGGTTATAATTGCAGAGAAGCAGTGACAGAATCACAGAATCACAGCTGAGGCTGGAAGTCACCTCTGGAAACTGCCTGGTCCAACACCACTGCTCAGAGCACTGACCCCTGGTCAGTGCTGCTCGAGAGACACTCAGTATGATTCAGTGCATATAAATCACCATTGTTCTCTTTATCTGGAAAAAGGTTGCTTTGATTTATACCAGCTCAGGAGCTGGCACGCTGTTTGTGCAGGAGAGTGCTTGCCTTCCCTCCCGAAGCCTGTGGCTGTGTCTCAGAGTGATCTGTATTCCGCTGCAGCGTAGAGTTTTCTCAAAATTTGGGAGCCATTTACAACTTCAGTGCCATGCTGTGACATGATGCATTGCTTTGTAAACAGGGCCTTAAACAACTGAGGTCTTAAATCCATAAAGTGACTGAGGCTTGGCAACACTTTGAAAATCTCTTTGCCAAGTAACATGCATTAGAGTACCCTCCAAACAAGATCCGACTGAAATGTTCGGGTTCCTTTTGACACTCTACCAAGACATTATGAGACTACCTAGGGCTTATTTCCCCTAAAAACAATAAGAAAAATGTATTTGTGCTATTTGTAAAGTGGTGCATCTGAAATACATGACATGCTCGCTTCCTTTGATGTTTTATTTCCTCTAGGATAGAATCCTTTTCTAAAAAAATAAATGATTGCTATCAATTTTGCATTTGGAACCTGCTTGCTAAGACATCCCCCAGACGTAATATCCTCCCGGAGACACTTCAGCATTTGTGATTCTTCTCTTCCCTCTCGGCTCCTGGATCTCCAGATGGAGCCAAGTGGGGATGGTTGCTGTAGGTACCGATATGTCTTCTGTTATTTTTGTAGACACATTTCAATTCATCTGCTTGCAACAGTTGGGCTTGTTTTTCCCCTCCTCTTCACAAAGACATGGCTATATTTTTCTGCAGCTTTGCTTTTCACTAAGGCATCCATACAACCATTCTAATTTATCATTTCACAGCACTTTGCTGCTTTTAAACAGTAAGTTGTCCAAGAGCACTCATGTTTGTCAAGTGATGTGGCTGCCTCACAGAGAGCTCTCACTGCCGTCCAGGCTCTCGGTAATGAGCCTTCTCCAGGCTTGATTAGTGTGGTTACATGTGCTGCTGCTCTGCATTCTTCTTTAAGACACGTGCTTGTGTCTTCAAAGCAGGAAAAAAAGGTGAGAAGTGAAGAAGCAGAGTTCTTTGACACAGGTTTGATTTGATGCTTGGCTATAAAATCCCTAGTCCTGTAAATTCTGCTTGTTTCAAAGACACAACACTGAAATGTTCAGGTTCCTGAACAAGCTGACCCTGCAGGTGCACGTGGCCACAGCAGCCCTGAGCTGCACGCAGCAGTTTGGTTTTGCTGCCGCAGTCACTTGAAAAGCAGCAGTTCCTAAGTGGTCATACCCGGTAATGGTCTCGTTGTGACCACATGCCAAATTGAAGTGTGTTGTAAAATCTGAAAGAAAACAGGAATTTTAGGGAGGCCAAAAGCTCTGCACACTGGCTCAGTGTGTCCAAAAAATAATAAAGAACATTCTCTGGGTACACCTGCATGTCATTCAGAATGGAAGCAGTTAATAACCCAATTACTTCACAGCATCCTCTTCGGCTTCAGTTCCCATTCTCTTTTATAGCAGTCTAAGGGCTGTTTCCAAAGTGCCCAGACATTCTCAGAGCTACCTGGCGGATCATAAATCTGCAGACAATGTTCTCTGAAAGCCAGCAGACACAAATGATGCCAAATGAACTCCGGCCTTTTGCACCAACATCTCTCAACATTTAAGTTCTTCCTTAACTGACTTTATGGAGTTGAGGAAGGAGTAGTGTATTTTGGAATTTTCGTTGCTAGGCTTTGTGTTGCTCATTACAAACCCAAATTGTCATGTAACAGGAACGTGTTCTTCTGTGGTGGTTCAGAGACCACCTGGCACTTGAGGAAAACCAGGAGGTAACACCCAGGAAATACAAAGCATGTCTGGAGGGGGGACAGTTTTGGACCTTCGTTACTGACACAAAGTCAAATCCATCATATATTATTTATCATATTCTTATTTATCATATGCTGAGCAAACAGAGAGAGCAAATCAGATCTCAGCCGAGTTGCTGATGAATTAGGATGCCTGTATCACCCCAGCCAACGCTGCTGACTGAATAACTTTAAGAACCTGTCTGTGCTTGGGGCCACCTAATTGTGGAGGTTATTGGCAGAGCATGACTGGGGGCCAGCACAGCACTGCTCATCCTGTCATTTTGTCGTTCTTCCTCTCAGATCTATCACCCGGTACTTTTCTGCACACTCAGAGTGAGCCTTGTCTCAAAGGGGAAAAAATCATGTTCAGTAATACATCTCTTTGGTTCTTTTCACGCACGGACTTGTGGAACCTGAGCGGTCATTGGAACAACAATCAGTGCCACACGAGTGGAGATGGAGACTTTTTGGAGCTGTTGTTTAATTTTGGCATGCACTACATGAAAGAGCAGCAGGGTGGAAAGGGTGTTCTTCCCTCCTGCCATTCTTCCTTCGGATTCGTTTCCAGGCTTTGATCCTTGGCTGCCAGGATGTGATAAACGACCATTGCAAGCCTTTGATAGATAAGCAGGAGGTTCTTGGGGAGGAGGATACACTGAATGTACTGATTATACTGTTGGCCAAGAAAGGCTTTATGCAAACTATTTTTTACTTCCATGTCCCCTGGGGTGGGCTCACCTGAATTGACTCTCCATAAGGGCCTCTGATGCCAAGATGTGGCTAACCTGGAACATTTCCATCCCTTCCTCGAGCTGCACAGTGTTTGCAGGAGTATAAGAGCAGCTGTGGCCTCCGATCCTAGAAGTCCTGCTTGCTCCTGAGGCTCCTGAGCAGCTCCAAATTCAGCTCCCGCCTGTTTCACAGAAAGCTGAGATGCAAGCAGCCCCTCCTGGCTCTAGGGGCTGTTCAGAAAAGTTTCCTTCTTTGGGTCAGGGAGGGGGCCCGGTGTAGCCCAGAAGGTTTGGCCACTGGTACTCTTTGAAAATGCCAGTAGACAAAAGTGTGTTGAGCAGGCAGATATTTGCCTCCTTCCCAGGCTCTGTTTCTCAAAGTATACAAACCTGAATAGAATGGTAAAAAAGCGGGAAAATTTACAGACAGAGAACACAATAACAGAATTACATTTGGAAAAAAATTATGGAGATTTTGTAGAAAATCTATAATTGCCCTGAACAATGTGAACAAGCAAATCACCTTCTATCTGACTCATTATGTCTTATTGAGAACTGAATTGTAAGTCTTCCTTGTTCAAGCATGATTAAGACTTACATGTCTCTTGTTGGCAAGATTTCCTATTGAGTAGAGTAGCAGCCAAAGAAAATGATGGTACAATTTTATGTGATTAGGACAAATCCTTTAAAAATCTGGGCAATTTTCAGTAACTATGTCAAGACAGTAACTAAAACAGAAACTTTGACACTTGTCAAAGCTTCATTGTTGGACCAAACAAATGTTTCTAATTGGTTGAGTCAAATTGTGTTTATTCATATCTCTGTGTTTTCTTCAGTTTTGGTTTTTTCTTGTAAACATCTGTTATTTTTCTGTTACTGCTTACGTAGTCTTTTCACGCACATTTCCAAGAGTGAAAACATAGTTCGTTCCTCTTCATCTTCATTTAGGGGGTCTTCTGCCCAATTAATTTTTTTCTTGTAAATTTTTTTTCTTTATTACTTCTCCAATAAATTCACAATAGCAGCTGGGAAATAATTAGCATAAACCAACAGGATTTACAAAAAAGCTTTGCATTGGAGGTCTTGTCAAGGGTGGTGTGAGTATTCCGTACATCCCAGAGATGAGAAGGAGAAAAACAAAACCAAGGCTGCAAATGAGGTCTTAAGCTATTCCCTTCTGCAGCAACTGGAAACGTCAACATTTAGCTCAAGGAAAAAAATTAAAGCAGACACTAAAGGAAAGGAAAACATAAATAATTTGTAGGTTTGCTAATAACCTTTGAAGGCATAAACAGTGCTGGGCAATAGACAGCCAGTGGAAATGCAAAGAGGGTGTTTTGTGGCCGGTTAAGCCGGGGCTCAGGCACCATCCTTGTCAGTCTCTTCTGGTTTGGGATGAGCTCACAAGGGTGTGCTATGAAAGCCTCAGGCTGCTGAGTTTTCTCCATCTGTGAAAGGTCTTAATCCTGTTTGCTTCTTCGTGGATGTCTGCACCTGATTTTTGCTGTGTTTATCTTGGAATCAGCTTGGGTTTGCAAACCCAGGGGTTCATCTGCCCCGCTCCGCCGCCAGCCTGTTTGAAGATCACGAGTTCCTTTGTTTCAGGTGATTTTATACTGTTGGCCAAGAGTTTCTCTTTCTTCATTAACACCTTGTAGTTCAACTTGAGCACATCCTTCTGTGGACACCCCATGGAGGGGCCTCAAAGTGCCACAAGGGAGGGACAGGACCCCGAGACACGCACCGGTCACAGAGGGCAGAGCTGTCGCTTGGGTTTGTTTGCTGTTAGCACTGGACCAGTATCAGCCTCTGTAAAAGCCTTTTTGGTCAATTTGGTTTGCAGTCAATATGCTAATTAAATCAACTTCTCACACACATTTCTTTTGTCATGTCAGAGGGAGCTTCTTCCAGTCCAGCTCCCGAGTTTTTCTCTGGGACGTGACTGCTACTGTGTTATTTCTGCATTTTTGATGGGCAGGGTCATGACTGCACCTAGTAATAAATTCCTCTCAAATCTCAGGTTGCTTTCTGAATGAAATTGCTATTACATGTAAACACTATATACCTCTTCCTTTATTTTATCATCTTCTGCTTTACATGTCTGTCTGATGACTCGGTGCCCTCTTATCACAGCTGCTATTTCTTTTCTCCAGTAATAGTTATCAATTATCTGGTTTCTTTTAGAAGTTTAGTTTTGCCATCTTTCATATTTTTCTGTGCTATGTTACCCTCCACAGTTCTCTAAACAAATTTTAATACCAGAGATTGTTAGCTGCAGTTTACACATTTCCCTTTGATCCAAAATGTCACAGGCTAAATATTTAAATTAGACCAAGATGTCCAGAAATATTTTGTGTCATTTTAATTTTACAGAAAAATTTAAATGCTTTTACTCCATTTTGCATCACCCTCCTCTTTTTTTTTTTAGCATGAAGAGTTGGAAAACACTACATTTTTTTAAAATTTGAAATCAATGAAATTGTCAGGATGAAAATATGATGCAGCTGCATGAGTGGTAGTGCTGAAAAAAATACATTGTTGTGTCCTTCTCCAATCCATATTCTCCCTTGAAGTGAAATCCCTTGCAAGATTAGGGCCAAACTCACCCTGGAGAATCACCTGCAGAAGTATCCTGACTTGGGTTGTCAAATAACTGACTTATTTAATTTTTTAGTGTGGAGACTGGTTCAGTAGTGCATTTCTTCAGCATCATTTCATGTCTTTCATAATTTTACCGGGGTTATTTTTTAAAGTATTTTGGTGAGACATAGGAGCAGAGTTGCAATGTTTTTGATCGGTGCCTGCCTCACTCAGCAGTTGGCCAAGATAAAAATGCTATTTACTGCATTTTTTATCCTGTTAAGTGCATGATTCATAGAGGAGTAAGAAAGGTAAAACTTCTAGGAAAAAAAAACAACAACAAAAACCCCAACAAACAAAACCCCGTCGGTAAATATTTGCACAAACGAGCACAGGGCAGATGTGTGTCATGCCTTGAGGAGAGCTCAGATCCCAAGGACGGGGTGAGGACGAGCCCAGCAGGGAGCTGTGGGTGAGTACCCTCGGGGTGAAATATTTTTCCTAATATAGAACCATGGGATCTATGAAATATATATGAAATACCATAATTTTCTGTATTGTAACTTATGTCCATCGCTGTGAGTCCTTCTGCCAAGACTGAGCTCTTTCTCCCGGCAAAGTTTAATGAACAATCACCGATGTGGTACCGCTGCGACTCCAGTCCAAAGAATGAGCAGAAGGGCCCTTCTTGAGATGGAGGTATTTAAAATGAGCTTCTTAAAGGTGCATAAAAATGCGAATTGGAATCTACCAGCACTGTAACCTCTCGGGTAGGTGTTTTGAGCTCCCCACCAGGCAGCAGCACCCTCTGCAGAGGTGAGAGGCCGGTGCAGCTGTGCAGTACAGCTGTAAGGAGCAGCGGTGAGCACAGCACTCTGTGCACAACAGGTTGCTTTAAATAATATGCAGGAGGCCGCAAGAAGGAAGTTAAAGCTGGAATTTGATTACGTGTGAGCATTTCCACAAGAGAGAGGTGCAAAGAATTTGACTGCAAATGGAGGCAGGCTGTTCTCAGGTACCCTGAGGAAAGCCCTCGGTGCCAACGAGCAGCAGTAAATACAAGACAAGCAGTTTCAAACTGGCTTTTCATTAGGGTTGGCTCATTTCGAAAAGCTGAGCTGGGTTTTCCTGGGTGTTTAATGTTTGCAATATCTATTGATTTCAGCTGGTGTTGGTACACGCTTCACTGTTTCAGAAGCGTTGGAGCAGCTGCTGTGCCGAGCCTGCTGCACATAATTGCTGAGCACAACAATCTCACAGGTTGTTTGGCTTCCCTGCCCTTATCCAGCTCGCTATCTCCTGCCTTATCCTCACACTGTAATGCCCTTAGGACAGGACTATCTCTTGTGTTGTGTGCAGCAACTGAGTGATAAAGATCCTGGCTGCGCCTGGTGCTTCTAGGAATTACTGCAAAAAAATCCCATAATTATTTATTAATATGGTATGCATCAATGTAAGACATTTCATTGGCTTTAATAGGCTTTGGATCAGTTTCCTTAGTACCTCTGGCCTTCTGGGGTTCCATTATTCATGAGGGAGCATGTTTAATTCAGAGTCAGGGACTGCCAATATCGTGAGTGTGCCTCGTGCTTTTATCCATGGATGCAGAAGTTATCCCTGAGCCTGGGCCTGCTGCATCTACGGGGATGAGAGCACGGCAGAGCCCCTCCTGAGGATGCTCGTGTTTGTGTGAAATAAAGGGGGAGCTTTTCTCCCAGAGTGGATGATTTTCTCTCTTTTACCCAGTGACGGGCAGTGCTCACCTCGGGCCTCAATGGCAGCTTTGCCCATGGGCTGCCAAGCCAGCAGAGCAGTTTAACAGGTCGCAGCAAGGGCCGTGCTCTGCTCCATCCTGTTCTCATTCAGGGGCAATCTTCTTGTCAACCTTCCATTATCTTTTCCCCAGCTTTTACCTAAAGATAAAAAGAAACAGCTTATAATTCATTACAGTTCATTAAAATGAAAATAAAATTTATTTTGCATCAGAATGAAAAAATATGACTTGTTCATTATTAGCATATAAATGGTATTTTTTATGTCACTCTGCCACAAAATCACTTACATTTTCAATGATCACAGCACACAAAATTAATTTTTGATAGCCTTTTGTGATTTGGTTGAAAATTCTCATTTCTTTTTGTGCATTAACAGCAAACTGTATCCACTGCTATTCATACCAAATTTTAGATAATGAAGCAATTAAAAATACATGGATTGAAGATCTTATCTCATTTTTCCTCTGGCCTATTTCTGCTTCATTATTCATGAAGGAATATGTTTAATTCAGAGTTAGTAATTGCAGATATATCTAGTATAAATTGTGCCTTATATTCTTTTACCCAATTTCAATTTATTTTAGCAAATAGATCTATGGGGAAAAAAGAGCAGGAAAGACAAAAGGGCAAAAACTACATCTCAGTGTCGCCAAACAAAACCTTACAGGTCTATTGCTTGTAAAGTATGTCTGCAACTCGGGGAAAAGTTGATGCAATGAAGGTCTGTACTTGGCATATTAATAACCTGGCATTGGTATCAATGGCTGAATTAAATTATTCTGATTTGAGGCAGTTTGAGAGACCTCATGACTCAGTGTTACTGTGGTTCTGCTGCTTTATCCACAAAGCCAAAAAGTCCCAAATCAGTGAAAAGCAGAAATAACAGAAATATAAAAGCAGAAAATAGCAGAGTCGAAATAAAATTAAGGTGTTTTAGGCGAAGCAGAGGAACCCGCAGTTGCCAGAAAGTGAAAATGAGTTTGGATGGTGTGTTTCCATGTGCCTGGAGTGAGATGCGTAACAGCTTGATAAAACATTCAGACCCTGAAGACATAAAAATCATGAGAGCTGTCACTGGGCTTGGGATCCAGGGAAATAAAAGCCAGGACGCGCAGCAGAGGGGGCTGCCAAAGGCTGCTCCTTGGCCAGACGGCTCCTGCCTTCCCCTCCCTGCAGTCTCGGGGGTGGTCGGGGCTGCGAGGAGGGCAGCAGGGAAACGGCAGCGGGCAGGGCAGGACAGGGCTCGGAGCGGGGAGCCAGGACACCCCCGGGGCTGGCAGGGCAGGACAGGGCTCGGACTGGGCAGCCAGGACATGCCCGGGGCTGGCAGGGCAGGACAGGGCTCGGACTGGGCAGCCAGGACACCCCCGGGGCTGGCAGGGCAGGACAGGGCTCGGACTGGGCAGCCAGGACACCCCCGGGGCTGGCAGGGCAGGACACCCCCGGGGCTGGCAGTGCTGCTGGCCCCAAAGCCCGGCCCAGGTGGGGCACAGCCGAGTGCCTGAGCTGGGGCACAGCCGGGCGTGTGGGTGGTGCCGCTGGCAGCAGCTCTTCATGGGGAGGTCTGACAGGGTTAATTTTAACCAGGAATTGTAAAGGTTGGCTGCTGGCAGCGCCGGGGTCCTCTTGCTGGGCTGTAACACAACAATCCCCTTGTCCTGAACCGTCTGCAGAAGAAAAGAGGGGCATGATACGGGCGAGGTCCCAGCTGTTCCCCTGACCGTGTGTCAGAGTGCTCTGGAAGACCCTCTTGTTTTAATTGCTGAGGACACAGCCCCAAACCTTCCTTCACACCAGTGGAACTTTTCGTACGAATGTCTCAGACTTGAAATAGAGTTTGTAGAACTAACAGTTTGGATTTATTAAACATTGCGATCAGCACTTTCTGGTGCAATTATTAATGCAAATATTTCTGCCCAGTTATTTGATTAAATTAATAACTTGCAAAGTGATGCATAGCCTTTTCTGCGTAGTCCTTGATTCATAATTTCAATAAGTTAATTAATTACAATCTTATTTTCTCTCTTAATGAATTCTGGTTAGCTTTGATGGCTTTGGAAGCCTTAAACATGTTGTGAATGATTCTCAGTTAAAGTTTCAGAGAGTTTTTATGTTCTATAGGAAATAGCTTTTACAAACCATCTATTGCCTTTCGGTGCAGAACTAACAGAAGTTCTGCCTACCTTCTCCTCCCTGTGCCCTGCTAGGAAAATCCCTCCCTTCCGAGATGAGTATCCCTGTTTTTCCTAGATGACACTGAAGGCACTGCTTTCAAAGAATTTACAGTGCACTCATCTGCTCTGACCAACAAAAGCTGTGCTGCCCTGGGTGAGCAGCCATCGGGAGCCTGTGCCACCAGAGCCCTGCCAGGCCACGCAGGGTACCTGACCTGCCTTTGTCTGCAGTGTCACCCCTGGTGACCCTGAGCGTGGCCCAGGCTTGGTGTCCTAAAGCTGCCCATGAGTGCCTCGAGAGCTTTCAGAGCCCGCTCGGGTTGAAACTCGCTGTTGGTTCACCACATGTTGGTGAAATTAAATATAATGCAAAATTCTTCCAAGTGCATGACATCTGTTTTCCTGGAACCCTGTCTGTACTAAGTCCACTAAAAGCAGATTTCCTGGAAGTGGAGCTGATGCACAGAGAAGGAGTTTCCAGCAGGGCTGTGCTGTGGAATGGCTGTGGCTGTGCTGAAGCTGACCTGCTGACGGCTGCTGGGGACAGGGGACATCAGGGTGCTGCCAAGCCGACAGTGGGGCCTCTGTAGGGGGACATGCCTTCTCACCAAATGGCCCGTGCTTTTCCCCACTTTGGCGTGGTGATTCGCTTGCTTCTACAGTTTGACCTTGATTTTTTCCCTACCGTGTCCTGTTTGGATTTGGTCCTTTATCTTTTACTGTATCTTTCCAGATTCAGGCTGATTTTGGAGAAAGGAGGTGGCAGGCCATGTGTTTGGAGATTATTCAGTTGTCTCAGACCACATGTCCTCAATCTCCTCCTCCTTTTCCTGTCTCCCTTTTTGCCACGTGAGTGTTTCTGATCCCTGCCTTGCCCCCCCATCACCACAGTTCAATCCCTTTCCACTGTTCCGCTTTCCTCCATCCTTTGTGGGAGGGTGGCATGAGAGAAAACACCACTGAGCTCAGAGCAGTCATCTCCTTGCCTTCCACTGATGCTGCAAAATAGGTGGCAAAAGCAGTCCCAGCAGGCGTCCTTGAGAGAGACCTGGAGGCTGGAGATAGAGAGGCTCAGGCTCTGAGCTAATAACCATCTCTAATTAAGAACTGGGTAATTCAGATACCCATCAGACACACTATCTGATCATAAGCATGAGCTTGGCACAGGCCTAGATCGTCCCTCCTCGGTGTCCTACTCTGCTATGAACGGTCATCCAAACAGTCCCACAAAGCAAGGCTTCATCAGCTTTGCTTCATTAGAGACTAATTAGAACCATCACCCCAAGCTGGAAAGATACCTTTGAAGTACAAATATTTCCTCAGCTTTTCTTAATCAAGGCTTTCTCTTTATGCCCCTCTATATATGCTGATTCCAGCCAGCACATGAACTAGAAATCCTGGAAGGCTGAGAGGGAAAAACTCCTCTTGCTGTATTTGCAATTGGATGAAAACCAAAAATCCACTGGAAATCTCATGATTTCCAGCAAAATGTACTGGCCAAGAAAATCTGGAGAAGTTGCAAATAAGCATCCAGATGTCTGGATAAATCCCTAAATTTAAAAAAAAAATCTTCGGAGGTTTGTTTGTTCTTAATACAGAGAATAAAACCTTATTTATCAATATTAGTAAACTCCTCAAAGCACATGGTGCTTAAAAGGCAAAGAATTAGCTGTGTTGTTTGTGTTGATAAGCTCATGGGCCTGAGGGCTTGTATGGCCTGGATAAACAAATATCCTAATAGGAAAGCAAATTGTGAAAGGCAATTTATTCAGGAAGGTAACCTGTGCAAAAGAGAGAGGGATGTGTGTTCAGTTTTTCTCACCTCTCCCACACTGGCCAGGGAATGTCCTCCACATGCAGCCCAGCACTGTCAGGGCAGGGAACAGAGTGCAGGGACACCGGGGTCCCACGCCTCCCCTTCCCTTTCCCTCATGCAGCGCAGGGACTCCAGCTCCTGTGCCACTGTCCCCTTTCTCTCGTGCACCAGTGGCCAGGGCAAGTGGGTGGCCAGGTCTCTCCTGCATTCCACACCGCCCTGAGCTGTGGTCGGAGGTGGAGAACATTACCTGAGGTAGAGATCCAGGCTGGGGCCTTTATTCACACGTTTTCAAGATGCCTCCCATAAATCCACTGCAGAGTAGCTCAGATCTCTGAAGAGCAAGCTCTGTGACGTGGCCTTGCTATTCCGAATGTTTTTGTTGTTTTCTCTCTGCATCTTTACTAACAGCACTCTGTCAAGGCTGTTGCATTAAACGTTGATCTGCCTTGGCAGTGGGAGCAGGGCGTGCATGTTGAAGGGCAGGTGTCAGCCCCTTGCCAACGGCATCCCTCGCTCGCAGATATTTAACTATTTCCTGGGCTCCCAGAAGAGACACGTGGAAAGGGCCGCTGCTGCTGGGACGGCACAGAACTGCACTGCTAACTAAAGCACGGCAGGGAGGAAAACTGCACCCCTGAATTTCATACCTGGAAACCTGCCAAACAAGAGGGAACCTCAGCCAGCCTTGCTGCTCGCCTGTCGAGGTGCCGTCTGCTCGTTCACATTTACCAGGTGGGAGCTACTTATCCTTTCACAGCGATTCTGCAGGCTGCAGCCTACTGACCCGTGGGGAAATTACTCAAAGGGCATTTTATAGTACTTGAAGCTTCATCTATGCCTAGTGATGAGCTCACTGCTCTAGTTTTGAAGGTGCTTCCTGCAGTGATTCTTTCATGCAGTTGCCGCTTCATGACATAGTTCCAATTTCTAAACGTTCTGGGATCCCCTTGAAATAGCCTAAAGGGAAGTGGCAGGTTCTGAAACTCTTGATGCCCTCTCGAAAGCAATTCAGATGCCAAATGTTGGTCTCAGTACTGGGGAAGGAGCAGAGGGTTCTGCCTGGCTTGGTGGTGACTGATGGAGAAGCGGTCTGACCCTTGAGGATGTTTGAAAGGGAAAACATGAATTGCTGTGTTTCTGTGAGAGACACAGAGGGGCAGGGCGTTTGTTTCTTTGGCTTCTTGTTTTTAATTTAGCTAAAGGCACTGGGAAACTTCACTGCCAGATAAGAAAAAATCTACAGCAACCTAAGTGAGCCACGTAACCCTGGCAGCTGCCTTTCTGGCTGTTTTAAACTTCCCGCTGCAAAAACTCACCCCACCTTCCCAAGCGGGGCAACCTCCCCACAGCCCAGGTTCACTGGGATGCTCTCGAGTTTTGTAGCTCTTTAAGTCCAAGAGCCACGACATACTAACGTCCAGTAACTCCGTTCCTCCTGAGCAGAGCCCTTGCTCCCTGGCCTTTCTCTGTGGCTTTCCCGAGGTCCGCCCTCGCTCAGGCTGCGTCCCTGGTGTGCGGGTCACCGGCGGGGGCCGCGGGCAGTGCGGGCCGGGAGCAGCCGGGGGCCGGCGGACATCCCGCAGGACGCGTCCCCGCCCGGAGCAGGGGCCGGGTCCCCGGCACGCCGTGCCTTCCCCGCAGAGCCTGCAGGGGCCGTGCCCGCTGCCTGGAGCTCTCGGGGGCTGAGCGAGGCCGGGGCTGCGCTGGTGCCGCTGCCGGCTGCACCGCTCGGGCAGCGCCGGGAGGGCCCCGAGCACGCCCCAGGAAATGGCCCGGGCAAAGCCTCCCCGCAGCCCCGCCATTCCTCCGTGTTCTCCCGGCTTCATGAAGCACCTTGGCTTCAAGGTGTCTGCTCGCTGCGCGTACGAATTTGGCTTGAACATCTGATGACTTTTGTTTGCAAGTTTTAATCTTGGCAGAGTTTATGTGTGTGGGTTTTTAAAATTTTTTTTAGATTCTCTGGTTAAGGAAAAGTTTGAGGCTTAAATTACACAGTCACATTAACAGCAGTCTGTACGTTAGCTGCAGCAGTTGGTGGACTTTGAAAGGTTTGCCATAAATCACCTCAGCTCACGGCATTCGCTTTCAGCTGCTGCTGCAGGACAGCCTGACACCCAGTGTGTGTGCCCTGTGGGGGAGGAGTGGGACTTGTCCCGTTTTGGTTCAGTCACAAATATCATATATTTTTTCTCCCTCTTCATCCAGGGCTTTTAATATGAGCGCTAAGACAGGCATTTGTAACTTTTTTTTTTTCCCAGGGTTGAACTCTTATGTTTCAACACGAAATTTTTAATCCAGCAGTAATGCTTGGGTGTTGCCTGGACCTCCAGGGGCTTCTGGCATGTGTTTCTCCAAAACTGATGTGCCTGTTACAAGCAATTGTTCTCTGAAGTCTGTTCAAGCTCTCAGCTTGTTCTCCACAACCCCCCCTCACAGTGCTCCTGTGATGGAAATGCTCGCTGCACGTTAATTAATGCATCACCTTGTCAGCTCTTCGTAGTCTTCCACCTACCTGGCCCTACCCTTGTCTTCTCTCTTTTCTCTGGCTGGTGACCCCTCTGGGTGGCCTGCCGCCGTGGGTCTGTGTGCGCACAGAAACAAAGCTTGTGAAAACACGAGAGCACCCCAGCCACGTGTGCCCCGGGAGGCCACCAGCTCACTTTCAGTAGATGCTGGGGCAGTGAACAGCGCACGCAGCTGCCCGTTCCCTCCTCTCCATGTCCCTCACTCCCACTAACAAGTGAGCAGTTACCTGCCCGTGATGGTGTGCCCACGCAAAGCCCAGAGGCCCCTGAACGTGTCACATACATCAATAATTTCAGCACTAAGAGACTTTCCGGTCCGGTTTGAGCTTTCTGTCACTCCAAGAAGAACTCGGGAAGGATCCCATGGAAGTTCTCACTGCCGTGGGTGTTCTTAGGTCTCCACCAGGAACGGCACTGGAACCTCTCCAGGCTCTTACATCAGCCTCGCAGATGACTCACGCCGGGTGTCTGCACTTCGTTAGTGCTGAGGAGACGCCTGGGCTGGGGAGTTTGCTCAGCCTCATCTTCCCAGAGCGAGAAAAGAAGGCTGAGCCAGCTCGTGGTGTCACTCCAGTGGGTTCAGGAGGGCGTATCAGTGTCTCAGGGGATGTCTGTGGGGTGGATCTTGTCTATGTGATGTTGGATAAAATTAAGAAGTGGTCAGATATTTTTTATTCATCCCCTATGACACACCACCTCCCACCTTCTATTTCTTCATTCATCTGTGGAAATTTAAAAATCTCACTGTTAGATTTCACTGAAAGCAAATTGAGTTTTCCTAAAATCATGAAAAATAGAGGCTAAAAGGGAATTCTGAGGTCACTGTTTTCAACTCCTTGATCAAGGCAGGTAATTTTAAGTGTCAAACTCTACTCTTGGCACAGAGCTGCAGTGGGAGAGAGCTAAGAAGCCTTGAAAAAATTACCAGGAGATTTCAGTGACCATTGAAAAGTGTCATAAACAACTAACTGATACTAACTTTTGAATGGTCCTCCCTGGTCCAAGCTACTGAGCCCTGCTCCAGGGTCTTCTGCTGTGTAAAGGGGGTTTTGATGTTTTCTGTTGTGTCCAGAATGGTGTTGGAGTTTGTACAGGTGAAGTGTTCGGGTGACTGCTGCTGGTTACCCTTTGAAGCTGCAGCTGCGCAACAGCCCTTTGAGAAGCTGTTTGGGGACAGAGTATTTTCTCCTTGGATCCCAGGAGCATTTAGAAAGGTGGTGTAAACACACCGGACACCTCCTACTTCAGGCACTGGTTCCAAAGGAGAGATCGAGTTTGTTATGGCATAAGATGTTCTTCTATATTCCACTGTTATTCCCTGCTCCATTATTAGCTTGACCTTTCTTCCACATTTCTAATTTGTTCCCAACCTTCCTCTGTAAAAGAGTTACCATGATTAACTATGATTTTTCTGCCCGCAGCCCCTCTCCTTCCCCTGAGGATGCCATGCCGAGATGCCATGCCCTGGCATGTCTGGGCTGAAAGTCTTCTTGGCAGTGCTGAGACACGTGCTTGTGGTGTCCCTGTCCTGCACTGGCTGAAGCATTCAGATGGGTCTGAAAGAGCATCTGCTTCTTCAGCACACTGAGTTCCTCATTCAGGAGGCAGGCTGCAGTGCTTTTTGTTTACAGAGAAGCCTGGCTTTGAATCCCAGAGAAATATCGCTGCAAATGGCCTGTGGCGATGGGGGAGCTCTGTGGACACAGTCATTCATTCCCAGAGGAGACCCGTTTAGGTGATATTTATTCATTACCCCCGGGATGTAGAGGTAGAAGTAGGTGCACTTTGACATCCCAACAAGATTTCTTTATTGGTTTTTTTTCAGTTTAAAAGTGTGTGTAACTTACCAGTGTAAATGAAGAGCAAAATGGAGAAAAGTCTGTGATGAAATATTTAAGTTCCTCACATCTTGGTGTTTTCATCTCTGTACCTCGGAGGGACAGCACGCTATCAGAGGCTGGCTTTGTAGTGCCAGACAGCAGCAGCACTCTGTCTGTGCTTGCAGCACCTCCCCGGCCCGCAGCGCTGTGCTGCTGCCAGCTGGGGCTCCGCGCACGGCAGCCGGTGCCCGGTGCTGCATCCCAGCGCTCACAGCACAGCCACTTGTTACCAGAAGCCTGAATTAATCAGCCGGGAGAATTTATTAGATTAGCAAGGAATGACAGTGACCCAGAGAATGAACTCTGGCAGAGGGGCTGAAACAGAATTTGGGCTTCTGCTTGTCCCCAGGAGAGTTTTATTCAGGAGAAAGCCTGCAACAAACGGCACCACAGAAATGTGGGGACTGCTTGGGGCTATGAATTGGTGAGTATTAAGGTTGGATTTCCAGAGACATCTGTTTATTCCATCCTCGGTCCCTCCGTGAAATTCAGTGGAGAGCATTCTACTGGTCCAGCATTTTCAGCAGGTGAAAGAGAGGGTAAACAGGCACACAACCCTGTGGAAAGACAACCTTTTGGGGGACTACAATGGATGCAGAGGCCGCTGTGGCCTCAGTACCTGCTGCCCTCACCCTGCTCTTCAGCAGAGCTGCCCAAACACTGCAGCAGCCAGGTCCAGTGAACACATGTGGACATATTTTGCATAGAAGTATGATAAGATGGGAGAAAGGAAATGATACCTTCCAGACCCTTTTTCTGCAAAGTCACAGAGGCAACTCAGAATATGTCTGAGCAGTCTGAACCTGAGCTTTTTTTCCAGATGCCTAGGAGAGCTTTTCATTGATGAGGGTGTCTTGTCTCTACATGTGTGCGTGACTGCCAGCACCACAGAAAGGCTTTGCCTTTGGAGCCAGCAGAGACGGCATCCCACACAGTACAAATGAGATGCTTACACAATTCCCTGATGTGCTTACAAAAATTCACAGCAAAAAGCTTTCCCTCCCTGCCTTCTCCCACGTCGTGGCTGCAGTGCAGGCTGAGCCCACAGGCTGGGTTTTGGACTGAGGAGTGCCTCTTCCAGCCCGCTGGGCACTGCCCATCCTGCAGCTGCTCTTCGGGCTGTCTCTTGTGTCTGGCCCGAGGATGCCAGAACAGCTCCCAGGCATCGGCCAGACACAGAGATTTCTGCTCTTCGTCTGGAGAGATGGACTGCACAGCCTGAGAGGCAAAAATCTGTTTGCTGGGATTCATGTAGTATCAGGAAACACGAGAATCTGAGAATTACAGACAGGAACAAAGAACAAAGACATTAAGTTCCCGGTCCTGGTCTTTTTCTGTGCTATTATACCAGGAAGAAAACCCACTGTGACAAATGGGCAGTTGAAATACAAAATGTCATTACACCAGGCTGCTCTGTTACAAAAACATGTCTGGGCAGGTAAAACAAAGACATGTGGCTTCTTTATCTTTGGTGTGAAATAGTCCAACTTTCACCTTCAAGGTAAAGTATTTCCTGGCTTGTAATTTGTAGTGGGGTTTGGATTTCTCGAATCAGCTAGCTTTCTTCCTTCTTCTACCTCAGGACAATTATAAACATGAATTTAAAAGCAGGGAGTAAAACCATCTAGGGCTAATTAATTCCTGGAGATTTTTTATCAGGAGCTGCAGTCTTCATTATCTGAATTTTCTATTAGTTGCTAGAAGGTGTGCATTTCTCATAGAAACTACCACATGAAAATGTGAATAACACATAATAGAAAACTGAGGAGGACAAAAGGCCTCTGACTGCCCCTTCAAATGGAGTTTCATAGCTGGGAAAAAGCAGTACCTGGTAACAAGCTTCCGGTCTGCTCAGCTGCTTCTGTAATATTGCCATCGATTTTGAGCTTGTTTTTTTCCCTGCTTCAATATTTTATCCTTCCGTCACCCGCAAGCAGGTTCTTGAGTGACTTTTTGGGGATACCCAGGGGGGTACTGTTGCTTCAAGGCGCTCATCCCCCGTTGCACTGTGACACAGAGACAGTCTCGTGTGTCCAGGGTTGGGTGACACTCTGTGCTGAGCTCCACGAGGAACCGGGGACTGTGGGCAGTGCTGCCACTCACCCCATCACCCACAGCAACCTGCAGAGCAGGGCAGCCCTGGCCAGGGAATAATACCCTGTCATCAGGGTATAATCATGAAAGCATAGCCTGGCATGAGGGAGCAGGTGGGATCTTTGGAAAACTCTGGGAATTTGAGCAGTGTGGGGCTATGGAGAGGAAGGTGAAATTACGGTATATCAGGTTGTGCCCATGGTCACACCACGGTGGATGAATGGCTCTTCAGGAAGGAGATAGGTGTGTGGTTATGTGAGTCCTGAGGGTTTGTAATTGCAAATATTATGGGTATTTTTATTGCATTAATATATGTATTAAGATATCATTGATCTATAATATATTAAGTAATTATATTAATATTGAGCTGGCAGGTGAGAGCTGGATGTAGAGATTGGTTCCTCCTCATCCTGCTATGTTATGCAAACCCATAGGAGAATTATTATCCCATTCACTTAATGATATATTGAATAATATCTCATACTCTCAGCTAATTATACCTGGGTCAGGTGTGTATAAATTAGCTGCTGTCATACATAGCAACCAGGTCTGAAGAGAAACAAATGTCTGATTTAAATCCGATTTAGTCCTGGCTCTGCCTCTGCAGGCTGGCACAGCTGCAGCCTGCAGCTTCACGTTGCACCTGGAAGGGAGGGATGTTTCCTCTGTCCCCACAGGGAGCTGTGGGATTTCATGGATGTTTGTAAGATATTTGGGAGCCACAAAGGCTGGGTACTGAAATGAGCATTGTGATCAATGCAAAGCTGATAGGCAGTTAAAGAAAATGGAAGAAAAGGAATTGAAATCTCTGTGAGAAAACTCCAACCTGACCCAGAAAGACAGTATCCTCCCCACTTCACATGCTCTCGGGCAGTTCCACTGAAAACACTGACTGCAAATGCCTCTGTGCTTTGTATTAATCCTCAAGGCAAAAGTAAGGTCACTGCTGCAGAAGAAGTGGTAGCATTTTCATTTTAAAACAAGCCCAGGGCTTATTGAATCTTGCTCTAATTAGGAGGTCTTTTTTTTTGTCTCTGTTCTCCTCTCCGCCGCGTGCTGCAAGGCTGGCTTGTTTCCTTGGCCTTGGAGTGCGGGGAAAGCTTTTGTGGGAGATTTTCAAACTTCACAGACCTTTTGCTTTGGCTTGTGTTTGATGGCTGCTCGGTGCGCAGGGAGCAGGCTGTGAGGCGCTGCTCTGGGGGTCAGGAGCCCTGGGCAGACGTGTCCTGCTTCGCTCCGTGCTCCCCTCGCGCCGCGGCCCCTCGGACTGCTCGCCTTACCAAACACCACGAGAGCGTGGGTCAGGAGGGTTCCTGGCTCCCTCTGATAACTCTGCCATGGTTTGGGGGCAGTCACTGAGGCTTTGTCGTTCAGGACAGTCTTTGGGTGAATTTTGGCTTTCAGGGCTTGAGATTTAAAATCAATGTGTTTGATCCCTGTTAAAAACAGGAATCAGAGGCCAAAGGAGAGCAGCTTTACCAGTTCCTGCAGGCTGTGGAATGATCAGCTGCCACAGGGTAAGCCCTCTTCTCCTGTGGTAAGGGAGTCACTGCTCTGGCTCGGGCACTGGTGGGTGTAAAACTGAGTTTCACCGGTGTGTTGGAAACTCAGTTATGTAGAATTGTGCTTTCACCACCCGGGTCTCAGGCTGGAGTGAACTGGGTGGTTCTGGGGCACAGTGCTGTGTTCACAGGCATTTTGGGGCATTTCTTCTCAGGACTGGAGCTGATGTGGGGGTGGGACAAGGAGGGCAGGAGCAGGGCTGGCTGCAGCTGGGCTGGAGGGCTCGTGGGTCACGAGTGCACCGTGACTGATGAGCTGTGTGAATATTGCACCCAGCCAAGTGTGCAGGGAGGGGGCTCGTTTCTGTCTGGGCTACTCCTTTCTCAACCAAAAATGAACTTCACAAAGTAGGAAGAGGCTCCTTTTTGGCTATCACACTGTCATCATCTTCTCTGGGTTTTTAATTTCCTCTACCCCTGTCCCATTAACACTAGATAAGTGAGCACACTTTATTGAAGATAAAAATCAGCTTACAACTTTATGGACGATTGATTGGAAGAAAAAAAACCAGAGTGCTGAGCATAGCTGGCTCAAGCCTGCATATAACCTCTTAAAAATTATTTACTAGATACTCGATAAAGTTTGCCAGAATAGCCTGTTAAAATTGCAGAGGCAAGAGCCCCAGGGGAGATTTTCCTGCTCCACTCTGTGCCAGCCCAGCTGCGGCTGTTGGTAGCATCAGGAGTAAACACAGCTCCAAACGACACACAGTTCTTTCTGCTTGCAGCAAATTTAAGTATGATATTTAGAGGCATCTCCGATCTCTTCTGATCCATTCTATCCATTTGAAGAAGCTGTGCTTTGAAAAAAAACACCGTATTCCCCCCTTCAGTGGGAGAATGAGAGCAAAATGCCAAGACACCAACTTTCGAAATGCTTCTGATGTCTTTATTTTAGCGCCTAAAAAAATCTGGGGGCCTGATCCAGCAGCAGACATGGGTAAGGAAAGCAGCAGGAGATCTTATTCCACATGAGATTATGGCTAACATGTCTCCGTGGTGCCAGGCTCGGAGGTTATCACACACACTCCCAGCTAGAACATGAAGTCCCTGCTGGAGCCCATCTAATGTAAATACATTTGTACCAAGCCTGCTCACCCTGCCCATGCATATTCATGGCGTGCCACAAGGCTCTGTGCAGCGAGCACCATTATCAGCTCTGACTGACAAATGGATTTCTAATCTAATGTATGGATGTCACGCGTGGATCACAGGAACTCGGAAGGCAAACGCGTTCCTGGGAGCTGAGCTGCTTTTGTTGCAGCACAGCATGAAAGCAGGGGGGTACGAAGTCTCCTGCGGTTGGGTGGCACTCAGCAGCTGATAAACAGGAGACGAAGGCAGCTCCCTGTCGCTGGAGTTGCTGCTGGTGTCTGGAAGAGGAACCCGTGCTATGAGCAGGGGAGGCCGCTGCCTCTGCTTGGCAAGGTACCACAGGCAGTGAGGCGAAGGAGCACAGCGCTGGGGGCAAGAGAGATGTTCAGAGAAGAAAATAGCATGGTCCCCTCTGGAATACCTTGGCTAAAGCCTGGGAGACCACATACTCTGAGTAAGGCTGAAACAGAGTTTCTTGAGCTCATGGTGCTCATCATGCCAAGGCACACAGTAACCAAGGTTACCATCCCCAGCCACTTGGTGCCTTCACACCTATTCTGTGCAGCCACACCACGGGCAACTCCTCTGCCTGTTTTCAAAAGAAAACTTGGTCTTGAAGGCAAAGGTGTTCATAAAGGATTTGTGCCGAAAACAAACCAGGGTGGGCTCAGGGTGTGGCTCGGAGGCAGCTGGACCATTCAGCTGGTGCTGGACGATCAAAAACTTCTCAGCTCATGAACCTTTCCCATGCTGCACGTATTTACACACCCAGAGTGTCATTTTGTGCTCAGCACTGAGGCTGAACAAGGCATAGCACAAGTGATGCTGCTTGCTTTGTGCACACAATAACCCATCAGCAGATGGTGGGTTGCTCGTATCCTTTCCCCTGGGCAGTTCCACAGTCCGGCCCAAGCAGTCGCTAACGAGCACCACAGGTAACACGGAGCCTGAAGAGCCCACACCGTCCCCTCATATCGACAGTGCAGCGTGAAAAGCCTTAATGAAATCATTGTTCTATTGATGCAATCAGACCGTGGCACGTCGTCACTGCCTGCAGAGTTCTAGCGGTCAGGAGCAATCAGTTAAGTGTTAATCTCGTGCAGCACAGGAGCATGCTTGTGTTCTGAGCTGAAGAGCGAGTGATGACAGAAGCCGTACAAACAGCACCCATAAAGGCAGCAATAATAACCTGGTGCAGTTTTTTCAAGATTGTGGTATCCTCTGTAGCCCAGCTTCTTCATCCAAATGAAATTCTACCACATGAAATCCATTGGAAAGCTCATGTCAACCCTGAACTCACATAATTGTTATGCCTCATTAATTTGGTGTGTTTATTTAAATTGGCTGGTGTGTTCCTGAGGTACGTAATCTAGCATTTAAAAAAAACATCTGATTGCTTCACGGAGCTTTGAATGGCTCTAAGTGAAAACTGCTCTGTTGCTCATTTGTCTTTCTCATTGGAATGCAATGGATGCCTCACAAATGAACAGGACTGGAAAGGTGTTTAATTTATGAACCAAGATATAGTTCTAAATAATGCCTAATTAAATTCATTCCTGACCTGGCACATGATGCCTAGCTTAGCCTGGGCATCTCAAGCCATTAGCAAACACTTTAATTGTAATAATTGCCACTGGCAGTAATTATTTTCAGGAAGGCAGCTAATTTCAATCAGCAGAGGGAATCTGAAAGGTGAAGAGAGCGCATCCTGTCTTTTTGAAGTACCGATGAAAGCAGCTGCACCCAGTGTGACAAATACTGGGCGTTGCTGTGTAGGAGCGGGGGTGAGGTTTGGAGAAGCTGAGGATTCACTCCCAGGCCCCTGAACCCACCTCCTCCAGCAGCAGCGCCAGAGGCAGGTGGAGAGGGAGCGATGAAAGGTGCTGCCAGCCCAGAGGCTGCAGGACAGGCTGCCTGGGGAAGGTGTGGGTGTAAGGCCCTGGCAGGGGGATGCACACGCAGTATCCTCACTGCTGCTGCTGTGCCTGTGCTGTCTGGTTTGTTATCCGGGCTGGGAGCCAGCACCCCGCCGCGCTGCCGAGGAGGCTCTGCCAAGCTCTGAGGGAGCTGTTTAGGCTGGCCTGAACCTCCTCCATGTTTGATTTCTGGAAGATGGAAAAAACTGGACCCCTGTCCAAAACCTGAGAACTGAGCATAGGATTGTTGTCAAATGCTGTAATTAGACACAGAGCTGTAGACAAGGAATAAAGTACACCATTATTTCTTTGTTAAATTAACTTTTCCACCAAAACCCTGATGCTCACTGGGAAGACGTCACTTGTAATTTTTATCCCGTGCACTCAGCGTGGTTCTGTCTTACAGGCACTTTAGCACTGAATTAATTACTGCATTAATGGATGTCTATAGTCCATTAGTAAATTAAGACCTGATGCTAATTCTCTTGGGGGGAAAGAGAGGGGTGTCTGTTTAGTACCAAATCATTCAGTTTGTTGCCAGTGGACTCTAAATGTTCAAAGGCAGGAAGAGAAGTACATCAAAGACACTTTAATTTGAAAAGCATGGGAGAAGCTGATCTCCAGGCCTGTCCGTGTTACAGACTGTACAGCAGCAGATAAATTAGCTTTGAATTTATAATCAACCACATCACTAGGGAGTGGGTAGGGTGAACCTCTACCACCAGGCATTTTCTTGAAATAGCACCTGACCATGCAGGTTTTGTAAGGGTACAGGTAGCCTGAAATTTTGCAGAGATACCAATTTAAATGAGTGAGTTTGTTCCTGCCTGCTCTCCAAATCTGACAGACTTGATCAATCATCCTTGAACTCCAAAATAAGTTTAGGAGAAGCCAGCGACACAAGGGCAAAGAAAACAAAGACAGGAGTAAACACAACATTGTTACAATTGGCAGAAGTCTGCTTTGGACCCTGCCCAGAGGTCCCTGAATCCTGAGTTTGTCTGTATGTGTCGGGAGTGCTGCTGTTGTTCTGGTGGGGTTTGGGGTCACCCCATGGCAGTGGCTGCAGTGAACGTGCCCAGGTTTGTGTGGCTGTGCCCTGCTCCAGCCCCTCTCCCTGCCTTGGGAACGTGCAGCCCTACCCAAGGCTGCCCTGCTTCCTGCTCAGGAGATCCAAATAACATCTCCGTGCCCAAAGCCACTCCTGCCAGAGCACTGCTGCCTTTTCTGCACTAGGAATGCAAGCCACGCTTATGCATTTTACCTTTAATAGTATACAAAAATGAAATTTGTTCCGTAAGGGAGGCAGTCACAGTCCAAAAACTGTTCATGTGGGTTTTTCCTCTCTGCCAGCAAAAATATAACAGTTAATTAGGCTGGAAAACCCAAAGGAAAGTGAATTCCGATGGCCAATCATGAGGTGGCATGGAAAATATCTCCATGACAACAGAAATTTATAGCACTTCAATTTTAATATATCAAAGGATAAGGGTAATTTCACAGGCACTGTGCAGAAGATATACCCCTTTCTCCTTCCCTTGATAGCCCCTGGATTAAATGGGAGCCATGTTAGTGTGGTCCCAGACGTGACAGTGAAAACAACATTGTAAAACCTAAAAGTTCTGAATGCAAATACACCACCAAGGTGAAAACTGACTCTGCTGTGCAGGACAAACATTTGGGCCTTTTTTTGTGAGATACTGCAGTATATCACAGTGATTTCTTCACATGTTTTAGTGCTATGGACATATTTACCAACACAGGGCTCAGCTCGCTACACGTGGCACAAGGAGGTGCCAGTTCCCATCCCAAGAGCACAGTCCAGCTCTTGCAGAGGTTGTCAGTAACTTCCATCTTCTGATGTTACTGTTTTATACCCCACAAGGAATTCCAGGGTGAAAAAGAGAAAAGAAAGGAAAGGATGAGTTCAGAGATCATCGATACGGATCCCGAAGGCCGACCTACATTCTCTGCTCGTGGTGAGCAGGAGTATTACGCCTCCATCTTAAGTACTGCACTCAGTGTATTTTGCAAATGTATCCATGGGCATGAATGTCTCTTACAGGAAATGTCTTGTAGTATTTAGTAGTGGGTGAATCATTTAGACATCCATGGATATTTCATTGGTGATTTTGCTAAAATTAACCTATTTGTATTTTAATTTAACAATCAAACTTAAGTATGATACTATTGGCTGTGTGGAATATTTACATTTTTTTTCTTTTAAATCCTAACAGGAAATACATCACTTTTTGATCAGATTTGGTAGGACGCTTCTGTTCACAAAAGAGCATCTCACGACTTCACCTACGAAGAGCTCATCTCTCTTTTTCACACACTTGAGCATGGTTTGTGTCCTTCCAACCAGCCATGCCTTGGACTTGGCCTCTTGGGCGGAGCTGGCTGGGAATGCTCGGGGAGAGATGTGTGTCTACAAATATATGGAAATGGCAGGGTGAGGAACCACAGCCTTCTGGTTTGTGTTCTCTAATACAATATGGAAAGCACTAACAGCATTAGCCTTTTGTGATGAGTGATAACAATGTATTAAAAACAAATGTTAATAGGCAGCATGAAATGGCTAACAAAGCAGAACATTGCTAATAAAATTCAATGGACCTAATTTAAACTTTGATACTGTACCTAGCCTTGAGAGCCCTTTTCCACAGAGCCAGCAGCAGGACGGTGAAAGAAAAGGATTTTTGGCACAGAGCCCAAGGCTGCCGTGCTTCTGAATTCCTACACTGCTTTTCCTCCTGCAAAGTGACCCTTGGCACCTGGAAAGTGAGAATTTCCAGGCTTCCAAATAATCCAGGAAGGGCTGAACACTGTGTGAATGCGTTACCTGTGTGGAAACCAACGTGAGTGAGCACCTACCCAAGCCTCCCCGAGACGCGGCGCTCTCTGGTGATGCAGTGACAACAAGAATGGGTGGAAAATGTAGCTTTGGGGCACATCTTGTTCACTTCTGTGTACTGCTCTGGACAGCTTTAAAATTATCCAGGCTCCCAATGAATCTGCAGAGCTGAGAGGAGGAATCAGAAATCTGGGTGAGCTGGGGGTGAGGAGACTGGGGCCAGAGCAGGGTGAGACCCAGGAGAGCAAATAGCTGATGCCCACCCTGCAACACCCTGGGTTCTAGCTCTGCAGGGCATCTGGGCTGGCTTTGCCCTCTGGCCATGATATAACTGTTCCAATCTTCAGAAGAAATTTGGAAATTCCATTACTAAAAAAATAGACAGATTCAAAACAAGCCCATGTGGGAAGGAAGTGAGAGCAAGGGCAGAAAGATGAGACAATGCATGGAGGGAAAATTGGTAAAAACAGACAATGGAATCTAAAAAGCAGAACAAATAAATTAATTGGATAAATAGTAGGACAAAAAAAGGCAAACCAGAGCAGAGACCCGTGTCCTGTAATAACTCTTTCAGAACTACTCAGATTAAAGGAGAAAGTAGAGATCAAATGAGCTAATTTAAGCAGATGCCAGGCTCAAAGGATAATGTGAACCTTAATTACTTACTCTTACTCTTCCTTCTCTTCTTAACAAAGTGAGTTTCCCAGACAGTATTTTTGAGTTTTGCTGGACAGGAACCCAACTGCACATTTCAACCAAGGGCTTTGGCGAGGTCCTCTTCCTCAGCACGTTCTTCTTTCCGTTTTTCTTTAGATTTAATTGTTTTCCAGCCTGGCCTCCTACCTGCTTCCATACTGAAAATCACTTTAAAAGGTATTTGTGAGCAGCCCAAGGAGTGGCTCAGATGCTGTAAGGCCCTGCTGCTCTGTCCGTCGGGATGTCCTTTGCTGTTCCTCCGTGTTCTTTGACCTCATCTCATCCCCGTGGCTGCAGACAAAGGTCCTGCCACTGGTTCTGCTGTACCCAATTCCTGCAGGCTTTTACAAGCACTTTGCAACATTTTCCCACTCATGTTTGAGCTCTCGTGTACTTCCTCAGTGTGGGACGCTTGTGAACTTTGGGGTCATTTCAGAGGGGTTTGGATCCCCTGGGACACCTCTTTTCCTGCACGGTGAGTTCAACATTTGCAGCTGCAGGGCCGCCAACCAAGGACTGGGGGAGTTCAGTTCTGAGGAATGTCCATTGCCCGCATCACGCTTGAGACTGAGCTTATTTCTACTCCATATGAATTTTCAAGATGTTAAAGAGTCACTTCATCTCCACGGGAGTAAATGGGAAATGTATGTCAAGTGAGGTAGGACAGAAAATTACATTTTTTAATAGGTTTGCGTTGTAAATGAGTCATCAGTCCACTGATAAGATATAATGACTTGGGACCACAGAAAAGATTCAAGGAAAGGCACTGTTTTCCTTTTGTCTCACAAGTGACTCTCAGCTGAGAGAAATAACACTCTTTCTAGAACAGCAACTATAGCAACAGGAGGATTTGCCTGGGTAGAGGTCAGAGAGTATAAGCTGTTTTTCACTGCTGATTTTAACATGCCATCCTCACAATTGGCTATTACTTGTGGTGTTAGGAGCCCTTTGTTGCGATTATATTTCATCCGGTGCTGCAGCGGTGCTGAATAATTAAAGCTGTCAGCACAAAAATGAAGTATCTATACACCTTTGAGAACAACTCCAAAATAATTTGATGTCCCAGTTATCACAAGAAAATTATTAACAAAAGAAGCTATCCACAGGGCAGGAAAAAATATGCTTTGAGAGCATCTCTGTGTATTTTCCACGTCATATTGCCTAGAGCACTGTCACCAGTGGCAGTCACATGAAATTCCCTGGTAACTGCAGGTGTGTGATTTCTGTAAGTGTGCTGGGGGTAAAATTCATGCACCTCCCATCGGTAGAAGAGCACAAAGCAGGGGCTTGAAGGTGAGGCAAAGGAGCGTTCCTGTACCCAGCCACAATGCTCACTACCCCACTGGGTTTTGGGAGGGAAAAGGTACATGACACATTTTCTTCTTTATGTCCCAAGCCATGGCCTGACCTGCTGTGCTGCTTTGTGGGCGTCGCCAGACCTATCAGTTCAGAGCCACCTGTGTCCCACCAGGATGCAGGCTGACAGAGGAAAGGCTGAATGCTGTCCTCTCTCCTTCCCCGCTGAGCGCACCTGTGAGCACTCTGAGGGCCTTTTCTGTGATGCTGTGAGTACAACTACCACGTTATTTTGGAGGGGTGGGACAGCACTGGGAACACACAGCTTGCTTTGCAGCCGTGGTGACAATTAGAGTTCACAGAACATTGGCACAGGCTTCTCCAGACAGGAAATTCAGCAGGAGCAAAGCAAAAGCAGCAGCACTTTCCCCAGGGATGGATGGTCTGTGGGGGTGTGTTCACATCATGGGCTGTAAGTTTGCCCCTCCTGTGCTTCCCGTCGGTGTCGGGCTGTGGTGTGAGCCAGAGGGATCCCGCTGCCATTCCTGGCTTTCTTCTGCAGGGAGGGGCACGTACGGCTGTCAAGGTCTTACTGGGACAGAATCACGCCAGAAAAACACTCCCTCTCTGAAACTCCTTACTGACATTAACACAACTCAGTTATTACAAGCACTCCAGGTCTCAGTGCACAGGTCAGTACCACAGGCTCCAGTTGCCCATATTGTAGGACTTTGTCAGAATTGTGCAAAAAATGGGCAGCTAAATAGAGGAGAATACAGTGGCAGTATTCTCTGCGTAGCATTCTGGGGCTGGCAGAGTTTTCACAGGGCTGTGAGGACAGGCTTGGCTTTGCCATAGCCTCCCATAGAAATGCTGTGCTGCTTCCTTTTCTCATTACGCCTGTCTTTTAGGGCCTCTGCATCGTAAAGGAAAGGGGTGCCTTGTGTGGTTCTGTACAGCAGTATCCCATAGTAGCTCATGCTGAAGTTAAAGATAAGCCCTTATCTTCCCTGGGTTTCTTGCATGAAGCTCCACAAATCCTGAAGCCATTAAACACGGGCAGACTCGGGTCCCAGGGGAGCTACTCACGTACTGAGTTACACAGGTTTGCCCAGAGGCACTTAGCTGGCCAAAGGCACAGAAACCTGGGTAACGCCTGTGTGCAGTTACGTGTGCATCCGCCAGTGCCCGTGGATGTCACTGATCTGGGCCTGTGCATGGTTTAGCTCCACGGGGCTACTCGGCCCCACAAAGCCACTCCCTCACCCCGTCTCCCCCAGTGGGACAGGGGGAGAATCAAAAGCGCAGAGATGAGAGAACTCGTGGGCTGAGATAAAGACAAGTGAATAGGTAAAGCACTCATGGCCATCGGTGCAGCCCTGCACTGGAGAAGGGCAAGATGGTTTCATCCCTAAGGCCACTGGGAACAGTGACTTCCCCAGAAGCCAGAGCTGCTGCAGGTTGTCCTTTTGCTGGAAACTCGGTTTTATCTGTGTTGAGCTTGGGAAGCTGTCGCATGCCCAGAGGCTGGGGTGGCTTTAGGAACAAGCCTGTTTGTGTTTGTGCACCACATGGAACAGTTTAATATTTGGGTTTTTCATGAAGCTTCAGTGTCTGCTTTTAATAAAGTGGCCTGCAAGCAGTCAGATTCGCTCTTGCATAGGGGAATAAGTGACTCATGCCTTTTAGGGGTCCTGTTCCTTCAAGGCAGACATAACAAGCTGCTTTGCCCCCTGTTTTTGCCTAGGGCTTTATCTCACTCTCTCTATATACCCATATATATACATATATTCTGCACTGTATGCAGAGTGTAGAATACAGGGTGTATGTGCACCATCATGTATCTGGAGTCAGAGACAGAGAAATGCATCTATATCTAAATACATGGAGTTCTATGTATAAATATAGAGCCAATCTCCTGGTAGGGGGATTCAGCTGTCGCCAGGCTGTTGCCCTTTGTGTCAGTGTGTCCTGTGGAGAGGGCAGCCCAGCAGCACGCAGGCTCCTGTGGGCACACAGCACTGGGATGGAGCCCCAGGGTTTGCTGCTTTTGCTGGGAGAAGCTCACGGGGCTGCAGGAGCTGAGCCCTGGGGATACGACAAATCCCACGGCCTGTTGCCAGGGCTGCCTTGCATTAATTTATGTTTAGCTTGTCACATCTGCCCTTTTCTTCTTTCCTGCCAATTTTTAAGGTTTTTTGTGCTTGTTTGGCTTACCAAGCCCTTATAGCAAAGCCCACCTCCTCCTGAACAGATGTGAAGTGCCCTGTACGTGGATGTTTGGTGCATTTGGGTCATGCCTCATCCCTGGCACTGGCCTGGCCGTGTCCCCAGCACGGCCCCTGCACACGTGGCACATCCACCGTGGCCTGTGCAATGGGAATGGCAGTGCTGCTCCTGCCTGCTGCCCTTCTTTGCTGGGGACTTCTCCCCATCTTGGAAACCAATACGCCCTGCTAACCCACACGCTGCTGAGAACTGCTAACTAAACCTCTAACTCTTGAAAAAGGACGTAATGTGCTTCTTTCTCCCCGCTTAGATCTCTTGCTCAGTGCAGCTGCCGGCATGCAGCCGTTTGTGGGGTTTCTGTACGGCGATGGTCAGCGAGTTGTGTTCGTACTGCATTGCTGCGTTCTGCTGCATCCTTGGAAGTGACGCCACTCGCCACAAGGACAGCAGATGGACAGGACATTATGCAAAGAAAATTAATCCTCCTGTGGTGAGAGTTCCCCAAAATGGCAGAAAATCAAGGCAATAAATTAAGTGCATAAATATTTGCATCAAAGTCTAAACCTGCAGGGCGCACAGAAAGGGCACATATTGTTAAATCTCCCATTTTTTATTGCTTTATCAGACAGGACCACTATTGCATTGTAAAGGATATATACATTCCCCCTCATGAGGAGGAGAGAACTGTACAGCACCAGTAAATCAGGTTATAAATTGCTGAGATATATAAGGCTTGATTCTAAGCCCACTGGAGTTGAGGACCAGGCTCTCGTGGCTGAGAAGGTGTGCATTCGTTCACACTTTTGCCCTCTCTCTTTATTTCCAATTACTTAGAAGAAAATAAAAGACTTAAAGCATTACAGATGGTGTTGTTTAAGGAAGTAGGGGTCAGCGTTTTGATTGTAAGTAGGGATTATTTGGAAAAAGCAATGGACAGTGCACGGTTGATCAAATGTTGAGGCTGTGTCTGAGCTTTGGGAACGTCTCAAGCAAAGCAGTTTGATACTGAGTGAGCCTGCTGCAGCTGCAGTGTTTGGAAACAAATGAGGGCCAAATTCATTCCTGCTGTCTCTGATGGGAACAGTCTGAGGGGGAAAATAATTAGCAAATTTTACTGCCAGCTATTTCTGCTCCAGAAACACAGAGGAAGCCACAGCAGTGAGTACCTCACACCCCCTGAGGATTTTCCCCCTCCAAGATCTTGTAGGGTGGTCACAAAGTGAAGGCAGGGTCCTGCCTTCTGTGAGCTGACACCCTGAGAGAAACCCAGTGCTATGTTCTGTGCACTGAGGGATGTATTTCCAACTGCATTTCCATCTGCATCATTTTAGGATCTAGATCAGACCGATCTTTCAGTGTAATGGTTAAATGGAGAATAATAAAATATTTCTGTGAGTTAACATGGGGCTGATAAACAAAAAATAGGAAAATAAACAGCCTACAGTTCCCATTTGGGATCAAACAGGATTATTTTTTTGTCAGATTGAAATTAAAATGATGTTTGTCTGGGGTATTTTTTTTTGTTGTTGCTGTTGTTGTCTTTTATCCTTCCTTAAAACAGACATTAAACTTGATTCCAAAGGAATTTACTTTAGAACCCAGCAGCAAGGTTAAAAGCCGAGCTATTGTGTGTTTTACCTGAAGAAGGAAAGTGTTCCTGCAGTGCTGTCGAGGCTGAAAAGCAGAGGTGTGCTGGAGCTGAACTGCACTGATCACAAGCCCTGAGCAAGCACACGAGCCCTGCACAGCCTCCCGGGCCATGGGGCCTCTGTCCATCCCTCACGTGCTCATGGCTCTGGGTTTTGGAGTGACCGGGACTGATCCCAGCGAGGACCCAGTCCTTGCCGTGGGGAAGGCAGATCCATCTGCTTCATGTTAATAGTTCACAGGCAGAAAGCCTCATTTCCCCCTAAAAGTACAGCAGGAAAAAGCCACAGCTCTTGGTGGCTCTGTGCGAGAGGCAGGGCTGGGTGCTGCCGGGTGTGCAGGCAAACAGGACTGGAGAAGCCCAAGCCATGGAACTCACTAGGTTTTCGGACTGTTTTCAAACCATGAACCTTTAAATGTTGGTTAAATCCTTACGAAATGGTGCGGAGCCAAGTCCTGTTTCTCCGGATGGGAAAGCCTCGAGGTTCATGGAGGAATGCAAATTGTCAGTATTTCTTTACGTATTTCTTCCATCCCTTTCATTCAGGATTGGAAGAATTAATATAAATTGGACTAATTTTTTTGTTCTGCCCTCCAAAAAAAAATTTTTTGTAATAAGAAATACATTAGGTGTATGAGCTCAGTGATGTTTTGCTACGAACATATCTGCCTACAAATGATGTACAGAGGGTAAAAGAGTCCAGCCTAGTTAGATATAGTGAGATTTGATCTAGGGGACTAAAACATCCACAGTTACCAGCTCAAGAAAAAATAATCCTCTTTTCCTGCTCTGTACAGCCTCCCAAAGCTTTTCTGGGAGCCTTAGGGGCACTGCTGGTCTTAGGGGCTGTTTCTCAGCCCCTAGATGGTACAGGTGTTACACAGTGGAAAGGACAGATTTTGGCTATCCAATGGAATCCAGGACTGATTTATTCCACCTAAAAGAGTTCTGGGGTGTGCACAGAGCAGAGCTGAGCTCTTGGACAGCTCCAAGGGGAGCTCCAAGGGGAGCATTGCTTCTTCATCTCCTGTGTTCCTCCGTCCCTGCAGGCACCCAGCCCTGAGGCTACTGGGGAAAAAAAGTTAGAAAATGCCTTTCTTCTTTGGGGAACTTTATTTTGACTGTGTCCTTAAATGGAAAGATGTTGAATCAAAGCTATTTCCACAGGAACCAAGAGTTCAGGGTGTTTATTTATCTCCTTGTCACTAATAAAACCAAATTGCCTGTTAAAAATAGTCCTTGTGCCTTATCCAAACAGGCAGGGGATGATGCAGCAGGCAGAGAATGAGACTGGAAAATGAAGGATCCCAAAATTACTTCTCCGTCTGCCATGAGGTTTGGGGAAGGTCTCAGGTCTCTGCCACGCGAAGCCTCCTGCCAGGAGGTGTTTGCTGCTGCCTGGGATGTACCAGCCCTGTGCTGATTCCAAACAGGCTGGGAACCACCGGTGCTTCTATGCAAACAGGTGCCAAAACCTCAAATAGGGCTTGGGGTCCCAGGATGGCAATCTCCTGAGGAGCTGATCAATTGAATACAAGAACTCCTGGGAAAACCAGTCATTTATGTCTCATTAGATGTGATTTTTTTATGCCAGACCCTCCCGTCAGACCCAACACAATGTACGTATCTCAGGGAGCGCTGGGGCCACTCCTCCTGGTGCAAAGAGCTGAAGAGAGGAGCCACAGAGCTCCTTCCCTTGCCAGCTGCACCCTGCTAACCACAGCCACTGTGCCTCCCGTGGGAGGAAAAACCAAAATTACTCCACGTGCTGGAGCAGCCTAATGGGTTATTCAATATTTGTGTAACGAGCTGCAGCCAGGAGGAGCAGCGGGGCAGTTCCCTCACTCCCAGGAGATGAGGATGGATGGATTCCCGTGGCGGTGGGAGCTCAGCTCAGCCAGAGCCGGCCCCGAGGAGGGCAGCGAGGGCACCTCTGGGTGTGACCCTGCCAGGCCGCGGGTCAAAGGCCTTGGCAAAGCTCCTCGTGGGTCAGAAGAGCGATGAGGCTCAAAGTGCAGGAACAGGAGAAAGGATGGGACAAACCTGGAGAAACAGCACGGCCTGAACCCACACATCATCTTTCAGCTTCTCCCAAGTAACATTAATTTTCTAATGTTTCATTTATGCCCAGCTAAAGTAACGCAGGCCCCTGCGGGGACAGGCGGGAAGAAGCAGTGCTGGAGCACATGGAATACACGAGGGAACTACTACACAGGCTTGCCTTTGCAAAATGTTTTTAAACTGCTTATTTGTCAGCATATAAATGCAACACTGAAAATCATTAGGAATAAAACAGCAGCAGGAAGCTGTGGACATGACCTACAAGTGGCCTGGGACGACAGAACCCGTCATCTTTATCCGCTGATCTGTATCTCTGATCGTATCCGTGTCACAGAGATCTTCTGATGGTTCTTCTCATGTGACACAGGCATCACCCAAGGGACTGCCATCATTTCAGAGACACCAGTGCCTTGTCCTTTCCGTACCTGTACATGTGTGTGTGTCCCCAGCACGCTCCAGCTCTGTCCCCACTGCAGGCAGCAAAGCCCTGAGGCAGCACATGGGGCACGTGCTAACATTTATCACTTTGCTGGTATTGATTAGTCCCTCAGGGACTTACAAATAATTCAGTCTGAATAAGAGCATCCAGAGAGAGCAGCTGCAGTGACTGGTGGTGCATCAGACCTGAGGGAGAAGAAAAGAGCCTTCCCTGGAAATTTTCCTGCATGGACAGGTGCTCTGCTGTGTGGGTGGATGTAGTTCACCACCGTTGCCATGCAGTGATGGATGGGTGACAAAACACCTCCAAAAAGACTGAGTAAGAAAGTTACAGCACGAAAGAGCTTTGCATGAGGTGTCCCTTAATAGGAAGCAAAACCCAGTGCAGGATGGGGTCACCACCCTGGGCTCTGGCTTTAGGAGCACAGCTCGGGGTCCCCAGCCAGCAAAGGCTTCTTTCCCTTCTGACACATTCTGATGCTGCAGCTGATTTCCCAGCTGGGTCTGAAGATAACAGTGCTGTCACTCAGCTGTGCTTTTTCACAGTAGTTTAAAAGTCAGATAGTAAGCAAAATTCCCAGGCTCCTGATGACACCTGTCTCAGGAGGGAGTTTTCTCACCAGAGTATTGACAGGTGTTCTGCTAAAAGGCATGTATTAAAACCCAGGTCTACAGGTAACTCTAGCCCCAGCTTTGCTGAAATCCAGAAGAAAAGGGGATTCCTTGGAATTACGTGTTGCTGAAATAGTCTGTGGGGTTGAGGTAAGTGAAAGGGTTTGTCCTAACGCGATCGGGAATGTCACAGAGAGAATTTTATGCCGTTCAAAGTAATTCAGGTTAACAGCACCTGCACAAGAGGGGGGCTGAACCCTCTACCACCAAAAGTTGAGCCCATGCACCCTGTATCACCTTTTCCCACTGAGCTCCCAGAGAAAAAATATTAAGAACTAGAGAAAACCAAACTAAACCAAAAATACCTCAGACTTACAGACCCTGCTCTCCCTCTAGCAGGCACTTGAGGTGATTTTATTAACCTTTAAGGAATTGTGTCTCATATTTCCCCCATCCTTCCTTGTTTTATAAATGCTCTAGAAGACCTTCAAGGGTTGCTCCAGAGCCCTTCATCAGCCCTGTGCATGGACAGAAACTTTCACAGTGCTGTGGTTCTTCCAGCATGTCAGAAAAAATTCCTTTGAACGTCCCCCAGTGCAACTCATCTGAATTAGTCCTGCTGCTGGCTGTGGGAGGAGAACCATTTGCAAAGTGGGGAATGAATCACTTGAAAATATTTTAAGCTTGTTTAGAAATGAAACCGAGCCAACACAGACTCTCCTCCCCGTGGGAGACAGGGCTGCTTTGGATGGCAGCAGCAAGCCCCTCGTCGCAGCGGGCACACGCCGCGGGCACGTTCGGTGTGTGCCCATCCCCACACAGCCCTGCTGCAGGGGAGTCACGCTGGGGCTGAGGGTGCAATGGCCACCCCTTCGTGGGCTTTCTTGGCACCAAACTGCAGGGCTGAGCTGAGACAAAGTGCTCCAAGTCTTCCGCTCCACTTCCCAGGGGCTGTGCCCCCACCTCCCTCACAGGGGGATGGATCTCGCCCGTCTTTCCTCTGGCTGCTGGAGAACTCTGGTTCACCCCCTCCAGATGCAGTGGGGCAAGGTGGGACCCCACGTGCTCCAGGGTGTGTGGGATGGCTGTGCTGCTGTCACCCTGCCAGGCTTTCTGGGCTGCTCAGGGGGCTTTTGGCAATAACTGGTGGTTTTCAGTGGGAGCTACTAGATAATGCTTGGATTTCTGTGGAGCCACACTACAAAACAGGGATGAACTTGTCAAAAGACACAAACTATACTGCAGTGTAATACGGACGTGGAAAGGGGCCAGATTCAGGTCTTATTTTCACAAGTATTTGAGTAATTTCAATGTATTCTACATAGTTAATGCTTTTTGCTGTTGGCTCAGCTCAATCCATCTAAAATAACAAAAGAATTAGAGGGAGAAAAGGAAGTTAAAGTTGGTCAGAAATCCAGCCAAAACATTAGGCAAATAAAGAAACCCAGCCTGCCTGTGTGTGAGCAGCAGAATTTGGGGTTAATGACACTTTTTGTCCAGACTGGAGCAGAGAAAAGGAAATTCTCAAGACTTAAAAATATTGCTGTAATGTGAACCGCAGTTCTCAGCCAGCTCTTGTTCTGAAGTTATTTATTTGCCATGACTAATTTGGAGTTTCGAATGCGGTCATCGCCTCACACGTGGCAGTGCCTGGGCTCTCTGGGCACCGGGACTGGAGGCACTTGGAGCCCAGCAAAGGAGCTCTGCCGGTTCCCATGGGCAGTGCCAGCCCTGCTCTGCAGCCCGAAACCAAAAACCATTAACACTGAGTTTCTGAAATGCATTTCCCAGGCGTGCAGGGACGCTCACACACCATTAACGCGAGGTTGCAGACTCAGATCGCTGCCTCACTATTTCTCATCTTGCCCTGTTTGTTTTTTTTTTTTTTGCAGAGAAGCCAAGTGTCTTGACAGCACAGAGGTAATTTGGGAAGGGCAGGTGGGCTGCAAAGCTTCCAGCAGCAGGTCCAGCTCCTGGCTCAGCTCCTCTGTTGCCCCTGGTTTTAAGGGTAAATACGTTGTTAAGTTTGTTCAGCCAACCATCATTTCCCATTTTCCATGCCCAGAGAGCAGGATGAGGCAGGCAGCACTTCAAACACAGGTGGCTTAAGGGTTCTCTCCACCCTAAATCTTCTCTGTGGGGTGAAGAGACTGTGTGGGGCGAAGATGCCTCCTTCCCAGCACGGGCAGTCCCTCCGTCTGCCTTTGATAAGGATGAGGAAGGGGGGCTTGGGGGGATTCTGGGTTCACTTGTGGCAGTGCCACTTTCAAATTCCTTTAGTTCTGTGTGACGCACGCTGGGCATGAGCTGAGATGCACCAGGCAGAGAGCTGGGCTAAAAATAAACCCGGAGTGTTGTTTGTGCGTTAGTTTCCTGTTAGTATTTCTTGTTTGTTTTATGACATCTTCAAGGCCAGTCAAGTGTGGGGGAAAAAACAACTAAGAGAGAATTTTGGCTTTTGGAGGCTGGATTAAGAGTGAGCTGGTACAAATCGTGTCATTTCACTGAGTGGCTACAGAACATTACAGTCACTGTGGTGCTGGTTCACACTTGTGCTGATGCATTCTGAGTAAGAACTATATGGCTTGTGCTAATTTTTAACACACTATTATACTGATACCAATTTAACTGATGTTAATTAATTAAAGGAATGGACAAATTAAATCAGCACTTACCTATCCACGTGAAAGAAAGGGGCTGCGTTGCAGCTGGGAGTCTGCAAGTAGCCGAGTGCTGGCACCCCAAAGAGAGACCTGGGGAACGTGAGGTGTTGATGCAGTGGACCTCGGGTTAGGGACTCCCTGGATCTGTGGAGAGAAGGACTAAACCCAGCAAAAAAGCTTCTAAAGCGGGAATTCTGGAAAGAAATGCATGCTTTTAAATGCATTCAGACATTGCATCAGTTGCCTGGGGGGTGTAAGGTCTCTGCAGTGAGCAAGGCACAGCTGCATCCCCACTCTGTGATGGGCCACAGTGGTCCCCGGGCTGTCCCTCCCCAGGGACACCTGCCTCGGCCGTGGCTGGGCTGGTCCTGCTGTGGTGGGCTGCTGGAAAGTATCTCACAGCTTCTTTTTTACTTGAGGCAAAAAGTAATTTCTTCCTCTGAAGTCCAGGGCTGGAGCCATCCTCTGCTAATGAATGCAAACCATCAGTGAGCAGTAATGGAAAATTGGGGGTGACGTGGCAGGCAGTGGCTTGCTTTCAAGGCACCAAAAATGCCCTTTTAAATTTAAATTTAGCAAAGAATTTAAAGCACATATAGGCAGACTCTATTAGAAAGTGAAATATTTGATCTTGGCTATTAATCTGTCATAAGAATACTTTCATTTCCTTGCCATGTGTATCCAGTGATAGACTTTCAGAAATGAGATCACATTAAAATGTACTTTATGTTTCTAGTCAAATCTCTTTTATTATTATACAAGTCCTAGTTAGGAAAAAAAAAACAATTACAGATGCAGACTAAGAAGAGCACATTATTTTAACTCATTTATATAAGTGAAATACTGCTCTCCTACTTGAAGGCTGTGCATTGTGACCTACTAAATATCTTGGGAAGAGTTTGCTCCATCGCAGCCATGCTACCAGATTTGGGATAATTTACAGGCAGTGGAAATACAAATAGAGTCTAAAACAGCTCACGTGGTGTGGGGTACTGCTATATGTACATACACACAGATACAATATGTATTTTTATATGAAGTATATTTGTATCAAAGCATTATATTCATATCAAAGTATTACATTTGATATGAATATAATCTGAAATATTATACTGAAATCAAATATATTTTATGGATGGTCCATAATTAATGTGAGCTGTCACTCCTGACACTGCACCACGGGCAGACAAGTGTTTTAGGACGTTTCCATGTGGCCAGGGAGGCTGGGAGGCTCTGCTGCCCTGGTGCTACCTGTGGACACGTGCAGGGACTGTGTCAGCGCAGCTGGGCCAGTGGCTGAGGGCTGTGCAGAGCTGCACTGCCTGCCCTGGTGGAGGCATTAATTCAGAGGAGAGACCACTGGCAGCCTGGAACCAGCACGGAGCATCATGATGGATGTTTCAGGGCGAGAAGGAAAAAGTGCTTTACATCTTATAACTCACTTTGGCTGATTAGGCACAAATGTCTGTTTTAAACCTTCAAATCTGGGCACACAAACCGTGTCATTTTCCTGCCGCTTTTCAAACGTCTTTTCATTTCCATTCAAGCAGCCCGACAGAGACCCAGCAGGGGCCACAGCATCTGCTGTCGCGCTGCTGGAGCAGAAAGCTTTGCTTCCAGATTCACCAACGCTGTGGATAAAAATGCTTCCCCAGGATGGGGCAGCCACGGTGTACAGTGAATGTGTACATTGTCAGCATGCTTTAGCTGAAAAGTCCAATCTGGTCTCTCCCAGAAGAGGGTGCAGCTTGAGGCTTGAATCTGCAAAATGCAGGATACTTTCAGATCATGTTAATGCTATTAATAAATTAACCTGAAACTCCTTGCCCATGAATTTAGGATCCTGGCGCGACTCTGCTTTGATTGAGAGCTGGCCAGAACAAACTGGTGTTTGGCAATTTACTCCAGGACATGCAGCATCCCCAGAGTCCCCCAGCTCCAGGCTCAGCCCTTCCCCATCTGGGTGGGATGCACAGTTGGTGCGTTGGCTGTGCCCTAGCTCAGAGTCCTGCAGTCAGGGCAGGGAGAAACCCACGCTGAAGGGCTGATTTGGCACCAGAATAGCCAAGATCACCTTTCCTAGAAGAATGAAAAATTGCCATCCATGTCTGGTTTTGACTACAGTACAACCTCATGCATCTCCTGTTTTTTAATCATTCAAAGACAGTGAAGATATACAGCTGTTTGCATTTGTGAAGCCTCAGATTACTAAAAGCTTCTGATTTTCAGAAAATAGGTTACAGATTCTCTAGTATCAGATGAAGAAATGCCAAATACCAAAATCCCCATTGTCAAGGCAATTAAATACCTCGTTCCTGTTGCACTTGGTTTACTGTGCAGCTATTGGCAAACGGCTCTGCCCCAGGTCTTGTGTCATTGTGTGAGTTAACCATGTTCTGGACTATAAATAATGACAGTAAGACACCTTGGGCACGGCAGATGCACAGATGTGGTGATGGTGTTTCCAGCAGACAGAGGCACAGCCTTTCCTGCCCGTGTGACGCTGCCAGTGTGACACTGTCTCAGACCACCCTCTCCATGGTGAACTGGGATTCCTGTGCCTTACAGAGCCGTCTCTTACCAAAGTCTACAAAGCAAACAAAACACTTGAGCACCTGGTAGCCTGAGTTTTCCCCGCCCTTGACTTTAAAGTAGTGGCCAATGACACATTTGGAGATAATTAAAACAAAGGTTGAGGGTTTTTTTAATATGCCACGACTATTAGCAGCTGGATTAGGAATAAGCCAGCACAAAAGCAGCATACTTCTTATACCAGCTATAAATAAAACCTTCAGGCTTCAAATTTGAAAGCAGGATTTTTTTTTCCTTTTTCCCCTCCACAAAAAATCTTTTCTTCGTGCCAAGACTAAAATATTAGCGCTGTGTTCCCCTCTCTGTTTAAACAGACCTCATTGCATCTAAGTGCCAAAAAAAAGTGGAATTCCTGAACAGCAGGTGAAAAGAAAACACAAGATCAAACGCAGTTCTGGCTGCCAAGAGAACCTGCAGCACGGCTCGGGGGGTGCATGAAAAGTCATGCAGCTCCTGGTGCTGTCAAAGACTTCTGGAAGGTCGTCAAGGAGTTTTTTTCAAGCATCCCACATCAAAAAGCTGCGCAGAGAGACAAAGCTGCAATACATCATGAGGATGGTGCTAAAGATACCAATCCCCCACTTTTAGGAGAATTCAACTTTTCCCCCATCACATCTATGGAAGCAGCCCTAAGAAATCAGTGCTCTGTGTGGAGTATGGGGTATGGAAATAAAGGTAAGTGCTCACACTGGGTGAACATTAGGCAATGGCTGGTTTGGGTCCATAACCCAGCGGGGAACTATGGAAGAAATGTGTCTCTCTGAGCTCATCCTTGCACTTAAGGCAAAGGACACTTATTTTGCTGTTCTTTCTGGCTGGAACCAGCCAGCCCTTGCATTAATTTGAATTTCTGCACCCAGCTGGACATCCCTAAGCCCTTGACAGAGTCCTTTCTCTTTGGCTGATGCACCCTTTGGGGACGCAGGGAAGAAACTGCTCCAGCACTTCTCATGGTTAATGGCCTTCAGAAAACAGACTTGAGCTCCTTGTTAATCCCTTCTGACCCTCTGCCTACCATTCCCTGCCATCGCTGGAAAAGGCAGGGAGGCTCTGGCCCAAAAGCAGATACCTGGGTTTGAAAACAAGAATTTGGACGTGTCTCTGGGTCCCACTGTGCCAGCAGTGCTGGGAGCCCTGCCAAGTTCATCCACCTTCCAGCCCTGCCCTGGGGGCAGCCCCCAGGTGAGGCTGCAGCGTTGCCTGTGAGCGAGCTCTGACCAGTGACACTGATTTCCAAAAGGCACCAGTGAATGCTTCCCCCGTGATTGCTAGGGCTGAGAAATGTCTGACCAGGCAGCAGCACTGGGATCACAGGTTGGAAGTGCTCAGGCCCATTTTTCCTCCTAAAAATCACCAAGCGTTAAAGCTCTTTCAAATAAGACACACATCGGTGGGGTTGAAAATAACACAAGGTGCACATGCGCTCCTAAATACAGCCTTTTTTTTAAATTTTATTTTAAAACTCTGCATCTGAAAACACCGTATGACAGAAAGCATTTATGTACACTGCAGTGTTTTTGGTATAATACAGTATTTCATACATCCATTTCTTTTTCTGCAAAAAAATTTGCTTTGTCGGACAAACAACCAAACTCCCATTGACAAAGAATACAGCTAAGGCACATTGTTTCTGCTAAATGAAAGGGTGCAAAAACGGGTAGTGCAATAATTGCTGAAAATCACATTCTACTACAAGAAAAGCATTCTGACTTTGAACTTTGATTACTGGTCAATTTAAGACATTTCAATATCTCATAAAATACTCCCTTAAATAAATAGCAAAATATCTACATCTTTCAGTGTGTTCCATTTGAATTTCCAATTTTTTTTAAACTTTCCTGTATATACATGGTTTTCTTTTTTCTTATTCAATAGATTACAAAATATTTCTGTACAATTTTATGCATATTATGATCTATAACAAAATAGTTATTTCTTAAAACTATATTACCACCAGTCTTTGAAAATGACAGAATAGGAATAACTTATTATGGACTATGTTAGGCAATAGAAAAATCCAATCAAACCAAAACAGAACCAAAAGGACAAAGTCAGAAAAATAATTTCATTACATTGAATTAATTATTTTAGTTTCACAAATCTTGTTTTATATGTAAACCCTTTTCAGTTGCCTTTGGGTTGTATCCACATGTGAATACCAACATAGGACAGGATTTGGGATTCCTAAAAGCCCTGCTGCCTGCCGGGAATATTGGTGCTGCTCACTGAAACACCACAGTTCTCATGGAGAGAAGGATTAAAGAAACCCAACATATACAAGCCTTAGCAGAAGTCACTGGTTTCTGCTAACTTTGACAACCTTTGAATGAAGCTCCAAAAGCCAGATTTCTGGAAATGCTTTTATGACTCAGACAAAACAACCAGACTCGACTATGTTCTAAATGTACTGTTATATTTGCAACCAATACCCAAAATCTGGCCCCATGTGGTGACGCTCTTCAGATTTTAAGACCATATCACTGAGGATATTTCTTCTCCCAGCTACCAGTACAAATCTGAGAGGAATGCTACTATGCCATGTTAAAATGAGTGAAATTACTCTACAGTTTGTCTTGTGCATCTGAGAGCAGTCTGTCCTGTTGTAGTCTGAAGAGAAATTAAAAGTTACTAAGTTTGTACTTTGTAATTAAACCAACCTTCCTTATCTACAGTGAGTTGCAAAGGACAGAGCTCATAATTTCCTAAGGTTTATATGAATGTCTGAGACTTCCTTTTGCCCGAAGGGAAGGTCATTTTCTTTCCTTAAAGACTGCATTTGTAAGCAATTTCTATTGTATTTGTGAAGTGTAGGCTGACAGCAACACAACTGAGCTGTAATAGAAATCTCAAGGTGCCTTTTATGCATTCCACAACAAACAGAGAAAGTGAGCGAGACACAGACAACACCAAAGTTCCTAACACAGTTTAAGGCCACATTTAGAAAGGATGGAAGTAAGGCTTTCTTTAAGGGGCAACACACTGGATGCCACAATGGGAACAGACACCGAGCGATCCAAAGCTGACAGGATTCACCCACAGAAAAGCTGAAACAACACCCTAGTTTTGGCCAGCAGGTCTGTGCCGTTTTTTGGATCTAAGCAGGAAAATAAAATGAAATGCCACAGACATCCTCCTCTGGAATATTCCCAGCAAACTGAAGGTGCTCCCCTAGCAGGAGTGCTATTGTCTCAGCCGAGGGTGTTAATTACAACAGAACCAAAGACAAGCCGACTCATTACAATATACAAATGCAGCGCCATGAACCGCGCCTAGAATCGTCACTCTGGTATCAGAGGCACCTGTACAGTATCTTGCTGTTTATTTGGCAAGGTTACAAGTAATACTTCTAGGTTTTAACAAAGTAGAAAGAGAATTTGCATAGATTGTACATTCAGTTTGAGGAGATTTCTGGTACCTTTTTTTGTTGTTCTCAGGTAAACGTGTTTGCAGACACAGTGAGGTAGCACCTGTGGTAGCACCCATGAGCAAAAGAAGGTAACCAAGGCAGAAGCAAAGAGCAGAGCGATCAACACACGACTGTTAGTAAGAAGGAACGGAATCAACACCTGCAGTGTCACATCATGAAGGGTAACTGCTCCCAACGCCACATGTAACTGAGACACCCTAATGCTGCCATGGTCCTGGGTAACACGGGCTGTAAGGTTTTGTAGCCTCAATTTTAAATGCTCTGAGCCTGATTATTCTTTCCCTTGCTGTGATGATGGTGGTGAAGGTTTTGAAGGTCAATCTCTTCTACAATACACCTTCGAAGGGAATTATAAATCAGAATGCTCGCTTGCTTTTGAAGATTCTGCAGGAAAATGTGCTGTCCTACAAGTTCTTCCCTGCTGCCCTTAACCCTAATTCACATTTCTTTGGCTCCTCTGTGCCTGGCTGCAGCAGCAGCTGCCCTCAGGGCTCTGCAGCAGGTATTCCTGCTCTCAGGAACTCCTCCTGCGCCTCTGGAAGGGCAGTGCTCTGTCCTCTCTAACGCTGCATCATTCCCTGTCCTCTCTGTGGGCATCACCCCTGGAGCTGCCTTGGCAGAAGCCTGAGGGTTTGGTTTGGAAAGGCTTTTTTACACGATGTTTTCAACTGTCATTTATTATGGGCTTAAGGTAATGTCCTACTAATCCTTAAGACTACACTGGAGGCTTGAATGGTAGAAATAAAGACACATATGGATCATTATCTTCTCACAACAGAACTGAAGTAAAGGCCAGTGGGAACGGTCGCCAACCATTTCCCACCAGGTCTGTGTTGCTGAAATACCAAATAACCAAGTCTCCTCTTACATGTATCAGATTCCCATGCCTGAAAATCAGGACACGGTAACTGCTGGCTTTCACCAACTCCCTCCTGTGTGCAAGTACTGAACTGACTGAAGGCTGCTCTGGAAAGCAAACTTTGCTCATCTGCAGCTGGGTTTCTGAAGAAGCCTAGGGGATTTGGCTCACTCAAGTATAAAACTTCCTGCTCTATGGAAAGTGCTGGAGTTGGCGAAGGTTTCATGTGGCCAACTCCTGAAGCTTTGGGAGCTGGGAAGACAATGAGGAGGGCGTGCTAGCCAGCGGCAAGCTGGCAATTCTCTGATGGCTGTGATGAAAGAGAACTAGAGAAATCAACAGAAAGCTGGTCCTCATTGCTGGGCCACAAGAAACAGCTGGATCTTCTTTATCTGGGAAGTCAAAACTGAGATCTCAGGGCATCAATAGTTCTCAGCCTTTCTGTGCAGAAGGAGCCCAGTTTGTTCAAAGGTTTGTTGCAACACAGTTGTGTCAAACACTTGCAAAGTTTCAGCATCTTCTTTTACCCTTTCTCTCTCCCTTTGGTCAGGTTTACACTATCCCCGTTCTGATTCACTGACTTCACTACTGTGCTCACTGTAATCGTGGCTAAGAGTGATGGAGGCTTCATTAGGGTGGCAATTAGTGCTGCAGGAGATGGAGGGGAAGTGACTGCACATTAGTTGGTACTTTTGAAGGTGCTGCAGGATCACTGTTAATACACCATTAAACAACTGTACAGGCATTGTGCACTGAAGCCAATACCCAGGAAAGTCAATTTGTAACACACGAATGCACATTCCTGTATCTCTAGGCTTAGCAATAATGAAGGCTTAACAACAGAGATACAGAGGGACTTTCTTGTATAACACTTGCTATCATGAAAGAATTGTTAAAATTCTCTGCTTGCCGAGAGCACAAAAAAATGAAGACATAATTTCAATTCTAAAGAAAACCCCCTTGAATATCAGAAAATGAAAGTGCAAATATTACTACTCAATGTCCAAATGTCATCAAAGAAAGAACTGGACAAATCTGAAAATAAACTGTCATTTGAGCTATTTCATTTAGCCTTGGGGTTTAACATTACCATATAAACAGGTTTGCATAATGCTAACACTGACTTTGGACATAATTCATTAAATCACGTATGCAGATGTTCTCATTTTGCCACATTCCCTTTCTGTGCAATACGGATTGATCACAGGAGTGTAACATGGCTGTCGTGCAGAATGGGCAGGGAATTTAAACAAGCAAAGCGTTACACACAGAGGACAAATGTGTGCTTACGGAAATACAAACCCCTCCCACTGAAAGGAATTTTGATCAAAGCACGCTTTCAGCTTTTCAGACCTGTTCAGCAAGGACTGGCCAGTGTGATTGGAAAAGAACACCTGCACATTCAGATGAAGACGCGTAACCCTCTTGTTTTGTACCAACTGCGGGTCCCTGCTCTGAATTCTCCTTTTCACCAAATGTAAGATCTGTGAAGTTATTCTCTTCTGACCACTGACAGTGTTAATCACAGGCTCCCAGTGCTGCCATTTCAAACCAGAGAAGCCACTAAGCAGGACTAAGTTGGGCTTAGCAGCATCAGCCTGGAGCCAGTTCTGATCCCTGATGGAGAGCCTGGCTTAACATGTTTTTCATTCACAACTACTGGACTTTGTAACTCAGACACAGAATCTCATATATATATCTTTTGGATCCATGTCTGCATGATAACAGCTATAGCAGAGGTGGCTGTTTAGGCACAAAACTTGACATTGCCCCCAGAAGATGTTCCAAACACGGCAGCTTATCCTTTGGTGACTTCAAACAGACAGCATTTACCCCTAGCATACTGTCCCACCTTTTATTTATGCTGGACTTGACCCTGAAGTCCTCATTAAGTACTAGCACTCTGTGGAAGTTTTTCCTAAGAAAGGACTGCAGGATCAACCCCTTCAGCTCTGCATCCTCTATTTTAACAGCAGCACTGGGGTTGCCAGTTTGCTACAAAACTTCACTGTTTAAATGCTTCTTGCCTTTCAGAAAATAAACTCATATAAATTTTCTTTGAGATATTTTAAACCTAGCATATAATGCAAATGGATATATCAGCAACCATCTGTTTTCTTTCCCTTTTTTGTTCTAAAACAAAATAATTTGCACCTTATATTTTAAATTATAAAAGTGGCAGCTTTTTTCCTAACCGCAGAAGACGTGATTGTTGTCACCTTCCGCTTGGTCTAGTTAATGAAAACTTACCAAAAAAGCACTTAAAGACATTCCTGCTTAAGAATATAAACAAGTATCAAATTTAAAAACTAAGTTATCTGCATGCGTGTGCATGGGTGCACCCCTACACATGTGCTTATGTGCAAGACAGACTGAAGATTTTGTGACTACCCCAGGAGTCTTACTGAGAACAAGCACTGCCTGGGCTCGTTAATGAATTTTATTGTGTGCCCTAAATATGATGTTCTTCATTTAATCTGCAGGGCTTGACCATGCAGTCGCCATTGCATCAGTGTGACTAAAGCCCTGGACTTCACAGTGAGGACTGGAGTCCCCAGAAAATACGAACTTCACAAAGGAATGTTATATTAAAAACAAGCACTGTTAAAAAACCCTACTGAATAAGTAATAACACTGTGATTCCGTTACATAAACCTGTTGGCAATCCTGGTTTCACACATGCTTGCCTCTAGAGCTGGTTGAAAAGCTGGAACATTATCTTCACTGGACTATTCCAATCAGCTCTCATTGCTACAAACTTTCCTAAAGCTACCGCTCGTGACTGACAAAATCAAGACAAAAAAAGAAAGGGAGGTGTGAGGGGAGGAAGGCCTTTTCTTAATAAAGGCAGCTTCAGTTAGTAAAATAACATAATCTTCAAGCTGCAAAAGCAGCACCTACTAATTAGTCATTGACTAAAACATAAATAATAAATACCTAAATTGTTCCTTCTATGCATCCATTTTTGTGCCAGATAAACATTTCAATGCTCTGCCTTAATGCCAGCACAGCTGACACCACAATTTCAAGTCCAAAGCAAACTGAAGTAGCTTTAAACCAATACGACAGAGATACTACAAGCCACGGGGATCTGTGTTACAGTCCTACTGCAAATGTTTAAAAGGGAATTCAACCTTCCTGTGAGATGTGATTATGGAATGATCTAAGGGCCTGCTTCCCTCCTGATGTGGACACTTAACTCTCAGCAGAAAGTTATCCATGCACACAGAACGGTGAACAGATACCTTTCTTTATGACAGCAACAGGACTTCTTTCCTAATTAACCAAATAGCTTTTAATGGTCTTTTTCAGTTCTGTTGCTAACTAGAAATTAACGCAGCAACAACAACAAAGTGCGTGTTTTTGCTAATGTAAAATGCATTAGTTGGAGGTGAATTTGCATATAAAACCTGTATTTTTAAAAGTTCTTGGAATGTAAATTAATTTTTCCCTACTGTAGGAAATGCAGGTTGAATTGACGCAAAACATGCCTATTTAAAACAGGATGCAGCCTGCTAGGAATTCTGAAGACAGGCAAGGATAGACTGTTGACAGAATAAAGTAAAAGCACAGAGAAACATGGCATTGTTCTCCTTCCCCTGGCTTTGGGCAGAGACCCACATCCTGCACAGCCTTCCAGACGCCCTGGCAAAGCCTGGAAGGATCCAACTTTAGAAAGAGATGGAGATCTGAGACCAAGGGAGGGAATTAGTGTTCAGACTTACTAGCCACTACTCAAATTAGGGAAGAAACCTGTTGTTGCAGATTTAGGTCCCAATTTTACTATTTTACTGGTTTACAACTCCACTGCCTGAGAAAAAACTCAGCTCAGCTCACGAACAAAATCAGCAAAGGGTGCGAGCAGACACATCACAACCCACCCCAGCCTACACACACTCACCTGCTCTACTGGCAGTCTGTGAAAATACTCAGGTACTGGTGCCTTCCAAAAATACCTGCACATTTGAAAGGGCTGAAATTCAAAATACTTCTTTGTTCTTTAATAAATACTCTTAGTACACTGACCCTGAACCCGACTGCATGAGACATAAAAGACTACTATAGCAAAGCACTGGTTTCATTTAGAGTTTATCATGAAATTAGTCTGAAAAAACCTCTGAAAGTAATCTGAAAGTTTCTGCTTTTGCTCGTTTTCTCTAACTAGGATAACAGACATCAGCTGTGTCCAGAATTACTTTGTCTTATTAAAAACCCGAGTGAGGCTGTACCATAATTACTTTGCATTCTCTGAGGTCATGTGGCCATACAGGCTCCAGCCTGCAGGAACCAACCTCCCCAGGAAGCGTAAGTAGAAGGGAATTTTGCTGCGATTTATTCATGATAGCAAAATAACAAAAGCCTATGTAACAGCAGAGGTACAGACAAATTTATTAAAAAAAGAAACCCTTTAGCAGCTGCTCCTTCACTGCCCTCTCCATGGCTTGGTGCTACTGTTTCCAAGCCCACACGATGGTGGGTGCAGTGGCCACTGGAATGCCAGGTCCCCACCACAGGCTGTGGGATGAAGGAAGCTGCTCCCAACAGAGCTGATGGAGAGGGCAGTGCCAAAGGCCTTGTCAGAACTTCAGAACTTTTGTTTTGTTTTCGTTTTTTTAAATGAATTCTATTGCAGTAAGTAACAAAAAAATGTAACTTTCCCTTAGGTTTCTGAAACCTGGTGCGAGATTCACAGAGAAGCAAGGTTCAATTCCCTTTTAAAAACCTATGCCGGGGCAGAGCGTACCGGATGCTACCTCAGGCGGCCGTCGGGTTTGACGGGGCCCAGCTCGGATTTGGGGTCGGGGCTCAGGGAGCTCCAGGCTGTCTGGGCACAGCCCTGCAGGACGGGGCAGGCCGTGGGACCCACGCTGCAGATGTCCACGGCTGACCAGACGCTGCTGACCAGAGAGTCCACCCAGGCCTCCAGGCGGGCGCCCACGAGCCCCGCGTTGCGCTGGGCCTGGTCCATGCGGGCGGCGCTGACGGGGATGTTCAGCACGGGGTTCAGGCCCTGGAAGCTCTGCTCCATGTACGCGTTCTTGGGAGGCCCGCTGTGAAACTTGATGGCTTCCTCTGGAAAGACAGAAGCAAACCCCAGAGTTAGTGCATTAACAAAGCCACCGCCAAGGATCTAAAGGTACAGTAAGTGAAAAGACCAAGGTTTAGGGGTGAGCTGTAGCCCATTTCCCACACACTGCATCCCAGGGGCTGTGCTCAGCTCTGGCACTCCTCGTGCTCGGCACTACAGTTTCTGCTCACCGTGATTCTCATCCTGCAAGTGCTGCCTTAGGAGGCAAAGCTCAGACCCTGAAAACAGAGATACCCTTATTATCAACATGTACAACTGGCATCTCCAGAGCTACAGGACATTCAGGACTGGCTGCACCTCGAAATGAGGAAACAGTTCAAGGACACCTGGTGTGAAAAGTCTGCCAACCCCTGTCAGACATCCAAATGCTATCACTGATTTGTCTACGAGAAAGAGCCAGGATCTCAGCCTGTTTTGTTGTGGGTTTTTTTTCCCTAAACAGATGACCTTGCCCTGCTGTGGAAAAGCCACAACATTTGTTAGCTCTATCTGCCTACAAAACCCAGAAGGTGCCATTTGTGGCACTAAAAGGATAACACCACGGTCTGGGACAGACCAGACCCACAATCAAACAGGTGTAGCCCTAACATGATTCCTGGAAGTGCTCCGGCCTCACTGGGAAAGTATTCTCTCATGACAGTTACATTTCAAGCTCCTGTGCTGAACAGTAGATCAAAACCATTCCCTAATGATACTTTGCATTGTGGTTGCTTTCCATACAGTAATCCTTCTATCTCAGCAAAATACAATACCCCAAATTTGCAATATTGCAGTAAAAATCAGTATCAGGCTGTGACAATGCTTTCAGAGACCTAAACTTGAAACTGTGGGTCAGGCCACCCCTGTCAAAGGTTGGCTGCCTTCTGAGAGTCTGAGCGCACCAAGCTGCTGCTTATAAAATCACGATGGGATCCTCCAGAAATGTTCACCGGGTGCCTGTTGGGAGCAAATTTCCAACCATTTCTTTCCACTCCCAGCTGCCTTCCCCCAGCGTCCTCGCTCTGGCAGCACAGAGGATATGTTTAGCTCTGCCAACAGACACACTGTCTAGAACAGAAAAAGGGCCCATTCAGGGTGCTGCAGGCGAGGAAAGCCACCGCGCCCCGCGAGCGTCAGAGGCCAGGAATTACATATTCACGGCTACAATTCCTTCCACATGTCCTTGCTGCTTGCGCTGCAGCCTGACACTGAGTCCTTTCTTCCATGCAGAGGACAGTATCTCAGGTGCTGGAAATAAATCCGTGTATTTATTTAGAGGGAAAAAGGGACATTTAATTGGAGCTTTGCTGTTACATTTGCAACGTCTTTAATGTCAAATACCGTGCAAGTCTGTTACTTCAAATCCCCAATTAAAGTGGTTCAGCACATGCCCATCACCATTATACATCATCTCACTGCTCCTGCATTTATCTAAACCTCTCTTTTTATTTTAAAGTAGATATCCACAATAACCTGTAGTCAAAATGAGTTCAATCTGTGCACATGTGTCAGGAATGTGCTCTGCCAGAGCACTCAGTTTAAGAAACAGAACAAGTACACATGATTAAATTTCCTCCTTTGGAAGCAATTAAATATGGAAGACTGTTTGTCAACATATTAATTAAATAGGAACATTCTGAGTAAAAATCCCCAAATAAATAAGAGTTGGCATTACTAGCAGGATCATCTGATTGAAACAGGCAATTCAGCGAGCTCGTTGAATCAAAGCCTGTTGCGCATGTGTTCGGTGCGTGGAACAAGAGAGATCTTTATTCAGACAAGAAACAGGATGAAATGGAACTTGCTGTTCTCCCTGGCTCCCTTGTCCCAGGCCTCAGCACTTGGTGGATTATCAGGACTGGAAGAAATGAAACCTGCAGAAACTGCAGGACTCAGTGCTTGGCAGAGCAGCAGAGATTGTGTTAAGGGCCACCCCTGCCCACAGTGAAAGGTGCTGCTCCAGTCAAGACACACGGAGAACCCCGACCTGGCACTGGTGGGGACTGTCTGGCCCCACAGCAGAACAGCACCACAAGTTAGGTGCCCTAGAAAGGAAAAGCTGTGCAGGAGTAACCAGAGTGTGGAGCCACACGTACTCATCAACAGGAAATGCTGGGGACTGGGCCCAGAACCCTCTCCTGGAGCCTCCAAGTCTTTGTTAAACAGTTCATAGGAGAAAGCAGGGAGGATGCTGCTCATCCGAGCAACGGCAGATGGGCTGTTCCTCTTTGCATTAAAGGAAAAAGGAGAGAGAATCACGCTCCATGGCGTACTGAGCTGGGACAGAGGAGAGACACTGAGGCTCCCAAGCCCTGAAATGCTGTAAATTAGGAGGCTGGAGCTACTGGGTGTGCTCCTGAAGCACTGACACTTCAGTCAAGTGTCATGAGGAAGAGCTCATGAAAAAACAATGAAGAATGTAAGGCTTGCCTCTAAATGTTTAGACATTTAAATCCGTATGGTTAGCGCAAACAATTCAAAATCAGCTGAATTGCAGACATCATGCCAGACTTTTTTTGCCAGCCCTTTGACTTCAGGAGGACGTGTATCAATGCAAAAGATATTCCTCTGACTCGAAATAGAACTTTTAAAAACTTGGTTATTTTTGACCCCTATTTTTATTTGCTCTTCACTCACATGTGAGGACACATTTCTCAATTGACTCTTCTTGGTCTAATGTCTGTGGATTAAACACACAGCCTATAGCCAGCCACACAGGCTGGGATTTCAGCATTTTTGTGTGGGTTTATTCATCATTTTGCAGAAAAAGCAAATTAGTTTAGACAGAGAGTGGGCTAAGGAATGAAAAATGTGGTTACCTTGGTACACATTAAGGCGCTAGACCTGTGGGTTTTTTAAAGCAACACAGAACGTACAGCTTTATTTCTTTACTTGAATTGTGTTGAAACCCTCTGGCAAAGAGGTAATTTTTTATTGACATTTTGTTTGTTTTCTCTTGCAGCAAACAAGACAGTGCTGCATTTGCTCATTGTGGAGCTAATCGACTCCTTGTCAGCCGGATCTGAACTAAATTTCAAAGCAAATCCCTGTCTTCAGGGTTTTTCTCGGAATGATGATTCCAGGGCATGTCTGCTCTTCTGCAGTCATGTGCCTGCCCGCTGCTATTACCGCGTTTATTAAGAACATGTCATGTTACCTCTGGTTAATTTAAAGAAATCACAGCAGTTCTGACACAAGTTGCCACCCACTTTATAATCCGTATAGATGCAATTAGAATTGATTGAGCCACTGCAAACAACCAAGGGCAAAACAAAGGTTTCCCAGTATCTGCTAACTGAGATGATCTATAAATATGGATTAGGTTAAAAGGCCATTGAGGTGCCTGAGTGCATCGCCCATGCCTGCTAAAGCTGTCAGCCCTTGAAAGGGGTGGCTGCAGTTTGGGGGCACAGGGACCAGGCACTGGTATTTCAGGCTCCATGGGAGCAGCAAAGATCAGCAGCCCCACGTCCAGGACACACCACCAAGCTGGGAACAGAGTGGGAAAGGTCTCTCTTACAGTGAAAAAGGAGGCTTTTTATGTATTCATTTATTTACAATCCAGGGTTTACTATCATCTTGAGGTTTTGGGGCTTTTTCTGCCCCAGAAGTGAACCTGCTACTGGCTCACAATAACCTATTTGGCTTTAATGGAACGGGTACTGTCCATTAAATGGATGGTAACTCATTATAGCACTCCAGCTGGGAGAGCGCTGGGGAAACTTTGCTGTGAATATAAACGTAAATTTAAAAATGAAATTGCTTTGGCTTTTTCTCTTCCCCTCACTGTGACCCCGTGAGTCGACCACACTTGGCCTTTAAAGAGCAGGGAGGGGAGGAAAGTGAGATGATGGGGATGCAGAGACAACATCTACTGAATTTGCTGTTTTCTTAGGACTTGAAGTCTGCTGGGTAGCTTGGATTATAGTCTGTGAGCTGCTGGCTAAGTGCTCTGAATGATACCTGTCGTTTGGTTCTGCCTCTGCAGTCCCTTCACGGGGGAGCTGGACATCTGGCCTTGAGTCTCCAAGTACTCAAATCCCAGCTGCCTAAAGCTGCCAGCAAGAGCCCCTCACTCCTGTGTGTCACGACTGCCAGTGATCTTACACGGATCTGCTCCCTGTTTTGTCTTCTCCACATCCCATTCCCTCTCTGTCCTGGCACAATTATTCCTAGAGCATCCTGCTGGTCCTTGGCAGCCCTCCTGTGTCCTTACAACAAGCATGGAGTACTTGGCTTTGACACACTCGACCGTATGGTGAGAACCTCAACACTGTTGTTTAGAAGAATAAACAGGAATCTGTGCAGGAGGAAGAGGGAAGGAGACTCTGGTGGAGAGAGTGAACCTGATTTCTCCAAATGATTTATCTCACAAATTCACCTAATTTCTTTTTCTTTTCTTTTTTACTTTCTCCAACCAGGCAAATACTTGGAGGCACTCCTGAGCCAGAGTATCTGCTGAAGGCAGAGCTGATCCGTGACACTACTCAAAGTAGAGAAAATAGACACAGATTTGGATGACTGGAGGGGGAAAAGGAGCAGGAAGGAATAAGTAACATTAGATTATAGACTCTCCACTGAAATAGTTTAGGGAGCCGTATTTACAGTGGAAATACCCCAAACAGTATACTCAGTAATTCCATGTAAGATCTGATCTCTTACAGATTCAGGTTTTGAACAGGTCAATGACTCTGTGTTTTTAAAACAATTTACACTTAACTGATAGTAATTCTATCAGTTACTCACATCTGGACACAGCATCAAAGAAAACACCCACTCTTGATTTCCCTTTATGGTTCTACTTGCATGCACAGAATTTAGGCCAAAATTAATAAATAAATGGAAATAGAAAAATGAATAAACTAGTGGCATATGCTGTTTTTATAAACTGCTAAACAGAACATCTTTGCTGGCAGCTGTCCCATGATTATTTTTTTATTTTGAATGCAATTATGAATTTTGAGAGTCATGATACAGGAATGAACGTGTTTTACTTTGATTATTCAAAAGAAGAGCCAGTGGCTCCCTTCATGATGCTGGGAAACCAAAACAACCTTTCCTTGCTGTGCTCTGGGCTGAAGCGATGTGTAGATAAGCAATGATTTAGGAAATACAGGATCGTTGTCATGCCCGTGTTCTCAGGATACAAGATGTTAGTGGCTGCTGCCAGTTTTGTGCAAATGCTTTTTAGAACAGCAAAAGCAAATGGCACACAAGATCATGGAGAGATTTTTATGTCTTAAACTTTGTGGATTCCACTTTCTACATCTGGAGTGGATGAGACAGAGGGGGCCGAATCATTATTGAGGAAATGACATGCAAAGTGCTATGAAATGTATCAGTCCAGGGCAATCTTTCTGACAAGAGTTGTTTTTTCATCAGGGCAGGGGAGGGCAGGGCGAGGGTTGGTGGTGGTGGTGAGGGAGGATGGTTGGAAAAAGGAAGATTTTAAAGAAATCCCTAATAAAACATATTCCCCTCTTCTACTGACAGCTCCTGGCTAAGTCTGATGGATGTTTTATTTTCAATGTTAAGACAAGAAAATAATACTATTCCTTCATTTTAGAAGATTTTTGGCAGTTTTTGCATTGTTTACAGCAAAAGAAATAGTTCTTTTAGAAGTTCTAATTCTTCTGTCATACTCTCAAACGCCTTTATTTGGCAGAGAAAAATGTATCTAAAGAATAAAGTGGTGACAAACTGACAAAAGCTGGAAATCAAAGCTAAATGACAATTGCCTGCACAGAGCACAATAGTGTCACTTGAGACAGAAAGCCTTACAAAAACAAACAACAGGAATTTGCATTGTAAATAAAATTCTAACTACAGTGGAGTGTCACTACCTGCCCCTGTAATTAACTTTCTTCTGTACCTCCATGCCTCAGTCATCTAGAGATCACACATCACATCATCAGTAGCAAATCCCTCCTTTTTTCCCAGACAATATTGCTCCCAAGCTTTCTATTTCATTCCTGTAGTAGATTCTAGTTACCATATGATGAACAGCAAGAACTGTGAGCCCAGCGTATCAATGGGCAATACAGGGTAACTACACAGTTTCAGTGGAATTATTCCAGGTTCAGAGTTTGGACCAAAGGGAGTTTTGCCTTTACACCATGAAGTGTGGGCTTATTTTTGAAGGCCGAGATGTTTACGTGTCCATGGGGCTCTCACACTGTAGGGAAAAGCAGCAAGGCTGCTGGCTACACGCCACGTTTTTTGTGCAATTTATGCATTAAATGTTAAATTACCAAAGAACATGGAATTCATTGATTTCCAGCAGACGAGTTGGTAGCAGCTGCATTCAGAAGCAGGTTGCCTCAAACTTTGAAAATGTATTCCTTCTACACATGGTGTCTGCTCACAATTTATCACTGCCTACAAGCTAATAACAGCAGTGGGTTGGAGGAGGTTTCCTTTCTGCTTAAGAAACGATGCCACCAAACGTTAGCAGCAGAAATCAGTAAGTTCACTCTTCTGCTGGAAATGTGGGAATCAAACTCCTGTTGAGCGAGATAAGGGCTGCATTAGCTCTCAGCAGTTGTCTGCTGGTGTTTGCATTACAGAAGCAGCACGTTATGCTGGAAGGTAAATGCCTGACTCAGTTTATTTGCTGCCTTGTCAGGAAGAAGAACTTCTGAAAACTTAATAGGATCATTCATGTATCTAGCAAATTTAAGATGTCTAAAGTTATGAATATTAATACTGGGCAGATGGAAGCACTTGAGCACTTTAAGAAGAATGGTAAAGATATTCAGAGCAACAAGCTTGTTTTGATATTACTGAATTAAAAACCAGGTGTGGCTGTAAAATGTTCCCTTTTCTCCCAGCACAGTGTCCTGGGCACTGTCTGCAGACCCAAGCATCTGGATGATGCCTGTGCCATGCAAACATGGGAGCCTGCAGAGCCTGGCAGCCCCAGAATGGCCTCTGTATTTGGATGGCTCGGGGCTGCTGTGGCAAGGAAGAAAAGGGTTTCTTTCTAAAAACCGTCAGTGTGGGTCTGGTCCCAGGACTGTATTTGTAGATATTTCTGTAACACAGGTGTTTGGCAAGTTCTGAGCAGGTTTTGGCAGGTATCAGGCAGGAGTGAATGCCTGAACCTGACAATATGTCAAGTGAGCTCTGGCCTAGGGTAATTTTGTCTAATCCAGCATTTTGTATATTAATGCTTTTACTGTTAAACACACAGGCTTTGTCAAGAAAACAGTCTAAACACATGTAAGTCTCCAAGAGGAAACATGAATGAAAAGCAGCACAGAAAGGTCAATTTTTCTTTCCATTTCTAAATGATGGCTTTTACGATAGCTGTTAGATTACTGAGAGTCTGAAGTTCTCTGAATTCTGTGCATAATTTAAAGATACAAATAGTCTTTTGTTCAAAGCGGCTGTGTTTTACAGACTAAATACAGACACTTCCCCTTGTCTTAGTGCAAAAGTTTCTTCTGACTTAGTATCTATAAAATCCCTTTAATCCTTTTCCAATACAGAGCTACTTCATTTTTATCAGCAGCATTTACAGTGAATACAGACATCATAACTGTATCATTCCTGTAGCAAATAATAAAACTTACCTTGTTTGATAGGCTGCTGATTTGAGAAGGTGAGAGGAGTAACAAGGAATTTGGTTTCAGCTACTTGTACCCAGTGGTGCAGAATTTTTATTGTCCAGACACCAGGTCGCAGGGGCAAATTCAGAGGTGGTTTGTAGTGAGTAAACTCGGCACTGGATTCGATAAGAATATCGTATGTTGCTGCAATTACATTAATGGGATCCACCCAAATGACAGTCACGGTGACATTGGGGCCTTTCCCCCATTTCTGCATCCCAACTGGCTCATCTGTTGGCCCCAGGAGTCCTCCGAAATTCCGGAAAAGCCTTTCCTTGGCATCCCACTCAGTGCCAATCTGAAATTAAAGAACACAGTGCTGGTAGCATCATCTCTTGTAAGCATCTGAGACCTTTATAGCAAATAAGGGCTCTCAAGAGACTCAAAGCATATTTCTCTAATCACATGAACTATACATACATATAAAAGCTGGCAGCAACACGACCTAAGATCATAATGTGCACACAAATTGTAAGGCAACCTAGAATGCAAGGCTTGCTTTTTTGGTCCACTTTTGATTGATAAAAAGGTGTTCTTTATCTTAGGAGTGACACAACAGGCTAGAGCAGCTCTCTCTTCCCTCCACAGAAGCAGTCAACAAGGGACCAAGCCTAGTGGCTGGACACAGCCTACGCACAGAAAAGAAACCTGACCCATCATCTCTTGGATCATGAAAATGTATTACACATTTGAGAGATGGACCCTGCAGTAGAGACCTGCCCAGCTGCTGCTGAGACCAGGGAAGATGCTTTGGCTGCTGACTTTAGGACAAGTCACACCAGGTCCTTTACTACAACCCACCCATGAGATGCTGTCTTCTTGCACTCCCCTCCTGCCTCACATGGGAATTTATTTCTTGTAAACTCTTTCCTTATTATCATAATAGTGACATTGTGTTTTATTTATTCACTAACGGTAAACCAGCTGATTCACAATCTAGTGTAAATATTTAATGGACCTTTCTTTTTCCTAGCAGCTTTCACATTCCAGTGCTCTTTACACGAATTTCAATGGTTCACCCATAACCTGGGGGATGACACAAACTTCCAAGCTGTTGCCACTAACCCTTGTGCACTACTGAAAACCACATCTCTGACCAGACACAGTGGAAATGGAGTAACTGGCTTTCTTAGGCCAACAGGACGACTTCAGTATCCCAGCACTAAAGCCAGCATGTGTTTATGAGGCTGAGCACTGTCAAACCTTTCCATCAATTCTCCTGTGACCGCAGGACTGAGGGCTGCACTTCTGCTTTGGGAGGCAGTTCTGGTATGAAACCCCTCAAAGTCCTTCTGGTCTTCTTTTGCCCCGATCTCCAAACACCGCAGATGACCAAAGAGTTGGTTTGTTCCCTGTGTAGAAAACCTCTGTGGGTGACCTCTGGAGACCCATGCACACACAGGCAGGATCCCCACTTCTAAAGTACATGGGCATATTGCAGATTTTCCCCACACAGAGCTGTCCTTGTCCCTAAGCTTCACCTCACAAGGGCATGGTCAGAACCTGCTTTCCTGAAAGCAGAAGAAATAAAGAAATAATTGTAGCTCATTTGCTTCAGCGATTTTTCTTCTAGATTTTGTCACTTCATGAGAATAAGTGATTCCAATATCATGCCTAAATCTCCCCAAATCCCCAAAACATAATGATTACCTGATGCCTATTACCTGTACTGGAAACTGTCCAGTCTCCAGCCCCTTCTAAATAAATCCCTGTGGTTGGCAGACAAATTACAGGAGGACTGCAAGCAAAAAGCTACAAGGTCAGTAAAATAAAACCCTACCATCCTAAATCCATCTGTCATCACACGAATTCCTCCTACTGGACTATGACACTGCAGAATATGAGACAAAATGAGCCTTCCACCACTCTGCAATCAACACAGCATTTCTGGTATTTCAGAGGTATTTCACCCAGCACACCAGCTAATCAAACCAGACAGCACAGCCCAGATATCAGACCCAAGCATTGACTGCCTCGAGGAGCTGTCAGTGCGTGCTCTCCTGACAAGACTGACTGAATATGTACGGAAATAAGCTGAGAAGGAAAATTTCCTGACCAGACCTTATTATCTACTCTGCCAACCTTCACTGAGGTACAGCCATATCACATCTACTGGTGCTCAAGAGACCTGGAAATAATAAAGCCACAACATGTGAAACAAATCTACACCTTCCTGGCAAAGAGAAGTCTGTAAGAAAGCTCTTTCCACCACATTCAATATTTCTTACTGAAGAACTCAATGCAGAAAACTTACTTCATCCTCAGAAATTAAACATTCACTCCTGACATCCAACTATTTCCCCTCTCTTTCGTTTCTCATCCCTGAGAAAAGAAATCAGAAAGTTACAGTCCCCTTGCTCCAACCTCCAGGTGACACTGCTCCACACCAGGCTGCACAGAAGATGTTGAGACGTGTTCACATGCACAAAGGTTTATCAGACTGCTCCGCAGAAGAGCTAAAAGGCTGCTTTGGGGGAAAATTGTAACACAATTGTTGTCCGGTTGATAAGTTTCGTGCAGGCGTCGCATTGGGTTCCCTAAAGCAGCCCAAAAGTTACAGCCAAAGGGCGGGGGAAAGGGGAGGGGACAGTTGTGGTGCTGGTGGCAGTGGCCTCCGTGCCAGCCTGTCCCCCACGGCCAGGGTGTGCAGGGCCACGGAACAGCAGCACCAACAGTGCTGCAGAGCAGGCCCTCGGCAACACAGAGGCACCCCCGGGGCCCCGCGTGCCCCAGGGCCAGGGCTCACACCCGGGCTCCACAGGCACCTCGGGGAGGGGAAGGCAGGGAGCTGTGCACTCTGTTCCTGGCATCTGCCCTTTATGTCTGCTTTCCAGCTGGGGACATACTTTCCCATGCTGCACAGCTTGCAGTACCAGCTGCTTTTAGAAGCACAGTATTTTATAGGGAATTTTACTTAAAGCACTGGTTAGAGGTTTATAACCCTTGAACTTTACACAGCTGAGTTCCCAGTACTGAGATGTCTGATTTTACAGGGCAAGAGATACTACAGCCCTACAATAATTTTCACAGCTCTTTAAAACATTGTGAGAAGGCTTTCGCTTTCACATAGAATACACCAAGTATGGGATGGAATCAAGCAGTAATGAATATCTGATAAATTATGAAGGAGTGTGGCACAGATACTGATATTTCCCACATCATTATTTTAATCACCTTAATTTTGGGCTTCAAGAGCAAGCACTGTGCCCGGGGTACATTTGGAAAGCTGGAAATCTCTCATTGGCTCTAAACTTCTGTTTCTATCTCTGTTCGAACCCAAGATAAAATTTTCCCAAGATAAATTATACTCTGATTATGGGTTCGTGTCTCATTGCTCACCACAAACAGGACCATTAGGTTCACACAATGCACACTAATTGCCTGCCACCTAGTTTATTTTATTCTCTGTGATGAATCACAAGTCTCAACAAGACCAGAAATGAACTTAGCGTTCAACTGATAGACGGTGAGCTGAGACTTTTAGTTCTGTGCAGCAAATCAATCCCCTGCCCTCCATGGAGAAGCCGCCTGAACCCAGGCTGGCAGGACTCCTAGTGTGTGCATTGTGCACGAGCCAGTTTTAGGAGTTCCACGCTTGGAAATCATCTTTCTTGGATTTCCTGTAAGTTTATTTTATTTGACTCAGCCTGCAGCAGCCGCGTGCCATCGAAATGCTGCCATTAACTCCCCCCAGCCGTGGGGCAGCCCCGCTGGCTGACGGCTTCCCACTTGTCTTTCCAGGGTGTGGGGTGAAACCCGCTCCTCGGGAAGCGAAGTCTGAGAGGAGCAGAGGGCAGGAGGCGGGGGCTGGGGAGATCCCACCATCTCTGCTGCAATCTCAGAGGTGCATCAGGGTCACAAACACACTCGGGAGCACATTCAGTGCAGCATATTTGTGCTCTTCCTGCTGGCCCCAGGGGGGTGAGCCGGGAGAGAGGAGAAAGTTCCCAGTTAAAATAGCCCCATTCAGTTTTAAACTCCTGCCAGATCATGGGGTTAAAGTCATTGAAGAACAAGCAATTCTATGTCCCAATAAGCACAAATCTTAATTTTATTTTCTGTGAACACTGAAGCTTCCATCTTAGCTAAACTGCTAAGTTCATTTGCCACTTGCTGGACCTTGACAAGGCAGTGGCATTTTAATAAGCAGTAGCAGATCAGAGCTTTCCAGCCACACTGAAGCTGAAGAAGTTAATGCTGGATTAACAGAAGGGTAACTGAGAGAATTATTTGGCTCAGGGGCAGAGATCCCTGCAGGCCAAGGGAAGGCAGAAAGTAAAAGAAACAATTAAAAAAAGATTAAATTATTTACTTTGTACCTCTCGGTCTTTTAAAACATGAATCATCTATGAAAGGAGAGGACAAATAAAGAGGTTAGGTGAGAAAACATAATGAAAACAAGTAAGCAGCCATGAAAACTCTTTTTGTTGAGTTTCAAATAGAAGAAAACGTTTCCTTATGCTCAAAAAAGCTCACCAGTGATGAAATTCTTAAAAGCACTAAATAAACAGCAGAAATGCTCCTACAAATCACAAGAATTGGAGCTTGTACGAACATTTATCACTGCATGAAATGGCAGGCCTACCATCCGACACATTGATAGATGAAACACACTTTCCATCCATCTCCTTAATGGCACATTAGTGTCATGGATTTGCCATGCACACCAAAACACTGAATCCCACCTAGGCATTTCTTAATTGCCCAAGAAGATGGTAATTTATGGACTTAGCCATAATGACTGGAACACATTTGTTCAATCAATTTTATACCTTAATTGAAATTTGCGGCTTAACAAGAAAAATCATGAAATTAACTGCTCAGACAGTTGTATCTTTAAAACAGAATGCAGATGTCAGGTCCTATTAGTGGTCAACTTTCCTGATATATTTTAGGGTAGATTTTTTATACTCTATGACAGACACTGGGACAAATTTCTAGAAAAATAACAGGATTTGTGGGAAATCTCAGCCACTGCTGTGATAATTTTCTCATTTGTGTAACAACATCAATATTCTGCTCACATGTGGTATATCAGTACCTGACTACCACTAATTTTACAAAATTTTTTTCAGCGTACTCTTGAGAGAAACATTTAAACACATCACCATTTACATCTGGAACTGCAGAAAAAAGGCAGTTTCCCCAGGCGCCTTTCACAGCACTCACAACAATCACGGTCACAAAACTTTTTAAGTTACTTTTAAATTACTGAGCCCCTTTGACAACAACAAAAACCTTCAATTTGTTTTTAAAACAGAAGGGAGTGAGGACACTCAGATTAATGTAAGAAATGAGGGTTGACCACAGATCTGAACCGGCAATGGTATCTCCCTCTACGATGAGGATGTGCACTGTGCTAGAAAGCCACTCTCACTTCAAATTTACATGGAAATACAGTTTCCAAAGGCTGCTGATTTAGTATTCACTCTCGTGATGCCAGAGGCTCATGACACGTGCATGGGTGGCTACGAACACTCACCTCTGAGAACTGCAACCTCCCAAAATCACTCGGTGGACTTGCGATCTTGAAGACTTTCTTGGGCATCACCCACGTTTCCAAAGTTTCCAGTTTACTGACTGCCAGATTGGTTGCGTGGTGCCTGACCAGGAAGCCTTGGAAACGGTCAGCAAGGAAGTAAAGGTGGATGGAAACTGGATGGCCCATGGGGTAGTATCTGTAAAACAGCACACGCTCATCAGTTACACAAGACAGACATGACTAATTCATTTACTTGGAGCTAATGGCTTCAGAAGCATTCAAGCATTCATTTCAACTAGAAAATCCACCACTGTACATTAGGAGATTTCAAATGTGTTCATGACTCATTATCAAATATTCTTAGGCTGTTCCAATTACCCCGAAACATAAAAATATGTTACTAAGAATACAGGCTCATGAATTCCATATGCACAGCTCTAAGCTCTTTAGGAGGTCCCTCTGTATGCCAGAGAGCTCCCCTCCCTCGCCACCTCTCCTGCTAGGAAGTGGCACCCAGACACACACAGATTGTTAGGCTGCAGCACCGTTTGCTCGGATAAACTGTGGGATAAAGGATGCCCCCGGACTGTGCCTGTGCTCCAGAGCTGCCAGGGTCAGTGCCTGCTTGCACAGGACAGCAGGGAATGCTGTGCGACCAGGCACAGACCCCTGGGCCCCCTCCACTCCCAAACCCCTTCCCCAAGGGCAGGGCTCTGCAGGGTGGCACTGCAGCAAAGGACACCAGGATCCTGTTCCCATTTTAGGTCTCCTTATTTTAGGAAGGAAACTTCACATTCTTTAAAGACTTGAGATTGCTTTTGCTGTGATTTTTTTTACTCATAATTAAAAAAAAATCCACCTTGAAAAAAGGTCACACAACTGGGCAAAATCAGTCATTGGGAGATCTGGAAGTGCTCAGTTGCAGTTCAGATTTAAAGACATTGTAATCACAGCTTCAAATAATTAAAATGTATGGTTGATTGTCTGCTATAGTCTCAGAAACATCTGTAACAATATTTGGGTACATATGGATGCATAAATAATTAAAAATGTGTTATTCATAGCTCAGAAATCAAATATTTTGCTACTTTACAGCACTGACATTAACTGCAAAACAAGTTAAACCAACCAGCATCACACCTTCCCAGTGTCAGCTACGTCTGGCTCCTCAGGCTTGTTACCACAATTAAAGGATGAGCACTAAGAGGAGCTGACCAAGGAGGACTTTCCATTGCACGAGGTCAGCAACACCCAGAAGGAAGTCTCTAGAGCTGGAGAAATCAGCATACGAAGACAGGGTACCAGCAGGGCCAGCACTGATGGACCGAGCAAAAACACTGCAAAGCTACGCAGCCAATGCCAGCAACAATCCGACTTCTGTTCTGAGTACTAAGACCTCCTGTTTTATACGTGTGCAGCAGCAAATATTTACAATATCCTTGAAATAGTCTGAGTAAATTGCCTCTTGGCAGCAGAGAGTAAAAATGCCTAGAGACGGAAGAAGTGAATTAAATCTCAATCACGCATTAATGCTGCTCCCACGGAAGATGCTGACTCTCAATCTCCTTTGGTACCCGAGCAGTCTGTGGGGGGCACGGCTTTCTGAGGCTGCGAGCTGCCCTCGTTAGCAAAGCGTGCAAGGCAGCTGCTCTTACACACATCCCCTGGGCCGCTGCGGGTGGCAGCACGGGACGGACTCCAAGGGGGACCCGAGGCGGGAGCGGCTTCCCTCGCAGCCTGAGCTGGGCTGGTGACTGCAGGATCAGCCAGCTCGGTGCCGCTCTCAGCCCCACAGCAAAGGGAACGCTGCCGAGGTGCTCAGCCCAAATCCACCATTCTGCTACTGCGTTAGAGACACGCAAAGCCACGAGAGGGAAAGAGGACAGGTATAGATGCAAACACCCAGAAGGACAGCGCAGTATCAAAAGAGGAGAGATGTGAATCATAAACCTGAGGATTATCCATCTTTCTCTGATCTGAACTGGATGCTGACTCACAGTGTCTTGAGGGGACTTAGGTAGGTATGAAAACGAAGCCTCTGCTCTGTACCACTGTTTGCAATTCCTGCCTGCACCGTTTCATGAGGCTCCAGCCTACTGTAAAGGAGCTGTGCTTTATCCTGGAGACTGCTGCAGTCACCGTGTCCCTATATATAATCTGAGCAAGCTTGAAAAGCACCTTGAGTTTCTGTGCAATGGAAAGCTCCTCAGAAATGAAAGTGATAATTGATATAAATCAGCATCAGAACACTGGCAAAAGGAGTGAGAACAAAAGTAATTGTCAAATTATTTCTGTACTGGTTATACACAGTCCCCATCCTCTTTGCTGGCTTCACTCTGCAGGACAAATGACCCAGGACTTCCTTGGGTCTGCCTTTATTTCATATAAGGAAGTCATGCTACTAGCGATTATTTCTATCTAATTGTTATTGATCTTTTATTGCTTTGCACCGGTAACCTTCACTGACAAAACTCTAATAGGAATCTGGAGCACTTATTGCCACATCTTTCTAAATGGGACGTTGCTCAGCACTTCCATGACTAATTTAGGAAGGTCAAGGCACATTTGGTTCCCTCTCGAGAACACAAGAGAGGCAATGTCCATCCATCAAAGCCCATGGAGCATCTTCAGTGTTTGCTGACTTAGGCTCTATGTGTTTTCTATCGGGATAAAAAAAAGCAGGCTCCAGAAATACATTCTGAGGAAGGAATTAAGAGATGGTAAAGTAAGACTTTAAAAGAGGAATCCTCTCTGCTTTGAATCTAAACAGTTTCAGATGTGTTTGCAGGCAGCAAACAGCTACCATGAAGAGTCTTTTCTGTGCAAGTATAACTTCAGGAATTCTTCCTTCAAATCCCTTTCAGACTGAATGCTTCTTAGCCAGGCTTATAGGTGAAAAAGGAATCTAGAATATAGGGGGAATTTCCTTTTAAAGAATAAGGACCTTTATTTGAGATAAATATATATATCTATATATATCTCTCTCTATATATAGACGTATAAACACCTACATATATTGTATGTATTTGATGCTAATAGATCTTACCAGTTGCAGCACTTTTGGCACAGAGAGCTGCACCAAGCAGGCAACCTGAGCCAAGCAGGCTCTCTGTACTCCATGTGTGCTCCCAGGGGAACAAACAAGCAAGGACCATTAACCTGCCTGTGTTCAGATTTGTTCTGAAATCCTGTCCTCTGCTTTTGGTAAGCATAATAGAGGTGAACACGACCTCTGCTGCAATCACACGGAGGGTTTAGGAGCTGAGGCTATAATACACTTGCTGAAATTAATCAAGGGAAACGCAGCAGTGGGGATAGCACTGCCCAACTGGATCCTGTCAGTCTTCATCAGGCTGGAGAGGAGCTCCTTAAAAGTGCAGCAAACAGGTCACATAATGCCAACCCGGAATAACCAACGCTTTATTACGGACATAAATACTCCTGGACGTAAGCGCCGTGCACTTGCAGCTGCCCGGCCCCGCTCGTGGCCGTAGGCTCCAGCCAGCACGGCCAAGCAGAACGAGCCTCCCCAGAGCTCGGCGGTCCCCGTGTCCCCCGAACCCGAGGAAAGGCGGCACTGACCGGCAGCTGTTGTCCCCAGCAGCGTGGAACGAGGAGTCGGCCCTGCGCAGGCCCAGGCGGGAGAAGGAGTGGAACATGGTGAGGGCCACGTCGCTGAGGGCGCTCAGGCCGTCGGGCTCCTCGTACACGTTCTCCCAGTAGGAGCGCAGGCCCGGCGTGCCCGACGGGTAATTCCCGTACAGGTAATAGTCCAGCTGGCCGATGATCTCCTGATTCACCACGGCTTCAAACTTGCGGGCGAAGAAAGTTGGCCTGGCAGTCTGCTGTTGGGATAGGACAGGAAAAGACACTGAGTTCCCATTTTCGGACATGACCCTTTGTCTGAAGCAAAGGGTTGGAGTTGAGGACATGAACTGTTTCTCTCCATGGGCAAACATGACTTACAAGGTCACCTTTGGGACCATTCAGTGTTAGGAGTGATGTTAAGATTCAGCTAAAAACTACATAATTACTCAATGAAAACGTAGCTGTGTCAATCCCTTCAGCCCAACAGCCACCCCCGGCTGCCTTGCTCAGGAAGGCTCTCCAAGTGCAGGATGGGTGGGGAATGCTCTCTAAACCCCCACATCAGCCTGGAGAAAGTGCAGCACTGGCACGTGTTAGGCAGGGAGCCAAGCGTGCTGTGGCACAGGGGCTCAGAAGAGGCAGAGCAGCACTTTCTGTGTATGGATTTGCTGCTAGGAGGTGGTAAGAGGTCTCTGGGAGAGGTGCCATTTCTGGCTGAGGTTTCTCCACTTCTGAGTGGTCCTGCCCAGATTTTTTTTCTCTGCGCTTGACACAATCTTGGGCATATTACTGCTTTATATGCTACTCAACTACCATTAACTTTCAAAAAGTCTTTGTTTTGCCTTGTTCATATTTGAGCATGGGTTCTGAGGTGCCAAGGAGTTCAAGGGTGCCCCAGATGGCTGGAAAATTCTTTTGAGGATGCTCAGTTTTGCTCCGAGACGGTGCATGCTGTGGGCTTTGTGATCTCAGCTCGCTTTGTGCCTCCGTGGGAACAGCAGGCCCCAGCCTTCTGGTGCTGTGTGCTCGTGTGAGGGGCTCTCTCACCAGAAAGTGTCAGAAGCTGCCTTTACATCTATTCTAATTTTGAACTTTCCTTTCCAGCTCAGTTTACCTGATTGTTTTCTGAAATATCATTGTGGCTTCAAAGCCTGGAGCAGGTCAGGCTCCGCAGTCTGGCAGGAGATTTTTAAGACTTGCCATTTATTCTGTGCTGGAGACTTCCCTGGGATGGCTGTTTTGGGGCAGCAGAGCCTCTCTTAGATAACGTCTCATTTGCTCTTTTTGCAAGTGCCTGTGTCACTGACTTGAAGCATGCCTGGTAGGCAGCACATCACAGTAAAGAAAAGATCTCTGTTCCAGAGCAGTCATCGTTTCTGTGCTGTAGGGTAACACATTCCCCATCCCACACAAAGCCTGAACAAACACGCTTTATGCAGGGAACCCCGAGGAGCTGGAGGGGTGGAATTGCAGATCCGGTGACCTTGAAACAAGCGGCTGTTCGCTCTTAACAGAAGACACACAGGCCGGATACAGCCTCGAGACTGAGTGCACCCTGGAGCACAGGACTCGCTCTCATGTCTGCCTTGAGGAAACTATCACAAAGGAGCTGATTAAACTTTTTAAGACAGTCCTGCCAAACCTGGGTGATCAAAATCTCATGACTAAGGCTCCCAAAACCACAAGATAAACTTCAGAGTGATCACGCTGATGAATATAATAACAAAAATGGATTTGCCTTGTGCTGTGTAAGTCTCTAGCAGGCATACTAGTCAACTTCTAAGCTTTTTGTAAAGATGATAAACATTGCTTAACACTGCAAGCCATGAGTTCCATGAAGTGATGAAAGCACCTGAGCTGGAACATCGGAAAAAAACCCTTTGCAATAAACTCACAAGAGTTACCAAGTAATAGTGGTGCAGTCAGAGATGTGTCAAGCTTCCCTCCTTTCTGGCACAGCAGATTACCAATGCCAAGGAGTCCAAAGAGCAGCTTTGTGACCTTACCATGCAGTGGTATGTCTCCAGGTCCAAAACATAAGACAACTAACCTCTCATTCTCCTGAAATTACCATCGGAGCTTCCTCACATCTCTTTCTCCACCTGCCTGACGGAGTCAAAGCTTGCCTTCCCTCTCCCTGCCGCAGCCATGCCTTCAGCCAGCTCCCCACACCCAGCACAGCAGGAAGAGCCTCTCTGCAGGTGTGTTCAGTTACCTGGAACCGGTGGAAGTCTGCTGGTTTGAAGTCATTGGGTGAACAGCCACACCAGTCAACAATGTGCTTGTACTGACACTTGCAGCCGAGCTTGCGGTTCCAGTTGGTGATGCGCAGGTTGTTGTCCACCATGGAGTCACAGAAGGGGCTGTTCTCCAGCACAGTGTGAAAGAAGGACTGCAACAAACACACAGCAGATCACCCTATTTAGCTCCTCAAGCCTCCATTTTCTCCTTCACTTCAGCCCATGGGCCCAAACCTAATGCAGGTGACCTATTTTTCTTTGAAATGACAGAATTAACGAGCTCTATTGTTCTGCCACATAGGAAACACCCTCTATGTGCCAGTATTCCATAGAGCATGGAAAAATCACAATGCTCTACAGACCCAACCAAACTGTAAGAACACACAGCTGAGGCCCTGCTCCAATAACCTGGCACAGAATAACTGCACTTCTGCAATGACCAGCTTTGGGTGCTGGGAGTCCAAAGGACTCCAGGAAAGGCACCAGTGCCATCTATCATTTTATTTTTATTTCAGCTGTATGAGCAATTCTAAGAAATTCCCATTATTTACTCCCTGGTCTACCAGATTTAGGACTATTTTCCTGAGCAATGTGCTAATGGCACATTTCAAGTTGTTTCTCAAAACGATTCTCAAAACTACACCATCACCCTGGTTACTCTGATAAAAATACAGTCCCAGACAGCTCTTCTGTGGGTGTCTATCTCCAGCACTCTGAAATACATTGCTAGTTGAGTGGCTTTGAAATACACAGTTCACCCTCGGCACCAAGAGGACATTCTGCCTCCTGCATTTACGTCTGAAATCATAAGTCTTTATTTGCTGACTCATGGCAACACGGAATTCGTATTGGGCAATCCTAATTATATCATCATAATATCAGCAATTACATAAACCATGTGTAATGGGGACTGAAATAGCAGGTTAACAGGTCAGTGAAGGCAGGGCTATTGTACAAAGCCAGCTATGTATCTTGCAAAGAAAACCTTGCAGAAAAAAGCTATGGAATATCATCAAATTTAGCCCTGCAAGAGAGCAGTGACTTCTCTTTAAAATCACCAATAGTAAGATCTATAAATAACCAGCATAACATTAGCATGGCTGGCCCCCAAATAATCCCCCTACCCTTTTTAATGTTAAATGACAGCCCAGTGAATATGGATTTTATGCTTGAACTGTTTGGTTAAACCCATAAAGGCATCCATTCTCACTCAAGCGAGAGGGGAAAAAAAAACCCTACCCAATTACCCATTGCCCTGTGTCCTTTCATAGCAATACAGGAATTTCTCTAGATAATGGTGAAAAGGTTATCAGAGTAGAGAGAAATGGTGATTTTTAACAGAAACGGGATTAAAAGAAGATTACGCAACATGTGTGTGGAATAATAAACCCCTATCAAAAGACACCAATTGCTGTGCTCCACCACAAGCTAACGAGCCCAGGTTTGCAAGATCGGTGTCATCCATCCCTCAAAATGTTCAGGAGCCAAGGCAGTTATTGGTTTAAAGGCAGTCACCAGGTCTTCCCTGGGCTGGCTGACTGCTGCAGCCTGTGGGGCAGAGCCTGGCAAGGCAGGGGAGCAGTGTACCCAGGGGACAGGTGCAGCACGGGCTGCCACCCTGAGCTGCCACGGCTCCGTGCTCTCCCTGCGGACCGCGCGCATTCCTGACACACTGCTGCACGCCACGCAAAACCCCACGCTGGTGTGCGCTCCCCTTCTGCATCACTTGCAGCCAGAGCCACTCCTGAGTGATCGAAATGATTTGTGACTGTGCCTTCTAGCTGAGTTTTGAACAGAACAATAAACCTTCATTTGCAGGGCTTATATTTTTAAAGAAAAGAGCTGGATAATAGCAAGGAAAGCTACTTATGAAGACAATTCGCCATCTCTAATATCCTTCAAACGCTTTGTGCAGGAAAAATTTGCAAGCAAAGGGCAGCTGGATTTTTGGTTGTTCAGTAACAGATTAATAGGCTTAGAAATATAAAACAAAGCCACTCTTTGCAAAAAAGTCCCACAAACAAACAAAGCAACAAAAAACTGCAAAAGATGTTCTAACCCTAAAGGGCTTACTCATCACAGAAGTAAAATTTTCATTACCACTGTGGGATGCTCCAAAGCCCACTGACATCAGGTGAAAGCCCCTCTGATTTCGGTCAGATCTTTGGGACAAGCACAAACATTGCAGGTTTGAACACAGAGAGGGGTTCTTTGCATTCGCGTACCTCGGCAGGAAGCAGCGTGTAAGAGTAAAACCTCTTCATCTTTGTTACCAGATCATCGTTAGAAAAAGTGACATATTCCACAAACTTCCTGTTCAGGAGGAACCAGTCCGACCCTCCATCGACTGTGATTCCTTCTGGGATCTTGCGGTCCCCCAGGCGCCACATGTGTGTATCACACTCCAGGAAGAGCCGATCCAGTCCTTGTTTTCTGATGAATCTGAGGGAATACAAGAGGAGCCATTAAAAGTTAATTTGTATTTTGTTATTATCGGGAGCTTTATAAATAAAAAGCTACTTTCTCAAACAGAAAAGGATCAAAAGGTCACTTGTTTATATTTCTGTTCTACTCATAAATAATGTAGAGAGGTTTAATAAATGATTAATCAGATATACGTTCAGTTACAGAGGCAAAGATCAACAGATTGCTTTTAAACATCATTTACACTTTCTGCTGTCCTAAGGCTGTGCAGGTGACAGAGCTGTAGGGCAGGAAAGTCCATAATGTTCATTAACTCTGAACAAAACACTGCAGAAGAACTGCAACATGAACAGGAACTAAACACAATCTGCGTGAGAGGCTTCTCTCTCTAAATAATTTCAGTTTTTCAAAAACAGGAAAATGTACATAAAGGTAAAATGACCAATTTTCTCCTATGCTCTTATTTCATTAATTTTTCTATAGGGATATAGCCAATTAGGAAGAAATACCATTGCATTGGTCTTTGCTGTAGAATAAGCAAGTCTGCTCCATTTTCAAGTCTCTGGGGAACAATGTTTTGTTATTGCTGATCCATGAATAAGAGGAGCAACTGCAGAACTGCAAAGTTATGAAAACGAATTATTTGAGACCAATATAGGAGAAAGAAAGCTGGGAAATCAATCTGTGTTTGAAAGCACTTCGGACTGGATGCTCACTCATGTTTTGAGACTGTCTGATCCAGGTTTCTGTTTGTTACTCCGTTTGGGAATGATTTCCCTGAAGGAGAAGCAGGGCAGCCATGAATTAGCACCGAGGGGGGCTGAGCGCCATCCACCCCAGCTGGATGTGAGCACTGGACACGTTCCACGTGTTCTGAGCAGTAACAAATGCTCACTGACCACCCCCTACAGCTACCCACAGCCACAGCCCCCAGACCCCTCGGGGCGCAGGACCTGCAGGAGAACAACAGCCGTGGCACCTACAGCGAGAGGGGCACGGCGTTCCCTTCCTGAACCACACACAGCTGGGCCAGGGCCTTTCGGGGTTAGCAAGTCAAGGTGGCATTTTAGTGGTCCTCAAACACATGCTACTGAAGGAAAGGGAAAAGAAACAAAAGTTAAGGAACAACACCAAAGCTTTCTGGAGTTCTGCATCTGGAAACATGGGCATTAACCCCGTAGGCCAATTCCCTGGTACAAGTTCTGTTCTATACCAATCAAAGAACTGAGATGCAATTATGAAATGGTGCATATTAATTTTCAAAAGGACCGTAAATGACTTCAGGGTCTATGTCCTACTGATAGCTGTCTCTCTTCACAGTATGAGAAGAGCTCCTCTGTTAACACAACAGTGCAGAAAATGTGTAAATGAGAGTTGCGAAATTTTTCTTTCCATGAAGAAGTTTCTAATTTCATGTTCCATTATGAAGGATAATAGAAAAGTCGTGCAATTTTAATGCAGTGCTCTGGAATGTAATCTTCAAATTCAATATTTATGCAGTTATCTCCAAATCAAATATTAATGTGCCTGAAAGTTTGGTCATTTATTTATTTCTCTCAAAACTAAATGCTCATTAGAGTTAATTATTTTAAGAAAAAACCAGAACTTTATTGACTAGATTTAAATAGGAACATCAAGTTCTTTTTCATGAAGTAATTTCTTTCAACTGCCATCTCTACCAATTTATCACCCTTTACTCTCATTTTCAAATAGAAGGTTCTTTGACTGCAGCAGGAAGCCTCAAACAAAAAAACCACCTGGTTGTTTCAAAAACTGCTCTACGCAGAAACTCCCTCAGCCTTTATCACAGGGTACAGCTCACGGCTCCCTGGTACCGTAACAGCTTCAGCCTCATTGTCCCAACGGGGCAGCAGAACAGCACGACCACACTCGAGATGAGAAGGTCCCAGCAAACCCTGACTCACAGCTTCATGTTTTCCAAAACAGTTGACAGGCTCCTTTTTTTCTATACATGCACAGTTCTATGGTTTTTTGGAGCTAATGGCTTGGAAAAGCAAATCTCAGGATATGGAGTGAAACACGCCAGTTCCTGGGAATACAGCTGTTTTCACAACAAACCTCAGCCCCCAAATCTTATACAGCTGGGTCATTGGAAGAAAGTAAATGTACTTTCCAATCACTCACCCTCCAGCAAGGCAGCACAGCCCGGCTGAAGAGCTGCAATGCCTTTGGAGATCTCCAAAGAAATGACCCTTTTGCTTGTGCTTCTTGAAACCTTCCCAGAAACATCACACCAGGTTTCAGATACACAGCTGAACAGAGAGCAGGTGTTTTTCAGAGGGATCACCCTTCCTGGGCCTCTTCACACACAGTCACTACACCTAACTGGAACAAGGCATTAGCAAAGCAAATAATTTCCGTGACCTACGAAGCAATGATTTATACAAGGGGCTGTGAAGACACAGCTCTCCACTGGGCGATTGCTTGCTGCTCATTTATGTTCCTTGGGAGCCAAGGGGACCGAGTGTATTTCAGATCTGCTGGAAGCTAAATAGGAGGGGCTGCTGGCACAGAGAGCTGAACTGCAACTGAAGTGGAAAAGGTGGATGAGGCTCCCTTTTTTCCCTCCAGGCTCTCTTCTAGGATGACTGATGCTCCCAGCTACTCCAGCAATAGCGATTTTGGCACTCAGGCAGGCGAGAACTTACTCTAAGCATATTGAACACTGCCTGAGGGAAAGGGAAAGGGGTATTTGTATGCCACATAGGCCTTTCCAAGACATGAAAAACTCTCAAACACTACAAACAGTTCATAAAGATTCTTGACTAGCCATCCAAGAATGCTTGCAGCCACCTGAAAACAAAAGATAAGAAGACAGAGGGCAAAAGCACGACCCTGTTGGTTTGTTTCTAGTCTCATGCTGTATTTCATTAGTTTCTGGTTATGCTCAAGGGCATACCAACACAGTACATTTTATAAAGCCAGACCAAGCTTCAGAAAGAGCAATGAAATGCAAAAAAGGGTGTTTTTTCCCCTTGTTTTTCTCTCTTGGGTCTCAGAGAACATCTTGCAGGCAACTCCCAAATTAAAAGTAGAAAAAAAAAAAAAGAAAGGCTTAGGAATAGCATTTCCTTAATCTTAGTCAATGTGGAAAAATTCAGCTTCCTGTCACCCTGAACGCCAGGTGAGACTGGCACACCTCTGCCAAATGCAAATGCAATGGCCAGGACAATGACATCCAACTGAATCAAAGGATGGTTGGCCAAATGCAACAGAGATTATCATCAGCTGAAGACAACAGACCTTTCTCCTAATCTAAAACAAATAAAAGGAGGAAAATAACGATGAAAAGAGTCAACCAGGAGAAAACAGAATTAAAATAAGACTAGGGTTAAGAAAAGCATGCCATTTTGTCTTATTTCATAGAACACTCCATCTAACGCTCCATCTTATGCTTCCCCTCATCAATTTTAATTCTTCCTAAAGAGCCTGGGATTACACTCAAAAGTAAGCAGGAAACACAGGATATTACGAAGGTGTGTTGGCACCTGAGCTCAGCAATCAGACACTGACACAGGTGAAAGGTGCCACTGTGCCCTGACTGTGTGCGGATGCAGCCTCAGGGTTTACACAGTTCCAGAGAGTTATTTTTATACTTTGCTAAAAACACCCTACTGCCTGCAGCACGTGGTCTGTCCCTGAGTATAGATGTCAGTCCAGGCAGCTCATGATTGCAATCCAGCTCAGGGAACTCCTCTTACTTTGCAGTTTATTTAAATATTTATAAAAGCATTTCAGACAAGATTCTAGGAATGTATAACACATAAAGCATTTGTAACGTGTGTAGCACATACTCTACAACATGAGTATAAACACAGCTCAGCTCTTATCATATGTTTTAACTGCTAATAAATATTGTTGTACAGTTACTTAATATCAGCAAAAACATCACAATCAAATATCCTCCTTTTGGATAGCTCTCTCCAAAACAGTGCAAGCCATGGCAACTTGGAGAGACCCCCGCTCCTGAATGCTCTACTTACACAGTCCTAAGTCAGAGAGTTTCCTGAAGTTTATGAATGAGTAAAACTTCCTAAAGCATCAGAGGCTATCAGATTGCTAAATGCCACTTATCAGTAACTTCATCACTAAAAGGTTTTTTTCTGGAAAGAATATATTCTTTAAGGTGAAAAGGTTTCTTCCTAAATGTTTCCTGTTTCTGGCCTCTTGGCTAGAAAACCTCCCACTGACATTTCACTGTTAACCAGGTGCACCTACCCAGGACCTCATCGTCATTACTCAGGATTTAAGAATAAGAGCTATGAATAAAAGTTAAAAAACACCAGCAAAACAATTCATCATGAGCCAAAGGTCAATGTCAAAGCAAGAATCTGTAGAGCTTGGAGCTCCCCTAGCACCATGTCCATGCTTCCCTGAGTGTACGTGGACAAGCTCTGCATGCTTTGACTTTATCTGCTCCTCTTTCAATTGTCTTTAGACGAAGATTTGAGGAAGAAAGGCCATTTCAGTGAGAAAAGTCAAGTAAATATTTATACAGATGAGAAAAGTGAGAGTCACTTGCCAGCAGTGTTTGCACAGCCATCCTGGAAACACTCACCAGAGTCAATCAGCTGGGAAGCATAAAACAGTAACTTGCAGTTTAGGTGACCAACTAGAACACACAGAACAGTAATTTGACAATCTTGAGCGTAGCAGTTGCAAGAAGTAATTCGTGAGCAATCTCTAGGCTACTATACATACTATACCTCCACAAACCAGGCACTGAAAAATTCTTTGTAATAAGCAGATTCACGAACCCCAAAGTGTGCAGAGCAGAATCGTTCCCTGCCTGCTCAGGGCAGAAATCCTGGCCTCCGCTCAGTTATCTGAGTCCAGCTGACCCTGATTTCACCCCATTTCCATGAGGAACTCTATTCTACCAAGGGTTAAAAAATATTTACAACATCTGAAATAATTAACAATCGGCCATTTAAGCCAAATGTCTATACGGTACCAGATATTCATCTGTTTTTCTAAGGATAGGATCTTGCAGTGTGTTTCCTGAGACCTGTCATGCTGAAAGCCTCCAGGGCTGACCCCCCACTCCCAAAACGGAGTTGAAGCTTGAAAAGGGGAACAGTGTCAAACAGAAATAGAACCTACTTAGTCTGTCAAGATGAGGAGGATTTCTACCCAGTATGACAGGCATCGTGTGGAAAGCACAGAACACACAATTCCTGCTGTTTCAAAAGGCCTTGAAAATAACTCTCACTACAGACAGAAATGGAAGAAAAGAGAAGGAGAAAATGATTGTAACTCGCTTTTCAATGTGCTTTAACTGTGGCATCCTAAATGCAAATGTTATGAGGTCAAAAATGTTATGAGGGCAGAATTCTCATCTTTTGTTAATTCCCTTACTCAGAAGAAAATACTTAAACACATTACTATCTCAACAATCCCCTTAAGCTTTAGTGCCAACACAGAAACAAACATCAACAATATCAGAAAGAATTTCTCTCTTGACTGAATTTGCTCTAGCGAGATTGGGCTTATTTCCTGATTGGGCTTATTTCAGGAGCAAAAGCCAAAGCCGTAAATAAGCACAGAAATTGAAATGCTTTTAGCAGTTTTGCCCACTGTGCTAAACACTCAGGAGTTACCAAGGAACACAGGGAAATCTTACCTTTAAAATGTGATCAGTGTTTGCCACCCGTACCTCTGCACGTCCCACAGCAGAGCTCGAGGGGCAGCGGAGCACGGTGGGCGTGCAGGGGAGGGACGGCCACACCCTGCACTGGGACACCACAGCTGCCCCTGGGAGCACGGGGCTTGACCTCAGAGCAGAAAATCCAGGTGACACAGCCACCGAAAGTAAGACAGAGCTGAGAGATGCAGTTTGTGATGTTTGTTCCTGGAGTTTGTCTGGGTCTGCAGAGCTGAACTGCAAGTGATGGGAACAAGCAGATCTGCTGCAAGGATTTTTTGACAGTCCACGTTACCACAGCTGTTTCCAATGTATTTTAAACACTGGAACAAGTTTAAACACTTCTATGTTCAGTGTGCAGTTAAACCTGGGGCAGACTGCTGCTGCCACACACACTGGGCAGTACAGAGTTTAGATCATCTACAGGGCAGCAAAAATGGTACAGTAACTTGAATATCTCTTTCAAGATACAAGTTCACCTTGAAACGTTATGTTCATTGTGTCCCTTCTCAATCAACGGCATCTTTATGGAAGCCAAGCAGCCATGGCACTTAAGGTATTGCACACGAGATGCTGTTGAAAGCTGATGAATACACACATTTTATCTGGTCATCATTCCATCGCCATATGGACAAGATTAGACTTTTCAAGCTTACAATAGGTACCCCATATACTATATAATTTGTTTCTGCTTCTTTCATACGTAATCTTCCCAGAATACCCATTTAATGCTCTAGTCCTAGCACATCTTTGCATTCTATTTAGAAGAAATTTCTCATGATTCTTTCTTCTTTTCCACCTTTTCCTACACATTAACTTCCACTGCTTTTGAAAAACTTTACTTTCCACCTACTCTCTTTCAAAGGAGAAGTCTCTTTTTCAGAGAAAGTCTTAAAAAGCTTTAATGTTTCTCAATATTTTAATGTTACAGGCCAGGGAGCAAAATGAAAAAAACCTCTAAAACTCTTTTAGTTGTAGGGAACTTGCAACGTCTACTTTTTGCAGTAATGACTCTACTAGGAATTGCCTTGTTTTGTCAACAGTTCCATGCATTTCCTTGTGAGCACAAAGATTGAGAGAGACTTTCAAAGACTTTCCTGTGGGTTTCTCTCCACTACTCTTCACTCACACAGTATTTTCTAAGCAATACTGAAACAGCTTTTAGAAGGCCAAAAATGAAATGGCTTCCGCTCACCATCAGGAAGGCCACAACTCAAGTGATTCTGTTTCTTTTTATATTAAATAAGCAAAACTGCAAATGATAGTATGCAGAGATGGAGCATGAACTCACCACAGAAAGACTCAATGATATGAAACCTGACATTTTGCCATCTGTTTGTCTCCAATAAATGTCTTCTCTAGAAGGTTTCTTGTCTCCTCACCTCCTTTCAAGTGACTGAGGGCAAGTGTGAGACCCTTCTATAAAGGTTTCCAAGCTACCACATCAGAGCACTGACCTGTGGGTACACCAGGGCCAGCAACATCTGTGCAGCTTAAAATGATGTTCCCTGTCACAACCATTTCATAAAATGCCTCAGGACCTCAGATGACAGGGCACAAAAATTACTGTTTATTCGGCTGCAAATGAAGTGTGCAGCTCAGTGTTCTCAGACAGCAGTAAGATTCCTGGTTATTTTACCAATATCTCAATTTTCACTTCCTTCCTAATTCACCCTTGCCCCATAAAGTATGGCTACTTCAAACCTTCTCACTTAAAGCACCTTCCTGAACCAGTGGATGATCTTGCTTGTACACTGTAAGAATAAAGAACATCCTGCTTAGTCCCACGTCAGGACATATGGCTGGTTTTGTTTCTCTTTGCATTGACAGCTTAGAGCACTGTTTTCTAAAACCGAGCAGAAATAAAAGCCCTACAAGGAGGCAAACTGTCAAGCTGAAGCACTAAAGGCTTTATGGCTCCCCTAATGCTTAGCATAAAGCACTAAGAACATTTGAAAGTTAGCTGTAATGTCTAAATTTTTAAAGTGCAGTCTCTTTGCAGAGAAGATGCACGTTGCTATTTCAGGCGCTACACTTCTCATGCAACTGTTGGGCTGAACTACTTCCAAGCAAAAAGTAGATCTTAGTCCATGTGCTCCAGAATACTCAAGTGTTCTAGAAATTTTAGCAAAAAAAGAATGAGGCTGAGGGTAATTTGTGCCGAAGGAACCACCAGGTATGTTACACGAGCAGCAGTGTAAGTGCTGCTAGGACATGTGGTTAAACTATTCCATTTTTTTCCCTGGTATTTGGGTACTTACTGGGCAATTCATCAGTGCAATGCACAACAGCATTTACTGTGTGATCCATTTTCCTAACTGACCACCAAACCCCCATCAGCCCCGTGTACAGCACACCAACAACCAGCGTGCGCCACTGAGGAAAAAAGGCGTGCCTGAAATGGTGGGAAACAGATGTGTGCCAGCAGTGGAGATTTTGGGAACGTGCTCCAGTCCTTTGGAGCTCAGGTTTCTCCACCCCTTGAGAACTGGAATGGGACTGTGATGCTCCTTGGTACAGTTCACCAACACCTCTAAAATTAATCTGGAACCCAGAAGCCAGAAAGGGGAGAGACAACTGAAAGAACAGCATTAATGAGGAGAAAAAATCAGCAGAAGAAAAGAATATGGATACATACCAAACTTTTAAGGGCCTTTTCTTCAGCTGTTTGTATTTTGCCTATGAGCCTTAGAGATTCCTCTAAGATCTAACAGCATCCAGCCTTCACAGCATGTTTACACTGCTCCCAAATGACTGCTGTGGAAAGGTTTCTATGCAAACTCCCCCTTTTCCTGCCTGTCACTGAATATGTCACATTTGACTGTCTTTTTATTTTATAATACATCAGCCAGGTGCTGTTCCTGCCAAAAAAGAAAAAATCTTCTGCTTACTCCAAATTGCAATAGCTTGTACAAGTACCAGGTTATTCACTTGCTTTTAATAGTCTAAGACACTGAAAAGAGGAGGAAACGTGTTGCCCGCTAAGCACTATGTAACAACTCCAGCCACTGTGTGCAATCTCATTTCATACATCCACCTCAGTCAGGCAATAATGCTTCTCCAGCCGAGTGAAGGAGCCGTTTTCATGTCCATTCTCTCTGCTGAAGCCACTAAAGGAAAATCAGAGCGATGCATTTTTTTATGACTCTGGCGTAACTAAAAGAAAACTTAACTCCGTAAAAGGGAGCCTGGTTTCTCTCCTTATTTGGCAGCCAAACATCTACTGATTGTGAACACGGCTGGAATACAAAGTACAATGTAATTGAGCTGTACAAGCATTTCAGCTCTAAGATGGCACTTCTAATCTTTCTCTGTTGTGTGATCCAAAGACTATGATGACTTAAAATTAAGAGTTTTCAGTTGTTTACAAGGCAGACTTAGTTGAAAAGCTTATTGATTAGGAACCATTATCCATCCATAAATTAAAATTGAAAGTATTAGCAAGGGTTATACATTGCTTTCAATTAGGTTTAGATGCTGTGCTCCCGTATTATTAGTTCACATGTTTTGAGAAAAACACCTTGGACCAGCTAAATCATTACTGCACACAGGGCAGCAGCCAGTATAATCCAGTGTCCTCTCCCTTATCATGGTTTCAATTAGTTGTTTTAAACAAAAAATTCTGTTCCAGTGTGTTTTGAGATAGGATATCCTAAGGGAGTTTTCTTCTATTGCCCAATAACATGGATACTGGCCTGTGTTCTAAAAGCTATCCTTTTTCTTCTCAACTCTTTGCTGCCAATCCTCAAGGCTGTTTTTTCTCTTCCAGACCTTACTAAGCTCTTGGCCATACCATTCTCTTCATGGGGTATTTCTTTTCCTCTGGGCTGTGACAGGACAAAGCAAAGAGCAAAATTTAAAAAACTGAAAAATTAATAGAAAAAAATAATCATCCCTTACTCTTAAAATGAGCAAGTCACTGAGCTGAGCTGTGGAATTTGCCCAGGCAAAGGTCACAAGAGGCTGGGAGAATATTGTAAAGCAGCACCACATTCTCCTGCTCCCTGGGGACACTGGCACGGGGTGACAGCCTAGGTGGGCCTTTGCTCTTGTCTCACCTGCCTGAGCTTGTAGAAGGTATTTCAGCCCAGAGGACTTCAGCATTCTGACCACAGGGATAAACCTCACCGGTATGAGCACAGCTCACACCCCTGGGCACCCAGGGAAAGCCAGGTGGGAACTGTGTGTCAGGTGGGAGAGCAGAGGGTACGCTGACCAGTTTAGACAAGGCTGAGTCACTCAAACACTAAACATGAAATACCAGGCTAGAAATCTTCACTTTAGATATTTCTCTCTCGACAGGTAGATGTAGAGCTGGAAATTCACCCACAGTACAAACAGGGGATAACTACTTTTTGACCGGCTTCTGGAAACAATGGAATGAATTTTTACCAAACACCAGCATTACTCAGAGGCGTTTGCAGCTGCTGGCTTGAGTGCGTCTACAGCTGCCTGGGCTGTGCAGGAGGAGGGAAGTCACTCTATCTCCCTGACAGAAAATTTGGGGACATGCCAAGGGGTAATGTGAAAGGATCCATTCATCCAGTGGTCAGCAGTGGGAGAACTTATGGGACTCGGGGATTAGGCAACCATGGCAGACAGGGATGACAAATCTGCACTTGTGTCCCAAAGCATGTTCCCTGATGCACAGGGGATTTATGGTACAAATCCAGGGAAAAAAATAAAACACGGTGACACATTGTAATAAGCTAAAAGGTATTTAGTTGTTCACACAAAGAGAACCACTGAACTTCTAAATGAGTTTGTTATTCCTGTGATGGAAGGACAAGTGGCACATTAGCTCGTTTCATTACTAAATTAATATCAGCTTAGTGTGTTTAATTGATCTAAATTGTTCTGATACAGCTGAATTTGGCATATTTGAACCAGCCTGATGTTGGTGTGTCATAATTCATTAGTTATTTTCCTTAGCCAGTTCAGGGAATTTGAGACTCAGGTGCACCAGAGGAGCAAGGAGGTGTAAGAGACAGACTGCTTCTCCCTGGTTCTTTCTCTCCTCTTTCCTTCCCTAACTCTGCTGTCGATCACTATTGCCAGCTAGAGCTGGGTCTGCCAATCACTCTGACACTCTGCATTTCCCAGACCAGGGACTCTCCTGTGAAAACTGTTGACTTGGCTTTAAATATTACTCCTCACAGGATTATTTTTTACTACCTGCTATAGAATTTCTGCATGCACAAGATGAATGCTTGTGAGGACTTAATTTTAAACAGGAACACGACAGAATTGATAAATCTAGTGATGAGGAAGAACGGCCAAGAAGAGAGAGAGACCTGTGAGTTATTCTGCCTGCCCGCTGTGCTGAACACGCGACTCAGTGTGTCACATTCTCTGGGTACACTCGACATTTTACAGAATAAAGGGAAGACCTGGTGACCTAAGCAGAATAAAACAATACTTTTAGATGCAAAGCCACTGGGACTCAGCATATGGAGTTGCTGGAAGTGCAGTAGGACTGCTGTTATGGTACAAAACTGGCAAAAGAGAGGAACAGCAAAACTATGAATAAATAGGACAACAGGACCACCGCAGTCCGATGGAAAAGTTCTTCCATCTGCAGAGGTTGTTAAAGTCTTTGGAAGATGGTGTTTGGTCACTGCTGTTCCCTCAAACCACAGTGGCAAGGTAAAAGTATTACTGATGACTGGTGGGAAGCACAGCACACTCTCTTCTCCCTGAGACCTGTGCAGGGTGAATGAAGAAGGATTTGATTCAAGGACCTCCAAACTTTAGTAGATTGTGATAAGCTCCAGCCACCATCCTCACTCTTACTGGCATTGCAGGCTGCTACAGGCTCCCACAGCCGGGGCTCTGCCCACGCCAGGCTTTGCTGCAGACTCAGCTAACACGGGTCTTGCTCACCAGTGTGCCCGGGCCCCCCGGGCAGTGCTGCTGTGTGGGGCCATTGCCACGCGCTCACAAAACACCGACCTGTGCCAAGTCCCCGTGGGGAAGCAACATCAGTCTGCTTAGTGCCTCTCCCCCCACAAAAGCATCTCTGACTCTGGGAAGGAGTCATTCTGGACTAAGAAACAACCATCCTCAGGAAAGGGTTTCCTCCTCCTTCACTTCTCTTTCCTGGACTAGAGATTTCTTCAATCAGCTAATGCTGGAAAACCATCACCATACAGTAATTCTCAGTGCTTTGGTTAAAACAAGGTGCGGAAAGGGCCAGCTCACCTTGCGTTGTCCCTCCCATGTGATTTCAAGAAGTTCATATCACGGTATCTGGACAGGAATGCCACGAGCTGATCGTTTGTCCTGCAAGAGAAAGAACAAAAGGTGCACAAATTACACTGTGAAAACCACTGTATCCAGAGCAGTTTATATATTTATTGTTCTCATTTGGGGACCATTCTCAGAGTCTGAAGGAGGTGGTTCCAAAAAAAACTTCCATCCTGCTACTAAACTTCAATGACTCCCTCTGCTCAGGAAAGGAAGGACAGCTTTTTTTTTAACACGCCTTAACAAATTTCTTATCAACCCTTGGCAGGTATTTTAAGCACTATAACAGCAAATGTATGAAGTAATATTGCTCAACACTTTTTAAGCATGAAAATCCAGCTGCAAGATGACTGCACTGATAGTCCCATTTCATACGCTTTGCTTGATATTTCCTAGGGAATTTAGTTCAGTATCTATTGGCATTTTATTTGTTTTCATTGTGTAATAGAGAAGAGGCCAAGGTTGGAATGCATAAAGCAAGAGAATTTTGATGTCAAAAAGGCAATATAATTAATAGGAACAAAGGAATTTAGAAGGTTAATTCCAGTTAGTATGACAGGCAATCTGACACCAGCATTTTCAAAATTTCAGCTGACATGTCCAAGAATGTATTTACGCTTGACAGCTTTTGTGGTCTGTTATTTCTTTAACAATGGAGCAAAAATGTTCTCTATTTATCTAGGTCAGCATATTTAGGGAAACTGAATAAATCACATTAAAAAGATCTTAATCTCCTGAACAGCATTCAAACCCACAACCTTATGGATACAACGCCATTTAAGCAATGGTCTGTAATGAAGTTGATGGCAGAAAAACTCAAGATAAAAGAGCTGTCAATAGTACTGTATTTTGAAAACATTTCATTATTATAAGCCACAGAAAACCAAGTTAAACCTGAATGTGTTAATTGTACAAAATGTGTTTAACTTCTGGGGTTAGGCTGCAACAACCTGGAAATGTTATCAGCCAAGTAAACTATTTTCATAAACTCAATGATTTTATCTAGACCAAATGAATTATCTGTCGATCAGCCTGACAGACCAGGCCCTGAGACCCTCCTCCTTTACTCCCTCATGTGAGCTGCAATACCTCCCAGGGTCACACTCTGCATCTCAATTTGGCAAACTCAGAAACTGCTTTCTGTATAGTAAGCTGTGCAGATTTTCACATTTGCTGCTCCAGTGACTCTCCATCTTACTGGGATGAATAGGCATTTAGTGAATTTACTTAGCAATGCTTCCACATGAAATGGTTTCAATGGCTGACATCTTCGGGTGAGTTTCTAGGCAAAAGCTGGCATGCAAAGATGATCTTTAGAAATATAATCAAGTTTGGAAGTGCTTGAGCTTTAATTTCCTTACAGGATAAAAATCAAATCAACCAAAGTTACAATCCACACCACTCAATAAAACATCATCATTTCTAGCTTGCTCACCAACCTGTGTTTTGCTATTCAGCAGTACTCTGCCAAGTGTATTGAGTGTAGGGGCTGCCATACAAACTTCTCATTGCTTCTCGGTTTTTAGATAATTCTTATAAATGTCCAAATGATGCTTAGCTCTCAAAGTAATCAATAATTGACATTTTCCCTCTTCTTGAAAACACTGGTGTTATCTTGGTCCTACTTCGAATATTTTTAATTTTTTGTTTTAAAGAACTCATACAGAGTTTTACTCCTTGTCAATTAATACGCTTCTCTTCACGTGTTGACAACATGGAACTAAAACATCACAGTTCCATTTGGTAAAACTTTCTAGTTAATTGACATTTAGATTTATGCAGTCAACCAATTCTATGCTCAGCATGGCAGCACACTGAATTTCTATTAAGCTTTCGTTCAAAGTGCTCCTTCTGGCCCCAACATCCTGAGGATGCTGCACATCACCTCGGACTTATTCCACCAGAAGACATTAAGAAGAAAATCAAAGGTATTGAACATGCCATAGATGCTGATGCATTTGTTAAAATCCTCCTCACCTTTCGGAAAACTTTGCCTTCGGGGCAGATTTCCTGAATGCCTCTGGCACAGGTTGCTGCCACACTTGTTCACACACGGCAGCAGCGGAGTCTCCGCCACGGCAGCGCCTCTGGCACCAGCTATTTCCAGTGCCTCTGGCACTCCTCTGGACAAAGACTGGAGACATGGGCCCATTTTTTCTCTAAGTAAGGCAATAGAAAGCTGAGATTTTCAGCTGAAGACATCGCTGGGAGCAAGAGCAACTCCACACTGCCAAATTAAATTCTGCTGTAGCTCCACAAATTTCAGGGATAATTCACTGAGCATAAATTTGGCAAAAAATCTTTTGCTAACTATCATGGTAAAACAGAAAGTAACAAGTGCAAAACAGCCTTCCCAAGAAGGAAATAAAGTCACGGGGAGAGGAAGGGTAGTTCACGCTACTGATTAAAAATACACTGATTTTACACTTCACATTCCTACCAGCTTCTCCAGTGTGTAACACAGCACGAATACAGATTGAGGAAAAAGCCCTTCTGCAGTTGGTGCCTGAGGCTGGGCCTGATGGACGCATCCACACAGCTCCCACTTCTATTTCCTTTTGCTGTTAAACTCACTTGGAGAGCAAGGCACCAGGGACGAGGATTAGTCAGCTGGTTACCTGTATCATTAGCAGGGACGGAGCGTGGTGTGAGTGTAGAGAGGCTGAGAGAAAATGGGCATTTTCAGGTGTGCAGCACACAGGGAGAAATGCGGAACTAATCCTCCAGTGAGCTCCAAGTGTGGAGAAAGCCTGTGCATGTGGGAGGGCTGCCACGAGAAGATGACAAGTGAAGAAGAGTGACGGGAAACAAAGCACGTTTGAGTTCACTGATGCAGATCTGGTGTTCAGCAAGGGCAGGGTGCCAGCTGGGACGGGGGTGCCCATCTCCCCCAGACCTTTGCTGAGGTCACCTCGGTTAAAGTCCTTCAGCTCCCCTCCTGCAGCAAGGGTGGACGGGGTGGCAGGGCAGAGCACCGTGCCCACCTGCTGAGATGCCACTCGGCAAAACTCAGCCAAGCCCCTGTAGGGCTGGGCTCAAGGATGGCAGCACTCGGCTGGGCAGGCAGTGGGGCTCCAGAGGCTGCAAAAGTGACTCAACCCATGGCACTGCTCAACTGGGGATGTGGCTGAGCCCCTGGGCTGGGGCTCTGCTTGGGGTTAGGGTCAAGATTAGAGTTACACGTCTAAGGAAGAGCAAAAGGGGAGTCCTATATCCAGAAGGAAATTCAGAAGATACTGCCAAAGCAAAGCAAAGTCTGCTACCAGTGTTTCCTCATGGGCAGCCCCTGGCCTGGGACTGAGGAGTCCCAGGGAGCGAGCAGGCAAACCAGGCACTCAGTAAGCACACGCACACGCTGAGCGTGGCACTAATTTCAGAATATGGCCTGTGCACTGGGGACTGAAATGAAGAACTGCAAGGGAAGCACTGCCTCTGTGTTTGCGCTGTCTGAACACGCTGGAGGGCTGTGCCGAAAGCGGGACGAGAGTCCCTGCACACAGCCACGGCCGGACACCGCCCAGAACAAAGGGCACTGCTGGTCTTGCTGGTTTCAAGCAAACCCTCCAACCCTGGTGACTAATCCAAGCAAAGAGCAGAGATGCCCTCAGCCTGCAGCTGTGAAAATAGATTTGGAAAGCCTTTGGAGAAGGAGGATGAGAAAAGGAAAACAAGAGATTGTTACTTTTGGAAGATAGTGATGGCTAATAAAAACGTTCTTGATTCAGCAAGGTACTTCAATGCATGGGCAACTTGGAAGGATACAGGGAATAGCAGTCACTCCAATGGGATTATTAATATGTCAAAACATATACAATTTAGTAACAATTTGGCTAAGTTAGATCAAAAGTTCAGAAGCTTTTGGCAGCACACGGGTATGGAAACAAGATGGTTTGATTCTGTGTAGGAATCAGATGAAGGAGAGAGAACTGCTCTGAGTTTATTAATTATTAATCTTGATTAACTTAGGGCTATCTAATGCCATGCCTGCTGGCTGCTGCACAGGAGGAGTGAGTGCAGGGAGGGGATTAGCCCTGGCCGTGGTGAGCAGCGGTGGCAGCAAACAGCAGCAGTTCTGCCTGGTGTGGGGTGCTGGAGAGGCAGGCAAGGATCACAAAAGCAGCTGAACGGGCGAAAAAAGAAACACAAAGGCAAAAGCGTTTGGGAGAAAAGAGCAAGGAGGCTAATATGGTTTGAAGCAGCAGTGAAGGGCCTCTGAAGCAAGGATGATGAAGGCAAACATACGGTCAGAAGAGATAAGTCAAAACTGTTACAAGTTCTCCCAGTGCCCAAAGCTTTGGCATTTCCACCCGCACCCGCCTGACTCATCCCCACGGTTTCCCTTCCCAGGACTCCGGTGCGAAGGCGCAGCCCTACAGAACCCAGACCTACAGCAACCCTGGCAGCTCTTTGCCAGGACACTGTTTCTACAAAGTCACTAGAGAAGGAAAAGACTTCAGAGAGGAAAACTGGAATTATGAGGCAAACTCATCTATGCAGAACTAAGCATGATATTAATGGTTACTGTGGCTAGAAATGGTTAAACAGGCAGATGTGCACTCAAGAGCCTGGAAATGGAAGAACTGAGTGCCTTAAATTCTGCTATCTTCTTTTCAATAAATTCTTATAATGATGCCTAAGCTCACTGATTTCAATAAGTTATTAATTTCATAGTCATTAACCCAGTACTGTAGAGTGTCAGGACACGCCATCACTGCCAAGCCCCCGTGGCAGGAGAGCTCCTTCCCCGGTTATCCCTAGCCTGGGGCTACCCCTCTCCCTCTGACACAAGGCATGCCCGTGCTCAGACTGGCTCCCCAGGTTCTGCAGCTGCCTGAGAGTCCTGCACCACTGCGGGGCACAGAGGAGCTGCGGAGGAAGGAGAACAACCCAGGAGACAGGGAAGGGTTATTGCCAGCTCCTGCACAGCACCCAGTGCACTCGGAAAGCTTCGCTCCCGCGCCAGCTGGGACACAGCAGCACTCATGGCATCCTCCCACTTCAGAAAGGGACCCTGACCTGTTCTGGCCCTTCCACCAGCCCAGCTGGCACACGTGTGGGCGTGTGGGCATGGTGTGTAACCCTATAAGAGCATGCAACAGATGAGTGATTCAACAGAAAAAAGCAAAAACCTACAAAACCTCTTCCTGGAACACTTTTAGCACGATGATCAACCACGCAAATGCAGCATGAGAAGGATACAGGAAAAAACCTTGCAAGGTTCAGTTTTCAGACCCTGTATAGGCAGCCTGACCCTCTCACTGATGCTTCCAAGTCCTCCTGCCTCTCCAAAGGCAATTTAGTGCAAGGGGAGGCTCAGAGGAGCCTGACCCAGGCTGTAGTAAGGTAAAAACCCCAAACAAGTCTCCATCTAAAAATGCAAAGAAAGGGGAAGGTTATATTTAGCCTTTGCTATGCATCACAGAACAGAGATTAGCACGGCAGGCCTCTCTCAGCAAACCTGATCCCTATAACAACAGTCATTCATAAAATGTACCATAAAAATGAGAACAACAGATAGGATTTCAGAGGCCAACTGCACGTGGAAGGCTCCGGGTGACAGTTAATACCTCTGCTTTTACAACAGTGTAAAACGTTTTGTTAAATGGTTTGTTTTGTCTTTCAAGTCAGGTTTAAGGCAGGAACAAGATAATGGAAGAAAACTATTGCCTTAGCAGCTCAGCTCGCTGGAGTGCTTGGGAGATGGGAGTCGTGCCCCAGCACCAGCGCTGCCATCTGGGCTGGGAACCCACACCTGTGTATTTCAAAGTGCCAGCCCGCTGCATTTGGAGCTGCAGGCACCCATCAGTCAGCACAAGGGACGCAGCTACTCTCAGTGCAGCTCTGCCAGTGCTGTGTGATGCTCCAGACGTTCTATTAGCAACGAGTCATCTTCGCTGTACCTTCAGTTACTGCTTCCCATTCAACCACTGTCTGTTTCCTATGGAAAAGGACAGAACTAGCGAAGTCAAAAAAGAGTGGAAGTCTTCTTTAGATGTCACACTGCTGAATAAACCTCTTCCTAGTGAGAGCACATAAATGCCTGGGTACAAAGGAGATCTACTGAGAGAAAATAGAATATACTCCACCGTCTGCTTCCTGAGCCACTCCACAACCTATTTTCTATAAATTCTAGGCTTCAGATGGCATTTATAAAATAAATAAATAAGCCCACTGCTGAGAAGCAGCAGCGCATGCTTAAACAAAAATCCTGAAGAGACCTTATAAGAGAATTCCACCAAGGATTAATGAACAAATGTGATTAAAACTATCTACAGCTCTGGACTGCTGCCAAAACGCTGCCAGCAGTATTTGATATGTAAATGCTTAAAACATTTGCTGTGTGTATTGCCATTGATGCAAAGCCTCTATAGAGAATTTCTCTATCTAATTAGAGATATTGGTTTAGCAAACTTTGGAGTCTATAAAAACCCTCAATGTCTCATTATTCTTTTAAAATAGAATATTCATTTGTTTGGAATGTTTTCCAGCTATATCCCATGAAACCCTGAAAAGCCCTTGGCTAATGACAAACTCCAGCCCTACATCAGCTAATAAACCCTACAGCTTTTATGATAATAAAATTCTCACCACACGCACTCATTAAAACTTTGTAACTTGTTGCTTTTGACTGTCTTTAAATATTCACTGGGAAAAAAGTAAATTACTCAGTCTCCAATTATTTTATAGCACAATTTCAACACAAGCATTTAAAATCCCCAGGACCTTATCAAACACACCATACAATGGTGCAATCACTGTGTCTCTGATCTGGTGAAGCACTGAACAGCATGTGCTGAGCTGTGGCACACTTGGAGCTCTCCCAAAACGATGCAACTTTCACACTGTATTGTCATAAGTTACTTTACGGGTAAGGGCCCACAGGTCCACGTGTTCGGAAGCAGAAAGTGCAACGATGACACACGAGGTGAGGAGCTGAGAGCTGTCCTTTAACTCATCTTCCATCTCTTAGGTGCACAAGCACCTTTATTAAGGAGACCTTTCCCGGAAGGCCAATCCAGTTATAATTCAGATTTTCCATCTCTACCACAGATCTGTCACCAACTCACCAATGTTCTGAGATTTAACTCACTGGTGTTTATGAAACATTTTTTAAAAATCCCCTCAGTCCCAGGAGTACCTTTGAATCGATCCTAGGAATTAATTTGGCTGTGACAATGACATTTTCTCAGCATCCCTGCTGCTGCAGTAAAAAGTAAATAAGAAAAACACTACCCTGTAATACCATGTCGTATGCAGCTCTTTTTCTCTGATTTTAAAGCCACTATAAGTTGCAAGTTACTGTATTTTAGAGTAAAACTGTGAAATACATTAAGGTAGTTTTCCTTTCATAAATTTAATTGTATGCAATTGCTAAGTCTAGGTTATTTGTATGCTTAACAACAACAAATGCACTGAAAAATACTTGAATAACAAAAGCTTCTGAAGCACCTTCCAAATGTGGAACTGCACAAGACCTGGTATGCATGAAAATAATCAAAGAAAATCAGCTACGTGCAGGGTGACCTATTCCCTAAATAACCTGGTATTGATGCATGCAGCTCAGAGGTATTTTGCTAAAAAGGAAGGAAATGTTTCATCCTGATTTGTTAAACAACTTTCTATTTATTTTTCTATTTAAGTTTATGAATCATCAGCACATCACCACCATTATTTATTTTTTTCATCTTGCTAGCCCAGAACTTGAGTGCCTGACAGATGGCCTTTGCTAGAGAGGCCTATAAATACCTATTTCAAACAAATATTTTTAAGTAAAGGCAGAGACGTGTGTCTAACTTAGATAAGGGCTAGAAAACTTGTTAAAGGTATATACTGTAGTAAAGCAAAATTCTTCTCCCACCACATTCACACGAGATGACAGTTTAGTTGAACTGCATGTATGAAAAAAATGCTCATTTTTATCAGTGCTGGCAAAAACTCTTAAACAAGCCTTGCTGGCCTTCCCATTATTCATATTTGGAAATTAAAATAATGCAGATTAGTGCAGAAAAAATACAGCAATGTGGGGTTTAAGACTCTTGAACTTACACTCTGATCTAAAATGTTAGCATTTTTCGGCAAGTAGATTCACAGAATCACGTGATTACTCAGCATTATGTCAGCTCCAAACATAGAATCATAGAAATGCTTCATTTGAAAAAGACCTTTAAGATCAGCACTGCCAAGCCCATCACTAAACCGCGTCTCCCAGTGCCACTCTCCTAACCTGAGGTGCCACCCTGAGTGAGCACATTTCCTGTTGGCCCTGGTGCACGTTCACAAGCACAAGTTTCTGTGCAGGGGCTTGTGAAAGCTGTTTAAGAGAGAGAACTGCCACACCTGCCCGGTCCCTGCTTCAGTGTGTCTGCCTGCAGCTCAGGCAGTTTGTGCACTCATATTATAGCCTGTTTATCCCTGGCACATTCACAGCTTCTTTCAGGACTTTCTTTGGCTTTTGATCCCACCAACGCAAATCTACAAACTGGAAAAAAACCCAAAAATAGCCTAACATACAATCTTCCGTTTTAATTGTTGTTCCCTGGTAGGATCAGTGGTTAAACAGTCTCGCCCCTGCTGCGGCTAACAGCTTAACAGGCACGCAAAGGGGGAGCCACGGGTGTGTCTGGGGTCTCTCTGGCAACATCCCCCAGCATTAGAGTGGAAGGCGGCTCACTCTGCCCGTGGTGGGTCCGGGAGGGGCACAGGTGCTGCTCTGGAGCCAGGCCAGGGTCCCTGGCAGCAACAGCTCAGCTCTGCTCTCCCCTGAGCAGCGCCATCGGCGATCGCTGCTGTCCGTGTTTACTCCCCACGCGCACGGCAGGCTTTCAGAAGACAAGCCAGCAACAGTCACCGCTCTGGTTTGAGCTGAATTCTTCCCAAATTAATGATACAATGGAGGAGAAGCAGCAGCACAGGCAGGGGAGGGTGAGCCTGCCCACACTGGGAGGAACTGGGAAACTCGTCACACGCAGGCACATGGGTTCACACAAAGCACGATGAGGCCAGTGTTCCCCTTAGTCACTTTAGCTGACCTTCCACTAAAAGCTGCCAATAACACTTCAGTCAGCAACTTTCCAAGGTAGCTGTGCTTAGGATAAATGGAAAGAATTGTGGTTTTCATGGTAAAAATGCACCGGTTAGGTGGATGACCTCAGCAAGTCCCAATGTGAATGCTTTTAACCATTTTCTATTAAGAGTGTAAGGACTGATTGAACGCAGAGTGTGGAGCTAATGAACACACACTGTCTGCTGACAGTTTGGCACAGAAAGGCTGGTTTAATATCACACTGTCAAAGGTCTATCCCATTTTTCATTCCCATCAATAAGGAAGCTGAGTGTTGACGTAAATGATAATTTTGATAGACAGTGAGCAGGAAGCAGCAGTGCACCTGAGGAGGTTACCTACACAGCTTCAGGCCACACTGCTATTTACACTGAGACACATGTCTAAAGAGGATTCATGCCAGAATATCTAAATTTAATGAGGTTATTTACTTAGTTTTAATCCTGTAAGGAAAAAGAACAATCTCTCTTTTCAGCGTATTTCTATCTAAAAACTTTTATGACAGTAAGGGCTTTCTCTCACTAGGAAAAAACCTATGGAGTGACAGAAACACTCGTAAATGCACTTTCTGCCCAAAGTGCATCTTTGAAGAATGCAGTACACAAATTAACCACATTTTGTTCCTTGAAATATTTTTAGTACCTTCAATAGTGAGTCAGGCTCCCTCTTGCAAGTCCTTTAATCAATGAAAAAAATACTTTTTTCTATCCTCTTTCCTACTGATAAAGCACTATGCAAAGGACTTTATTCTGTTTTCATATCTGTAATGCTCCAAAATCACTGCAGTGCACGCAGTTTATGCCTGTGTAAGCCAGAGCATAAAGCCAGCTCTGTGTTCCTGGAATAGGCTATGGGAAATCATAACAAAGGTTTTGTGGTGTTTCCCAGTTTAGAGGCTGTGAAAATGTGCTGTCCCATGTGTGACAGCATGTTAACAGATGAAAATCAGCACTGTCTTCCCCTCACTCTGAGAACTGCTCTTTCCTTGCCTTGTCTCATGGTAGGTAATTCTCCACAGGACAAATTCCTGAGCAACCACTGCTTTCCGCAAGGCCCGTCCATTGTGTCAGAGTGGCAGCAAATGTAATTGCTGCCAATTACTGCATGACTGCTAAAGCTGGTGAAAAGTATTTGCCAAGATAATTTACTTTTCACAAAGTTGCCTTTCCCCGTTATTATAATAACAAACCATTCCATTTCTAATCACTGCCTCAGTGCAGGGGTCAATACAGAAAACTCCCACCTTTAACTACCATGAACTCTTGATGGGCCATGGCCCTGTGGATGCCAGAATATCACTTGAAAGGATGCAGCACTACAAAGAGTTAAGATGGACAGGATTATCCTATCTCACAAAAACATCTGAGTCCACTTAATATCTGCTGAAAAGTATCTGAAAAAAAAGAGTACTGAAATACTTGACTAATCAGCTGCTAATACCCAAGGATATTTAATTATTAAAACTAAACATGATATAATTTTAGCTTTATAATAGCACTGGGATTTTATTTAGTACAGAATGATGCTCACTGCTTTGTGTTTTTCCAGTGTTTGTCTGCTGCTGCATATTCATGTAGAACCTCATCTGCCTACACGATACATCCCATTTTGATGAAAACAATAATCACTGATTAAATAAGCAAGTGGAGTGAGCTGCAGAAATAATCAAGTTCATTACTCAAATTAGTGAGACTTGTATAAAAAGAAAAAAATCTAGATATTGGGCTGAATAGGATCTTTTTGTTTGTTTATACCGTGTATATTTTACATGGCGTAGTTTATGTTCAGCAGTTTTTTTCACCATCTCTAAAATTAAATTATCAAGAGTTTTGTGCAAAAAGAGAAGTAATTCAAATCAAATATGAGCACAGATTTAAAGCAACCATTCACTTCATCCAATTCATGCATTCCCACATGCATCTGAAATTTTATTTGTACAAGTCAATAAGTAAAATGATTTGCTAATTGTTGAAAAATGATTTGATAGTTGTTGAGCAATTATAATTAAAAACGCTCACTTTCTTCCAAGAAAGTAGGAAGAAAGAAACCTCCTTCACCCTGCTCATCATCGCAGAGCTGTGCCTGGTGGAGTCTGCATGGATCTACCCAGCAGATCCAACTCGGATTTAAAGTCCATCATTGTGAGCTGTGTGTTCCTCAATCAGCTGCACCAGTCTTGCAGCTTAAGACTCGTGAGAAGTCTTTGCTTTTCTGGATGCAGTTGTTAAGGTGCCACTTTTCCAGCTTTAGTGTTAAATTTTGGTAATTTCTCAGTTTCTGACAGGTAACTTGCTCCCTCTGACTGTGCTTACGGTGACCCACCCCGACACCCCAGCCTCACCCGTCTGTCACACCAGGAAACCAGAGCCACTCCATCCTACCCTGCCCAGGCCAGCACATGCCCGACACACCCAGGACAGGTCACGCCGGGCTCTGCACGCTCCCTGCCGAAGCCACTCTGCCACAGCCCCTCTTTGCAGGGCCACCTCCCAGCAGGGGAAGGCACGGCAGCCACGCTCCCGAATGCTCCAGTCCAGCATCCTCTCCAAAGCTCACCAGACACACTCCCTGCTGCCACCGTGGCCACCCAGTGTTCCATGTCAATAATGAAGCAGGAAGTGCTCACGCTAAGCCTGGAAGCGGCAGGGAGCTGAAAGCACCCTCCTCTCGCTGGGAAAGGGAGCAGGAAAGTCCCTCTAAAAGGGCACAAGGTATAAAACTCAGTCAGCACTTCTGGGTCCTGCCATCTCACCGTTTAATTTGCAGTGTAATCCTGGGCACAAACTGGCCAGCTTTGTCTGACACTGCCCCGAGAGCAGACGGTCCCTCTGAGGCAGTGGCAAAGTTGGACCTGGGTAAAGAAACTGTGTTAACTGTGTTCCCCCATCTCACACTTTCTAAGGAAAAGGCCAGAGGGAATATACACTCATCCAATGAGCAGCTTCAGTCTCCTAACGGGAGTTATCCCAAGGCAGGAGTGGTGAGACTCCAGTAGCACAAGGTCCCTGCGGTGCTCTCTGTGCCAGGGATGCAGCCCAGGGCTCTTCATCCGCCCAGTGAGACCCCGCTGCTGAGGCACTTTCACAAACTCCATTAAAGGTACAGTGAATTATTATAAACCAGGCCCTTCCTGAAGCTCCTCCTGGGCCTGCCACTCCCTTTGATCCCGGAGCTGCTGAATCAACCTGTCGGAGTGCATCAATCCAAAGGACCAGAAGGCAAAACAGGGAAAACGGGGTCAGGCTAATGGGATTTAACATTAATTCTGCACCAAGCCTGAAAAGATGGAAGAACAGGGCCTGGAGGGTGAAAGGGATAATGAACTGAGAGTTGATGGAAGGAAACTTAATTGGTTTTAACAACAGAAGGTCACATTTTGTTACCTTTATTTGGGTTGAGCAATGATCTTATTTTGACAATTTGTGCCAGCTGATGACTTGTCCTACTCTTGGTTGGCACTGTTTTGGAGTAAGTCAGTGAAGAATGCAGAGCTGGGATATGAGGCACAAACGTGGCAGAGAGGATGTCTGCGGTGGGAATGTACAGATCCACTCACTGATGTAACTGGGCTGCTGAGAAAACAGCTGGGAGGCTGACGTCCCTGCTCACTGCTCAACAGAGCTGCAACCAACACAGTCTCATTCCATCAGAAGAGAACCAGTGGTTCACTTCAACTCAAGAAAAGACTCCAGAAAAGGCATGTGAACTTAAGTTAGGCAGTCTGCCAGCAGCGATCTCCTGGCACTGCTGAGTAGACAGGCTGTGACCTGGAGCCATGTCCTGGCTGCCTCTCCCCTCCTGGGCTGCAGTGGCTCACAAATGATTCTCCAGGCACTTTGTGATGATACCCAGCACTGGTATCTCTTGACATGCCACACGTCCCAGTTTCCCATAGAGAAGAAAGATCAAGGTGTTTTAGCCTTCAGCTGTAGTTCTGCAGCTGCCGCCTGCAACACGACTTGAGCCCCGTGGGAACAGTTTCAGTGCCTACACAGTTCCAGCTGTACAGAGGTTTAGCAATGACATTGACCCTCACAGAGCAAGCAGAGCCACGGTCCCTGCAAGCCCTTGCCATGGAGATCATCTGGAAGCTGCCTTGCACCTGACCGTGCATCCCATCATCAGAATACAACAATCTGAGCTGCTGCTAAAACATCCCAGGCTGCCCCAGTTGAAGCCATAAGGTGACACAAATAACCGGTTTGGATTTACAGGCCTTTTAGCCTTCAGCTGCGCCAAGAATGCATTGTTGCAAGATTACCTGCTAGAAGTGACTTTGGGGCAGCAAACTTTCAAACCAAGACCGACTCTGCATTTGGGAAAGACTTGGCCCCAGACCAGTTCCTAATGTGGCAAAGAGTGCAATTATCCTGATGAAAGCTTAGGGATGCTTGTGCCTACAGCTGGTTCATCAAGTAATGCTGAATGATGGATATAATTAAACTGCGTGCGGCAGAGCAGAGTGTGCTACAGTGAACCATTTAGGGCCTCATCCCCTCCCATCAGCCTGGAACTACAGATGGGCCCTCACAAACAGCCAGTGGCATTCGGCACGGCTGCTTATACAGAGAGATTCAGAGGGATCATACAAGTGCTCCGTGCAGGACGAGCAGAAAAGAAGTATTCAGCTGCAACAAGGTGCAACTGTAGAAGCCAGCTAGTCCCTCGTTCTACCTGGAGCTGCACAGCAAACTGCAGGTCTGGAATTTCCGCACTACCAGGTCAAAGCTTCCACAGTACCTCAAGACACCAAGTTTCAACCACTTAGCACTAGTCAGGACTACAAAGAAAAATAAAAAGAAGCTTTAGAAAAAGAAGCCTATTCTGCAGCCCATCCCTGAAGATGAAGAACGCACACAGAGGAGCCCTACTCTCCTGTGAACCACCCAAGCTCTGCGGTACTGGACGTGCTCACAGATCCTGCATTTGGTCTACAGAGCTGTGAGAGCTGAAAAATCTTCAACATCAAATACCATTCAACTCTTACACTTTTAGCCCTATTTTCAAGGGGAAGAACTTATCTATTCATCTCTCCCTCTCCTTCCCATTTCAGTATCACCACTAAAAGGCTGAATCAGAACATTTTGGCTCACCCTTTAATGGCCTTTTGGTTCTCAGCTATTTAGGAGTGACTTGGGAAAGGTATAATAGCACATGTTGTGTTATCTTCACTTTGAACTGCCACCAGATATTATTTTGCAGCTGTTTTATTGTAAGTGGCATCCTGAAGTCTAAACAAAAGAGTGTCTTAATGACAATTTCAGCAGATTTTTAATTTCCTGAGAGAATGCAGCAAGACCACGAAGGGAGAGTAGGTGTAAAATGCAATGCCGTAATAGGAATGTTTCCCTCTTCCAAGCACTTTTAGCTTTTGGAATTGATAATGATTTCACTGAACTTTCTGAAAAAAACTGACAAAACACAACTGAGTTGAAGAGACAATAAAGTTTCTGCTCACAAACCCCAGGTAAACATCACAAGGACCTGTTTCTCTGCAGCTTCTGTTACCCACCTCACCCTTAATCCAAAGTGGAAATCTGGAGCAAAGTTGTGGGAGAGCACACAAGAGAGAGTCACACCCGGGATTTCCCTGACGATCAACATCCCACCACAGCTGAAACCCCACTGGAGCTTCTTGCCCAGGAATGCAGTGAGCAACTAAACACCACGGGAAGGGTTTGCCGCTCTGGGGCAGCTGGGGGGAATTCTGCTAACCATGGATTTAAAGTACAAGAGCCATTCTGCACAAAGGACTCTTTTCTTGACTCGGTCACCCCACACTATTTGTCCACAAAGACAAGTCATAAGTGAAAACAGGTTTTGTAAATATCCCTGGAGCTGTGAAGGAGAAATATGGAGCTGGCCAGATCCCTCATGCTGCCCAGTGCCTTCCTCTGCCCCACCACATCGCTTACCCTCACAAAAATACCGTTCCAGGCATTACTGTAGCATCCTGAACACAGAAGATGCAACTGTAGCCTAGGAAATGATGGTGCACATTATCACAACGTTTGTGCTGTTACTGTTTACAGATCAGGGTGAATGGTGAATGAATCCAGGGAAGACTCACATTTAACTCTCTTTTAGGAGACGGACGTTTTTCTCAGTCATAAATAAGTAAAAAATAAATTACATCCAGAAAGCAAATGGCAAACAGATGAAAACCCTTTGTCTCTTTGCTTGAGGACCTCCCTGTGAGCAGCCCCAGAGCCAAGCCAGAAGAGAAGGGGGCACCAGCCAGGCAGCCCAACATGGGCTCAGGGGCTGCAGCGCCCATCAAACTGTGAGTTTGGCATCTGGGGCTGTCGTCTGCCAGGAGGTTCCCCCAGGGGTCCAGGCACTGGCTCAGATGTTTCGGTTCTCAGAGGAAGAGATAAAGGGCTCCATGTTTAGCACTGCAATCAACAGGGTAAGATGCTGCCAAGTACAAGGGTACTTTGAGCAAAAATCCTATTCTAAAACTGCGCCTTATGGATGCATCTTTAATCTGCATGCACTGCAAAGATGCCTGGACAGACAAACCAGTTCCAGTCTGGGCTGCGTTTATTTCTGCTGCCAGACTGAGGCTATGGAGCACATCTCAGAAGTACTAAATACTGAAGAGTTACTACGAGCTGCAGATGTCATAGCTCCCCACAGCAAAAGCTGCTTTATATCCTTAAATCCAGGAAGGGAGGGCAGAAGGAGTAACCTCAGCTGCTGTGGCTGCACAGAGAAAGGGTGGGCCTCCCATCACTAACATCTGCCAGCTTGAAGGAAACATTATGTTAACATCAGATGTAAATAAAATTTTTAAGCCACAATAATTTCCACATTTCACTCCACCCATTTGCAACCATGCACAAAACCACTGCTTTGCCAACCATTGATAATTTAACAGTAAAACAGAGAAATGGAACAGCAAATAAAAAAGATAACCTTCAAAATATATATAAATCTCAAGCAAATGTGCTGGCAAAGTGAGGAAAGGAGAGGAGAAAAGGTTATTTGAGGGATTAAAGAAAGAAGCAAATCTGAAATTCTCAGAGAATGTAGATTCAAGAAAAACACTGATAAAGTTCCTTTTGGACAGGAAAAAAGATTCCCCGTGAAGCATTAAGAGTGGATTGACATCTGGCTTGCCAGATAAAGATATTCTGAGCAAACAAAACCACATACAACGTCAGTGACAATCCTGAGATAAAAACCTCAGGCGCTGGCATCTTAACAGATGTTGTAGTGCAAAAGCTACCTGTGCTGCACTCCCATCTCGATGTAGGGAGACGATGGAGCAGTGCTTCAGCCCGGGATAACATTCCAAAGGGCACTTTAAAGAACGCTGTGCTGTTTGCCTCGTGCCTGGTGCATTATTCTAGTGGCAAGGCCTGCACTTCAGATCAGCACTGCAACACTTCGTATGAGGTGTAAGGTCACATTCAGCCCTGGGACGTCAGTATCCTTTATCCAGGCTTTCATGTGCAGCACCAATTTATGTAGTGCCAGGAAGGAGATATCTGCAGAGGACAGCTCCGAAGCCTGAATCTCAGTGAGACACAGAAAAGTTAAATTAAGTCAAGTCAAATTGATGAAAAGTGAAAGAGAGAAAGTGGAACTGCCTTTTGAGCCAATGGCTTTGTCTTATTTGCCATTACACAGCTCTCATCAGCCCTGCTGGCTTTGGGATTTCTAAGTTCACAGTCATCAGGAGGGCACAGCTGGGTCTCAGACATTTCTCACCAAGCTAGAGTGCTGTATGTATGTGAAAGCTAAGTGCTTTGTTTCAGTTCTAAGAGGAGATTTTCCTGTATTTCCAATATTGCATTTCAAGCCTGCACATTGCAAAAGCTGAGATGTTTTGCAAGAGCAGCTGGATAGCTCCAGTCTGTACCCACTCCATGCAAACTGTATTCTCTCACTTTTTTCTCCCAGTCACCTGCTCCAAAGGTTGTGTCATTTGGTCACAGGTGAAATCGGGGCAGGTCACGGTAAATCAGGCAGCACAGAAATCATCCCTGATGTAGTTTCTATAGAGTGGTAGTCACCCATGCTTTGCAGGGGATGAAACTGAGCCAGAGCAGAAACAAGGAAATGATCTCCCAGGCAGTTCTAGCACCTGAAAAATAACTTGAAAAAGTGCTGAAGCATTTTCCCCAGAGGTTGAACTTCTTTCTAAAATCTGTTGGTTGTAATTATTTTCACCTACCACAAGAATGAAAACCTGAAGACCTCTTCCCTGCACTTCCACCTTTCCACTCTGGGCAAATATTCTCTGGCCTAGGGACCTCATTCAGAAGTCATCACTTTGGTTTTGTATCAGCCAATGTCACCTTGAGCAACAGAGGGCAACGCAACGAAGCAAGCGCAGGTCAGTCAACAGTGATTTGCCAGCTCAGTTTTCCTAATTTCTGAGTGTTATTCTGATTGGCAAAGATAAATCTCCACACTAGCACCTGTTTAAAGGCCCAGGCCCAGTCAGATCATCCCATTTCCTCCCTGGAATGTGTAGTACCTCAGGTGCAATTTGTGTTATGATACACATTTCATTCAATCCCAAAACTTCTATTGAACGTGTCTCATGTACCTGAGTCTTCACAACACAGGCTTTTATGGAAAGTAGGGCTACACAACCTCATCCTAAAATAATGTCAAGCAGCAGAACAGAAGTAGTTTCACTGGGTTTCTTTTAAGTTCCTTTGTTATAGCTGATTGCCCATAATTAAAAATGTAGTTGTATCTGCATTCCTGGCTCCATCAAGAAGGGAGTTTATTTTCTTCCTGTTCTGAAGCACTCCCCAAGCTTCTGCTAATAATTTTGCTTGACCTTTATTAAAGACCAAGCATTAGCTGGCAATTAGATTTGGTGATCCCTTTGGTGACTGAGGCTCAGTGATTTACTGTAAATTATAAGTAGTTCAAATGTTTCATTATGTTTATTCTTTATACAAGCTCTGTGGCCAGGTAAGCACTGACATGACATTCACTGTTAAATGATCTCATTAAACTTCTTAATTTAACTGGCGCAACACTTCACCTGCCACATTATCCAATGACTCCTGCAATGCACATTAAACATTCAGCATGTAAAGATGCTCTACCATAGTTCACCTTGTTGGGAGTGAAATTTCAGTCCCTGAACATAAGGTTGACTACTTTATGCTGTTTGTCAGAGACAATTAACAATGCAAATAGATGTCCATGTAAAGTAAGAAGTTGAAGACATCAATAGCTTTCCCACACGGTCTTGAAAGAGGCTCTCAAAAGAAAAGACTTTAAATTATGAAAAAATACCACTAAAATTTAAGAAGTTAAGGAAAAGGAAGGAAGGTGCTGTTTTCTTTCATTTCTTTATGAATGCAGTGACTGTGAGAGATGATTCCTTGAGAACCCTGTAGGCACGTGTTCCTTTTCTATTCACGAGCCCCAGCAAAAGGAGGGGCAGTCACAACCTCTGAGCTGCTTGGGGAGGTTTGTCTTTAGCCATTCCATCCCTCCTCTTCCTGCTGAGCATGTTTAACAGAGCTGAATGAAGTCAAGGCTGGATAATGCACCACGTCATTTCACTTAGGCCAATAAATAGCACATTGCCTCATGGTTAAAGGGAAACACAGAACTTTTGCTGGAGGCACCTTTATGTCCAGACTGCTTGCCAGGGGTTTGTACTGCAGTACAAGGAGAAGCACATGGATTAGGACCTCCTCTGTGCTAGTGCTGGACCCACAGACTCCACAAACAAAACATTCCGGCATGAGGAGGAATAATAAGGATATCTGGATTTTCCTGGCTTGCATATGTTTTATTTTACACATTTTTTAATTGTTTCCCTCACAAAATGAATAGTTCTAATTTTTTCCCCCAGGCCTTTATATTGTATGATGCTTAACATCTGCTTCTGGACATCTCTTCTGAAAGATGAAAGGCTCCTGGCACTTCTGCTGTAGTCTGTGAACATTCCAGACTACTCCCTGGACAGATTTGGGCTTCATCATATTGTATTAACCCCACATATTGAATATGTTTTTTTGACTTAGAAGGCTGCATTAGCTTTTATTATCAGAAGAGAAGTCATAAAGGTTTCAGTATTACAGATGGAATGGCAGATGGGAAGCAAAAGCTTAATATGAAGCAGCTCTGGATAAAAACTATTAATCCACAAAATTCATATGTTTTTATGCAGGGAAACGTAGCAAAACCCACTGCAATATGACTAACCAGAGAGAAGTGTAAAGTGCCCCTAGCCCATTATCTGACAAATCATGGCATGGGGTCTGAGAGAAAAAAAAGAATCCCTCAAACACCCTATTTACTATTTCCTGGAAAAACAATCAGCTCTCTCTGGAGTATGCAGGGAGGCAATGCCTTTCTAAAGATTATAAATGATAATAATTTATAGCACTAGCATCATGAAAATGAAATGGACTCGTACATATATTTGATAAGATAAGATTTTCCAGGGTTTCTAGCTGTAATATTCCATATTTAAAAACTACTTAACATTACTTGTAAATCACTGTCATTGAAGTTGCAGCACCGAAAAATTTTTCTTAATTTTTGTTGGAGTGCATCGCGGTGTGAAGAGGAAGCACGTTCCCTTCAGTTCTGGTAACAGAGTGCTTCAGCAGAAAGGGAAGGGAGCACTGCAGACCCTGCCCGGGTGCCGAGAGCCACCAAGAGCCCAGCACAAAGCTCTGAGAGCGGCTGCAAAGGGGAGGCACAACCTTCAAGAGCTCCCCCTCTGCAGAAACAAGTGTCTGGAATGTCTCCAGCCGAATGGCACTTGCGCAGAGTTCGAAAGAGCGCGAGGCAGCACGGCATTATTTCCCCCATTAACGCCGGACCCACTGCAGCCTGCTCCACAAAGCCTGTGCTTGTTGGTGGCCACGTCTGGAAGCCACCTGGCCCTGTGGTTTGACTTGTTCCACAGGGAGCTAGGAACAGTTCAGACTGCCCCAGGCCATGGCCTCAGCATTACACGATGGCTGGGGTGGACTCAGCACCACAGGATAACTGGACACGCCTGCTGGCACTAGTCCATAACCATACTAGACCTTCAGCAATCATTCTGCTACAGTTTATCTTGTTTGACTCACAGTGCCATCACCTACCTCTTCCTTTATGGCCTTGCATTAGTCCACTTTTTAGCATCAATACAGCATTCCTCACCAGGAAACTGAATAATAAGGATAACAAGCTAGCTTTTCCCAAAAATCAAAGAGATATACAGAAAACTGCATACTGTCCCTTATAAGCAAGGTTGATGTGTCACAATTACTAGTTCTCTCCCTGCTGGACACCAAAAGTGTTTAAATACTGTGATTTCTTAATTCAAATCCCCATGTTCTAATATCAAGGCAGTCTCAGTAATTCTTGTGCTCCAATCTTTCCCCCCAAAATGTGTTGCATTTCACTGAGAAATGAAGCAATATTTTTGTCAGTCCTCACAAAATCCTCAGGCAGAGGCTCAGGGGTTTTTCACTGTTCACTTCAGTGCCAATTTCTGTCCGAGGAGCACCTTCAGGAAGGGATTCATACTTTGAGAGATCTTGGAGAAACCTAACCAGTGGAAGCCTATTTCTCTTCCAAGAGTATTAAAACCATGTTGCATCATCACTCATCAGGAAATCGCCCAAGAAAGTCACTTCCCCTTTCACTGATTCATTTCAGCATAGAGGGAAACAGAAACCACAAGGAGAATTTCGTGTTTCCTTCTTCTTAATAACTCTTACAGCCTAAACCTAAAAACAGTGTAAGGATACTTGGGGGTTTTTTGGGTGGGTTTTTTGTTGTTGTTTTTTTGTTTGGGTTGGGGTTTTTTTTACGGACTATCTACTTTTGCACAATGTAGCAAACTTAAAGAATGCAGCTCTGAGGCCTGGGTGATGTAAATCCCTAAAGAATATAATTTCACTTAAAATCACAAGCCTTAGCATGTGATGGTATGTGAAATTCTTTGCCTGATGCCATCTGAATAAAGATATTCAGGCAACAATTGGTGCTGAAGATATAACTGACTCCTAGCAACTTATTTGTCACTTCTACAACCATTATCCTCCACAGAAAAAGTACTAAAAAAAGGGAGAGGAGTACCTGAATCTATATTCATACCTTCAACACTTGCTGAGACATCAAATCAAACTGTTAATCAGAGCCCTGGGAGGGAGGAATCTCTCCATGCCTGGGATTCATTTGCTGAGCTCCAGCACTTCTGGCTGCCTTACTCATCCTCTCTTGCAGGTGCCCCTTTTGCTGGAAATAATGAGTGACTGGAGCAGCCTCTCAGTGAAAGCCCTCCCCAGGCAAATGGAAGACACACGAGGTACAGCCAGGTGATTGAATCCTTGGCTAAAGTGTGGCTGTCACACACCAGCTCACCAACAGGAGTCTGCCGCTGTAAAACAAAAGAAACTGCTCCTCTGCTCCTTGCAGCACAGACATGTCATCGCTTATATCCATTCCTCCTTTCTTTAGGAACAAAACGTGTACATTCTCAAAATACTCACTGTACCTGATGGGATAGTCAGCAGCACTGAGGTTAATGAAGAAATCCCAGGGCCAGTCACTCATCTCCATTAAGTCCTTCATGGTCTGCAGGTAGGTGGTCAGAAGGCTTGCTCCTCCCCAGATGGTGGCCATTCTCCAAGAGGTGACTCTCACATTTGGGTACTGGCTGGCAAACTGGAGCACTTGCCGGTGCAAGTAATTGGATCGCTTTACAGGAGAGAAGAGCAATACACTCAAGTTATTCTGTCCAAAGTTGACTCTCCCTGTATTCACTAAAGGCCAACCCCACTTCTTGACTCACTGAGTGCTGCCCCTGCTTTGCCCTCACTTTCTATGGTCCACACCCTTCTTTTGCTAAATGTACAGAGAACCCTGTTTAATACTTTCTATTACAACTACAGTAATCACTAATCAGTGTGATTAGCTTTATTCACCATGTGTCACTGCAGATCCCAAAGGGCTTTTGCAAAGGAGGTGACTGCTACCACGTCCCTTTTACAGCGTGTCCCTTGCCCAAGGCACCTCAGGTCAGCTCTCCATCCAGTGGGCCACCACCTCAGTCTGCATCAACTTATCAATTACTGCTAAGTAAATGTTCAACAGACAGACAAGGGGAGATACTCATTGACATCAAAGGAGAAATGAAGGCTGTTACATAAAGAAGATAACAGGAAAGAAAATTTAAAGAAAAAAAAAAAGAGGCTCCAAACATGTAACAGATGGAGAGACGAAAAGTGACGTGCACTTTATGCAGCAGAGGTAAAAGGAAGATGAAGAAGATGACAAAGATGGGTAGACTGACAGATGGTGAGACAGGCAATTTATAACCAGTGATATATTACCTTGTCAACATGAATGTAATAAAAATGGTCTTTATGGTAAATAGCCTTAAACATGCGCTGGAGCTGCCGAGAAGCTCTGCCATGAACAACCAAGACAAATGCGATCCTGACTGGGTTGGCTGGCATGTATTCTACGGAGTCCTCATCCCACTGTACATTGTTGTTGGCTTTTCCTGTTCAAAAACAAAACACAGGACATCTCTGAGTGTATCTGCAGGGCAGGGGTGCAGAGAGCAGTACACATTCCACCTGGGCTCTTTCTTCAAAGCCCTTTGTAAGGCAGGGTGAGAACTCATGAGGGGTGCCAGCCTGTGCCACGTCCAGTTTGTGCCCCTCTCCTCTGTCCCCACACAGGGCCATCACCCCGTGGGCAGCAGCCCATGCCCGCGGGCCTCGTGCTGAACAAGGCTGCACAAGCACGGACAAGGACCCAGATGTTCATGAGCTGGATCAAGCTCCACCCGAGTACAGACATTTGAACCTCCAAAGGAATCACCTCCAAGTTTGTAAGCAGCGTCCGAAGTATTCAGACAATGACAAGGCCGACACTCCCCCAGGAGGAAACTCCCTGTTCAGCCAAAGCTGCTCACTCCCATGGTCAGCACAGCTCTGCTGAGAAGCCGGAGGAACTCTGCTACTGAACAGCTGCTGAGGATTATTGACTGATAGCATTTATTTGTAACAGCAGATGTGCCCTGAAGCATTTAAATGCAACCTGCATATCTTCACTTCTTCATGGACGAGTGGGGCTCTTCCAACACTTTTTAAAATTCCTGTTCATTTTTATTTTAACAGAGTAATTTCTGGTCTTCCTTTTCTAAAGCAAACACCACAGTGTGAGGTTCAGACAGGATGCGCTGATAAACTGAAGAGCTGGAGGGACATTTCTAGTAAGTCATTTAAAGTGCTTTGGTTTTGGTTTGTGACCCACTCTGCAATTCAAAAACCTGAACACAGTGTAAGAAAACCATCATTTTATCCAAAACCTGACATTCATTCTTCAATGAAACAACACCATTCTTCAGTGCTCTGACCTTGTAAGGACCTTTCTCAACAAAAATGATTTTAAAAGAACCTGAAATTTTGAATATTAGCAGCCAAAGAAGAAAGTACCTCAAAGCCAAAAAAATTCCTCCTGTCCAAATTTTCCTCTTGCATATTTTAACTTTATTCTTTTTTTAAATGAAAGGAATAGCATTGTCTTAAAAATTACTCAGTGTGTATCCCCCCTGCCAGAGGTACAATTTTCAAATTCCTAAGATCTGAGCTGTTACCCAGCTTCTGCACTTAGTGCCTTTTGTGATGCCCCTTTCTCCTCTCACCCCCACGTCCCCACCACCTCAAGACTCCTTTTGCAGACAGTGGAGACACTTGCTCTAGGTTGCAGGACAAATTTGAGGCTGTTCTGGGCTCAGTTATCAGACAGCCTGAGCACAGCTACAAAGCCCACTGCACCTTCCAAAACATCTGCAGTTATTAAAACAACATGCTGATGTCTGTTTGATTTGATGTAAGGAGCAAGAAAGAAGACATTTGCCAAGTGTGAAGTGAGAGTAAGAGAAAGACAGTTTTCCCCAGGTTTTTGAAACTGGAAACATATTTTCAGAAAAGTAAACAATATCAAAAGCTTTCTTTTTTTCCAAATGTAATAATTACAAAACAAAAGCTGGACACAGAAAAAAGACCTTTGCCTAATCCTTCTTGTGCATCTTCTTATTCAAGGGAGTAGTATAAACTTGGAAAAAACAGACCAACTGAGTATTTGCAGAGCACTGTTTAGGTAATCAAACAATCCCCTTAATTGTACTGAAATGCCCTTGAGTAACTGAAACACTCCTTTTAGACAACCACGAGAGAGAGATCCTGCTGCAAGGGCAGCAGCACTTCCCAGAAGGGAATGGTTTCAACATGTCCCCCAACTCCCCCTTCAAGTTTCTCCTCATTAGTGCTTCCCTAGCACACTTCTTCAAGTCAGAGTCTGTTCTTCCCGTCCTGGAGCCCCAGCAAAGCTGTGCGTGTCACAGGTGTGCCTTGTGCCAGGAATTTGGCTCTTTGCTGGACTGAAAGGCAGCTCCGTCCCCGTCCAGGAACACACACGGATCCAGAACACTGAAGAGCCTATGAAGTCCCAGAGGCTCCCTGCCCCAGGGAGCAGACCCTTCCTGTCCCCAGCCCCTCAAGGAACATCTCCTTGCAGCAGTACTGCTCATAAATTAGTGTGACTTTATTGTCCCCAGTTGTATTCAGACCAGATGTTAGGAAATTTCTAGCCCCGTAAGTCACTCTTAAACTTTACACAGGACACAAACAACTTAAATGGTATTTCTTTAAAATACCCTCCCCACCACTGGTTCAGTAAGACTCAAATTAATATGAAAATACTAGAAAGAAAGCTTAAATTTCCTTTATTCTATAATTTTCAGTTTGTTTATTATGGCCATTAGCCTATGCCCAGTTCTGCTGTTTCTCCTGTGCAGCTGATGAGCTTCAGCACACACGTGCTTAGGGTTACTGCAGAGTGACAGGGACAAAAAGGGACTGTGAGAGAAGGAAAATGTGCTCGCAAAGAGAATTGACAAGTTTATGAGGGGCAATTGCAATTGCAAAAACAAGCCATTTTTCTTTTAAACTGCTTTGATTTCAAGCTGATGATGTCCCATCAATGGACTCAAATATTTTTAGTGGTTTTCATTACATTTTTGGATACCTCTCTTCCGAAATCAGAGGCTTTCTGCAATGATACGCAGAAGGTGACGGGAATTTAAAATAGTCATATAGTGGGTCTTTTATCTTAATTTAACTTGCTTTCAATATCTACACTTTCATTTATCTAGCAATTACTGGGAACAAAATCCTCTCAAATTTTCACCTGAAATGCCACCTCACTGCATCAGTTTTCTGTAATGAATTCCTGCAGTGACTTGTTTTGCTCTCTGCTGTTTTCCTTCTCAAACCCTTTTTTTTCATGTGCTTGTTCCTTCCTTCTCTTTTAGGTTTAGAGTTTCATACTTGCATTTACCACCTGCATACTATTATGGCTTTTAAAATATAATCCTATTCTTGGCTGCCTGGAGTTTCACAAAGGAAGAATGTTACACTTTTTCCATCTGTCAGACTATCTGCTCCTTTGCTCTATACTGTCACTTCCCTGGTTTTAGCTCATGGCTGCTTAGCACCCCCTATTTTGCAGACTCCTTCACTGATAAAGAACCAGCCTGGTTTGCAAGGCAGATGAAATTGGCAGGAAACATTCAACTGAAGATCTGCTTACTAAGAAACTACAGCAGGACTTCAGACCTGTATGAGCAATGTCAAGACCTGAACAGCTCCAGCCACTTCACTTTTACAAAACATGTGCAGACCAAAGCCTAGCACAGCATGCCAGCGCCTGCACAGTGACGACCTGCCTCAGGTAGGAGCGCAGGCTCTCCTGCTGTTGGGACAGGATACACAGAAAATGCATCAGACGATTTCACTCAACATCCTACCATTCACTAGTGATAAAAATCTAAAAGGATTTTAAGGAAGCACTTGGATTTGACAGCTCCTTCAGTACATCACTACACTGCATTCTCCCCACGCACTAAGGCTCAATCCGGGTGCTGATTCCAGTGGCCTCCACCCTCAGTCACTTCAGTCCTGCAAAAAGCAGCTGCCAAGATCACCTTCTTCTCACCCACCACGTACAGAGGATTCACGGGCGGATTCTCTCCTCTGCAGCACTCCCTATTCCCAGCCTTCCCTACACTTGTCACCTCTCAACATTCCATCGTCTGCCTTTCCAAGAAAAATGAGTCAAGCCAACACCAGAGAATTGCCACCTCCTCTTGCACTTGGGGCAGTCTCAGTGGGACTGCAGCAGCACTCCATCTCACCTAGAAAGCTTCTCTGAGTGTGGGTATTGCCTGTCGAGTGAAGTTTCCTAAATGTTTAGGGAATTCCCTTTTTCTAGGATAATTTACACAGATCAGTGCTCTACAAACCTTAATAAAAAGCCCACAATGTCAATACAAAGTAAAACAAAAACCATCAGTGCTTTATAAACCATAATCAAAACCCCACAATGTTAGTACAAAGTAAAACAAACCCCATGAAGAATATGATTGTTGCAGTTCCATCTTGGGAGCACAGCTCTACCCTCAAAATTGCTTTGCCCCTGTGAGTCAGTGGGGAAGAATGGAACATCCTCTTTGTGGCCATCTGGCACAGGTGAAACAGCTCTGGCCTTGAAGCAGGACTTGTCTTAAGCTTCCTCAAAGTTTGCTGTTTCATTACACAATGGGAACAGAGGATAGAAGAGCCACTTCTCACGTTGCCTTGCTCCAGAGAAACTGGAGCCTCGACAGAAGGGGAAGTGCACACCCAGCTCATAACAAACATCTTCCAGCCCTTGTATCAAAGAGTATTTATGGTGCTATCCTCCACTGAGAACAAACCATGGCACTTTGCTCTGCCACCAAATGTCTTTCACAAACTTACTGAGAAAAGTGAGAGCTGCCCTTTTGCGTCCTGCTCAAAGCCTCACATCAATGTGTTAGCAGGAAAACCTGAATCTGCTTTTGAAGATAACAGGAGAATCTCAGTTCTAATGCAATTTTAACTTGTACTTTCTATGACAAGAGAGATCAATACTCATAATTAAGAGTTTAATCTTCAACTGTTGCAGTATTACTAAATGCTGGAATAATGAAGATAGTGCAGTCATTTTCACATTTGTTGTGATGCCACATTATGTTCAATCATCCCCCAATATAACTGAGCCAGCCTGCTGATCTCTTACCTCTACTGTTAATCAATGGGATCAGACTTCCCCAGCAGCACAAAGCAATCTTTCAATCTGTTTTGTGAGCCATCTTATGTTTTGTAAATCAATCCATCACCTTCTGTTCTCAGTTTGGTATTGTCCTGGCTGTCCAAAAGACTTCCTCTGCACAGACACCTGGATGCTGCTGACTTCATGTGAGCACAGCTGCGTGTGTACACTGTGCCTTGATCCACGAATCAACGGATGGAGGACATTAGCAGAGTTATTGCTGTGTAGCTCAGCACACTATTTACTGCTGTTACACCCATAAATGCAATCAGAAGCCCTGTCATTACAGCAGGAGTACGAGCCATAATCACTCCAAAGAGGCAGAGCTGTGTAATCTCTACTTAAAACTCCCAGGAGCAGCCCCATTCCCTTCAGCGGGACCGTTTCTGCAACAGCCAGCTGAGTGGTAGTTGCTGAACTCAGATTTCCACTATAAACTCCTTTTCAATTGCTCACGGCTCAACAACACAGCAGGTTGAAAATTTCCAGGCTTAGCTTTCATCTGAAAACGTTTTCCATTTTGATTAGAGCAGAAACAGGTTTGCCTTGTTCAAATGGCGGCAAGACCGAAAATAAATAAATAAATACAACGTTTTCATTTAGGACACAAAAATTTTCTATCAGGCCAAGTAATAGAAGTAGTTGGAGTTATACAAAAACAACAAAAAGTGTCACTGAGCAATTTACCAGAGGGCCACCAGGACCATATGCGAAGTCTTTGAGGGTTTGATAACAGCACCGTTCCCCTGGCCTGAGCCAGAACTCTTGCTGGAGCTAAGCCCCAGTGGTCCCTCACAGCAAGTGCATCGCTCGCCATCAGGCTCCAGAGGGGATGGTCTGGCCTGCTGCAGCACCCTCCACTGAGGAGGCCTTGCACAGGAGAGGTAACTTCTGAAGCACAGCGTGTGTTAGTCATACTTAGATGAAAAGACAATTTTTCCTATGCCAGAACCTAGAAAACTATCTTTAGCAACATTAATCCCAACTTTGGGATGCCAATTTTCACCTCCAGTCGAAGAAATGATTCACTTGTTTCCATGGTGGTCCTTGTGGAGATCTTCAGTGAAAGAAAAGATTTTAGGCGAGCACTGATTATGTATACATATCTAATTTTTTAAAAAATTATTACAATTATGTATATGTAAAATGCCCACTGGTCTGTTCACTGTGCAGAAGACCCCTCTGGTAAATAAGGTACCTACCATGAAAAGGAATCAGCACCTTGTGTGCCCATCGAGCCCAGCACATCTACTGCCCAGGTCCGTGAGGGGCTCTAGGAAAGCAAACCAAGCTCCTGAGGAAGATAATTACCATGATTGGTCATAGGTGTGGCTTCTCCTAGTGGGTTTTAACTTGCTTAGCAAAGTAGGAGAAGTGAAATCAGCTGAGATGATCTTCTGCACAACTGTCCCCAGGTGTGAGGATTTGAGAGGGATGGTTATGATTTACAGAATGAAGTATTGCTAATTATGTTCTGTAGATTTCCTTAAAACTGCTGTTACCTGAACTTGTTATCTCTGAGTTAGCACTGAGCACTTTGGAAAAAATTTCAGAAATCACGCTGCTATTGAAGAGCAGATATTCAATTTTTTGGCAGCAATGTTTTATCTCAACAACCCTGTTCTACTACTTTTCAGTCTCAGACTCTATCAAGAATTACAGGAGCAATTTATGATCCTGTGTAACTTCATATGATCAAGTAACCCATAAGCAAAATATCAATCAAGGTAGGAGGGAAGCAGTGAGACATAATTTAGAAGCACTCAGTGGCTACTGCATTTAACATTAAAGAGACAGATTTCAGTAATGTTCTTTCCATGCTGAGAAGAAGCCCCGGCTTGGAACAAAGGAGATACTGATGTGGATATTTTGAGCCTTCTCTAATCATTTTAGAGGGTGACAGCATCAGCTTAGGGCAGTCAGAGGAGAAGAGTCACTGCCTTACAGATGGAAATTCCCTTCATGAGGTCACTGGAAGTTTCTCTACAGTGAGTTTGGGAGCTGCTAGGCAGCTCTGCATCCCTGCAGAATTTATATAAAAAGGGAAACTCACTGTAATTAGAGATGTAGGTTCAGTTCTGCTGTTCATGAAGAGAAGAATAAAGGCCATGGAAGAAGAAAGGTAGAAAGATAGAGGACACAGAACTGTTTCATATTCACAGCTGGATCGTAAGAAGATGATTTTTTTTCTGTTTTATTCCAAGGGGAAAAAAACCCAAAAGATAGTTCTCTGTTTTGGACTTTAAAGGAAAACATTTCCATCCCAGCTTTGTCATCCTCCTGTTACAGCTACATAACATTTGTGCTGCATGCACCACTTCCAAGACTCACTCAAGAACCCGTTGGGGCAGACATTATCCATTAAACAAATCCAGAAAGACACTCTGCACCAGAAAATTTGGTGAATATGTCTTTTTTCACATGATTTGCAGAATTTATTGTAAATGAAGAAATATAAAAACCTTGAGAACAAGGACAGAAATTTTTTTTGTATCACAAAACCTGCAAAAGCAGTTGGGATAACACAGAACTGTTCAAAATCAACCTTCAGAGTCTGTGTACATGTGTGTGCAGCAGCAGCACACTCATATTCACTAAATTTCTAGCAAAAGCAGGCAGCATTTGGTTTGAAGCAGCCTACCATACTTCAAACAAAAAATTTGTTCTATCTTGCAGTCAGTGTCAAGTCATTACTGAAACCATTTTTATGATTTGTAAATGACCGACTAATTATCAGATTCCACTATATTGCACTTGCAACACACACTAAACTTAATTTACTACAATACTTATCTAGGCAGGCCAATCATCTCTCTAACAAGCTTGCCTTTCTGACTATTCTAATTATGAAAATGGTAGCATTCCTGGGAGACAAATCTCAATTATTTGTAGTTTTGCTGGAGTGTGTTAGTCAAGCATTTTCTCCCTATTCCTACTGACTGCCGTGAATAAATAACACTCAAAAGCAACAGTAAATTAATTAATGTTGAATTAGAATGAATCTCATAATAATAGTATTTATCATATCAATTAACAGCCAATTAGCACATCATGATCAGTGTTATTAGGGTGAATACAAAATGCCTTTTAAATGAGCATCAGGCTATTTTTACTATGTTCAGCGACATTATTGGACTTCAGAGATGCAACATAAAGCAGATCCAGGAACAGACACAAATTTTCCTTGCAAAGACCATTCATTCCTCTTGCACCTCACACCTTAGTTTGACTTCACAGTCCAAAACCCAACCAAACTCTGGGCTGCATCCAAAGCAGCGTGGCCAGCAGCTCGAGGGAGGGGATTCTGCCTCTCTGCTCTGCTCTTGTGAGACCCCACCAGAAGTGCTGCAACCCGTTCTGATGCCCCCAACATCAGAAGGACATGGAGCTGTTGCAGCAAGTCCAGGAGGCCATGAAGTTGATAAGAGGACTGGAACACCTTCCCTGTGGAGACAGGCTAGGAGAGCTAGGGCTGCTCAGCCTGGAGAAGAGAAGGTTCTGTGGAGACCTCATAGGAGCCTTCCAGTATCTGAAGGGGGCCTACAAGGAGAGGGACCCTTTGCCAGGAACTGTGGTGACAGGACAAGGAGTAATGGGTACAAACTGAAAGAAGGGAAATTTGAGGTCGATATTAGGAAGAAATTCTTTGCTGTGAGGGTGGTGAGATACTGGAACAAGTTTGCCCAGGGAGGCTGTGGATGCCCCAGCCCTGGAAGTGTTCAAGGCCAGGCTGGATAAGGCCTTGGGCAACCTGGTCTAGTGGAAGGCATCCCTGCCTGTGGCCAGGCGCTTGGTACTGGATGATCTTTAAGGTCCCTTCCAACCCAAACTATTCTTTGATTCTATGACTTAACATCTGAGAGGTAACACTCTTGGAAACCACAAAAAAAGAGGAAGACCACTATTTACAGGTGCTTGTGTCATACAGCCCTAAGAAGACACTCAAATAAAAGAGATTTTCCAGCTTGGCTCTTGGGACATACCCACAGCCCATTCCCAGCTCAGAGTCAAAACTTGTGGAGCCCAACCAGCTCATCACTGCAACCAGGAGCAACTCCTAAATGCACCAGTGCCATGCCAATACACCCAAGATAAAAGGAAAAACAGCAGTCCCGTCTTTCATGGCTAACACATAAGGTGTGAGAGTTTTCTTAACCTGTGGAGCCACCCTCCTCTGACAGCGAGCTCATTGCAGGAGGAGACACTTCATTCAGCTCTTGTGCTCCAAGGGCTGACTTGTACTCATTAGGGGGGGAGAGGTTACAGAAGGCAAGAGGTGAAAGGATTGAAATGAAGCCTGTGTTTAGTTATCCACCACTGGTTGTTGCTAAGGATGCTCCTATCAACAGCCCCAAACTGATGAGAACAGGAATTTGTCATACAAGATAAGTCATCCCACCACGCCCAAGAAAACTGATGACACAAACCCAGACTGAAGCATTTTTAAAACCTCATCCACAATTTGCATTTTCTGGACAATCAACTGCTGATTTAGGTGGCCTGAGGTACACTCCAGAGGCTGCCAGCCCTCTCGCAGCAGACGGATTGCATCCCAACTGGGACACCAGCGACAGGCTCACCACCGTTCACGCCAAAACCAACAGTGGGCTCTGGAGCCAGCTCTTCTCTGAAGAGCCTCACTCCCTTCCCTCCTGAAAAGCCTTCAGATTTCTTGTTCAGGATGAGAAGAAAATATAGGAAATGTCCTTATTTCAGTTCAGACTTTCTCTTCTGCCTCAAATCATCAGGAAGTTTAAGCCTTCAAGGAACAGAAACTCGAAAGCCAATCAGTTACTACAGAGCAACCAAGGCAGACATCAAACAAGAGAGAACAATATCAACATAACAAATCCTAAGCAAAATAGCAACAGAAGTATATCAAGGCTTATACTTCAAATTAGCATCTGAAACAGCCTTTGCTGATTGGAGTGTCTGTTCCAGTGCGTTTGGAGACTGGCACGCCGTAACCTTTACACCATCTCTTCCTCTCATGCTCACAGCAAGAATAATCAATAAGGAGTGAAAACACAAGCAATTACACATGTCTCTAGTTCACACAACCTCCCAGGAGACACTATGTACTGCTGGGACTACCGAGGAACGAATAGGTGGATAAAAGCATGTTTGTTACCTGCCTGATCAATGTCTTCCCTTTCTGTTTTACTCTGCTGTTATCTTTCAAGTCCTATGTAAAGGATCTCTTCCCCCAAATAATCTTAAGAAATTAACAGTTAATCATTATAATCAGCTGGTGTAAGGCCAGAACCAAGTTAATTTATACCATATGAGTATCTGGTCTGTTAACTCAAAGTTAATCCTCCCTCTGAGATTCCATTACATCTGTCTCCTATTTTTTGAACGTAGAATTGGAAGGACAGAGTCTGCCTTTATTCTCTGCTCAAGATAATTATGAACATAATGTTGGAAACAGACCAAAAAAGTAAAGACTTTCACATGTATTTTACACAGCTAGTTTGAAAAGGTCAGGTTAGGTACTGAGAATAAAAGCTGCACTAGCAAAAGCAAAAATCAACCCCCATACCTGTTCCCTGTGTCAACGTGTTTCAAAATGGGAAAGTTTAGCCTCATGTTTTAGCTGGCACTTGCAGTGCGAGTGAAATTAACAGGAATTTCACAATACAGTCAAAGGGGAGAGAAAAGATAAATAGCACAGGTCTGTGCAGATTCACTCCAAAGCTGTCAGGATCTGCTTCCTCTGCATCCCTTTGAGTTAAACTTTACAGATTTCAAAGGCTGCAGGGCTGGGACCGAGCGCTGCTAAGAGTCTCACACTGTGGTAATAAAGGTGTGTGAGACATCAGATTCACCTACGTGTAAGTACCACAAATACAGATATGCCTCGAGTTTGTATACACTGGTAGATTAGCTAGGAAACAGTGAAAATTGAAACATTAAAAGTAAAAAACAGCACACCTGAAAAACAAGCTTCCCCCAGACACAAATGCAGTTTCTGCACTCAGAGTATACATTTTTCAGTATAACTAATTTTTTGACACATAACTACTGTCAAATATCCTTTATGTCAAAGGACATTGGTAAGCAATGGTTTTGTCACATGACTTAAAGGACTCCTCCTTTGCGCATGTGAATAGTAACGCATGAATTGTTTTATCATTGATCAGCTTATGTGCTTCCAGAAAGCACCTGTGTACTACTTATAGGATGAATGTGGAATATGAATAATTTCACTCAACAGAAAATAAAAGAAGGACCAATCTTCTCTGAGTATATTGCTTGTCAGACAGAAGAACACAACATAATTATATTGTGACATTTCCACCAGCAAATAGATTCTACTGTAAGCAATTAACACCGGTTCCTTCAGCAGACTTCAAAAGTGTAATTGTATGGTATGCTCAGTTACAATAACATCTGAATAATAAAGGACACTGCACTACTTGAGCTGGATTTTAGCATATATAGACAGGTTAAAACACAGGAGAGATAGATGGATGTTAATTCTTGCACAGGCCACCCTTACACCCCAAAATTGTTCATTAACATGGAAAATGTTAAGGGCATAAAGATTCACATTTTTAGAAAAAACAAGCACCAGTGACAATGAGTATTCTGGATCTAATTAAAATGGAGAATTTTGGTCTGTGCAGTGCATGCAACAACCTATGTCTGTCCTCCTGGAGATGGGAAAGGTAGGGCTGGGCTCTCCTTCCTGGCTAGAATGCCTTCCAGAAGCTGCTTCTGATCAAGAGGGATTAGTAAAGATGGTTTAAGAAGGAAAAAAAAATCAGGCATTAATCCTTTAAACATTTCATAGCCAACATATCTTTAATACAATCCCTCTAATCCAATTAGGGTGCCTTGAAAATCATATCTGGAATTCCACGCTTCATTGTGATGGGTTCTGTGCGAGTGAAACATCCACTTAGCAAAGAGCTGCTCAACACCTGCCCTGCTCCACAGCCCCCTCCCCACCCTCTGACCTGAGCCCTGCCTGGAGCAGCCCCACTCCAGCTGCATCAGCACCAAACCTGTGCCCCGACACATCTGGCAGGGGCAGCACTTCCAACATTCACCCCCTTGAAACAACAGGGAAAACAACTCCTAGTACAAAGGTTTTGCCAGCAAGGAACAGATTACTACAAATTAACTCAGCTTGATTTTTGGAATGTTCTCATGAAAATTATTTGGACTGGTATTCACGAGGATGTATATTCACACTTAAAGTGATGGGCAAAGGATAGAACAGAACAGCATAGTCTTGTTGCTACAGTAAAGGACTTTCACTCCAAAATAAAAGGATCCCATTAACATACCACTAGAGGAAAACAAAGGAAAAATCAAATTGCTGTCATGAGAAAATGTGCAACAAAAGCAACATAAAGTGATTCTTCTGTATTTTAATAGACCTTACAGTTTTGTTAAAAAAATCCAATGTTCAGAAAACATCACTTTATTGACTAAATAAGTTACTGGCTGCTGTTAAAAGCATCTGGGGAGAGTTTGTATGCGAAATACATTCTTGCAATAATACCATAATTTATAAATGAGTTATAAATTTCTCTCAGATATTAACAAGTCTACGACGCCCTTGGATGTCAAGGAGCTGTTACACAATAACTTGTAGATGGGTCTGCTCTATACTGCATGAGAGGAGTATCTGTGCGATGTCTGAAACGAAAAAATTAATGCTGATTTCGTACAGACAAAAGTAATTCTGGATATTATTTCTAAAATTCTCTTAACTCTGCCCCTCAGTTCCCATTCTGCAACTCCCCATTTCACGTCAGCAGTCAGAGGTACTAAATTTGGCCACAGGCACTTCCCATTTCCTGCAGCTGGGACTGATCCTGCCTTCCAACGCTGCTGCCTGTGTGCTGGCAAGGTTTGAGCAGGACCTTGGCACTTGAGGCTCTGCTTGTGCACAGCTTGTCCCACCCCACTGAATTTGGGGAGCTTGGCAGCAGTGAGCTGTGCATTAGTGTGGATCTCCAGGAATAACTTAATGGTGCAGCACACTGGGAGACAGGGCACACATCCAAGTTGTTACGCATTTTAATTACGTAAAGCGAGTGCTAAAAACTACTTTGAAGGTCTAGATGTAATCCAGTGGCCCTGGTTTCCAATATTTGGGTTTCCCTCCTGCCATCTCCCATTCATACACAAGCCATTTGATCATCCCTATCACAAGAGGAGGCTTAAAAGAGTAAAATAAAAAAAACCCGAACCCAAACAACTTGTGTTGAGATGTAATTCAGTTCCTCCTCCTCTAAAAAGACAGAGCCCCAAACAAATTCATTCACAACTTGGCTTTTATGGTACAGCAGGGCATGAAAATCATCAACTGGCTGCAAAACTGCTAAGTAAACCTAATTTAGGAGATGAAAATGTGTGAAACGCAAGAAACATCTCACAGATTGTAAAATGACATGTTTATTTAGAAAAAGAGACCAGGAGAAATAAGAAAGGTTGTCAGAGGATTGCAGTAAGAACCCAAAGGCTCCCTGGCTGCCAGGTGGTCAGAGCTGCCCATGACACGCCCAGGCCAGGGCCAGGTGCTGCACAGCCCTCGGACCCTGAGCACAGAGAGGAGGCAGGACGAAAGCCCCACGGGTTCCTTGCAGAAATAGTTCTGTACTGCACTCTCCAGAGGGGTGGGCCCAGCAGGGACCCCAGAGGCAGCAGCTCAGCACAGAGGCACAATCCCCCAGCAGCGGAGAAGCGGGAAACACGCAGCTCTCCAGCAGGGTCTCCTCTCACCACAGCTGCTGCTGCTGCAAACGCTGCTGTGAGGCTCTGCCTGTCGGGAACTCAGCCTCCTCACGGCTTAAAAGCCAAACCCCCCCAAAGATTATTTGTAATTGAGCTAAGAAGAAATATTACTTGTTAAGGCAAGGAGTTAAGGGGTAGTAGCAACATAACTTTATTCAGTTCGTCTGCTGAATTCAGTTCAGTCCCTCTCCTACTCTGCAGCCCCTCTGAAATCAGCGGAGAACGGACGGTGTAAAATCAGTATCAAAAGAGAATTAGCATGTCTGAACCAAATTCTGCTCATGTTCCAGTTCTGAACTTCCTGATCTATATAAATGCAGATTAACTTTGAGCCTCCTTAACAATCCCCATTCTAGCTAAAAGAATCAAAAACATCTCCTACTGCAATTTCTTTCAAATATAATTTAATTTCCCCTATCTTTATTTTGACATTAAAAGAATGATGAAAAATCTCTTCATATTATTTCTCGAGACACTGCTGCTGGAAGGTGAACTGCTTATCCACACACACCTCATTCATTCTCGCCCTTTCTTTTATGAGACTGGACCACCCTGACCTTACTGTCACAGCAAGTACCGTCTTTTCCCTAATGAAAGAACACTTTCTGGAATGACTTTTTATGTGAACTAATCCAGTGTCTCCTGACACCAAACGCTTGCTGTTCAACAGGACAACTTTCTTAGAGATGAAGATGACATCTGAAATAGAATGCCTGCGCTGGCAACCTTTTTGTTAGAACAAAACCATTTTATAAATCCAAAAGTGAACCAGCATGGAAAAGTTTAATATTATTGTAAATGAAGAAGTATTTAAAAGTAAAAATTACACTTGACACAGTAATTACATTGCCCTAGAGTATAATCCCAAAAGAACACTGAGACCTTTTGCCAAAGGTGATTTGAGCGTTAATATGAAACTCAACATGGGCTCGTTTTAATTACATATGTGCCTGCTGAGAACATATGATAGAGTCCAAAAAGCTAATTCATTGTCAGCATGACAGCAAGACCTAATATTAAATCTTGCACACCAAGTAAATTTTCCAGATTACCACTTACCACACAAAAACAGGACACGTTGCAAATGTGGTAATGAGCACGAAAGCAAAAATACAAAAAAAATATACTGCCAAACGGAGCTCAGCTCTGGGCCAGCAGTGGGTATAGCAAATCTCCCAAAGTTCATCCTTTTTTCTTCAAAAGCAGCAACATTCACTTGGTCCATCTCTAACCCCACTGACACCAGGTTTGCACTGACTTTCACAGCATGGATCCTCACTGGCACTGTAATAAAGTGGCACCGAGTCTATAAAACTCTTTAGCAATATATAACAGCAGTTCAAAGTACATTTTAGTGTGCTTTTTTTTTTCCTTCTTATACCTAGCCTTAAATTTTCTTCATTTAAAAGAAATTACTGAGGGGGTTTGTGTTCTCTTCTCACGAGTCCCTGACAGGTTTCTGGCACTGACAAAAATGTTAATGCCTCCTAATGCTAACAGGCATTTTGGTTTACTTTTAATTGTGGTAAATTCATGCATCAGTCAGTATCTTCTACAGAAAGTGCCTGAAGAGGAGAACCCAGAGCCACGAGGATGAGCTAACCCTGGGGAAACGAGACATAAACACAATTCAGAAGGCAGCAGAGACCCAGCCAATACTTCTAACTGCATCTTTACCTGCCTTCTTGTTGCTTTACTGATGAATTATTAATTAATAACTACTGAGTGTTCCCAACAGAGCATTTTAAATAACAGCTGAATTTCTTTATGGACGATTATGAATCACAAAATGTCTGAATGTTCAAAGCAATAAACAAGCCCAGGTAGGGAGCCTGAACTGCTACGAAAACTGCCCTTTGAAGCCTGAGGTTTCAGGGATGCTAAATGTCTCCTGTGTAGTATGACACAATTTCCAGTCTAGTTTAATCCAATAATCTGAAGAAATGTAGGATTTCCTCCGTTGTGCCTCAGCATAGGCAAATGCTGTTTGAAAGGGAGAGGATGGCATTTTAGAAAAGCTTCAGGGTTGGTTTGGCTTTATCCAAATGAAGCTACACCAGTTTAGGCCAGCTAACAATTACAGTTTTCAGTCCTCAACTCAGGAAAAGAAAACAGAAGAGCTGTGCCCATCTCTCTCTCTGCCTGCAGGAATGAGCCCCCCGCAGACCCTGCCAGGCCCTGCGGTGCCCTCTGAGGACAGCCAGCATGGGAAGGTCAGCTCACACTGCTCTGCTCAGTGCTGGGGAAATTTTTTACTCATCTTTCAAAGCAAACAGAATTTGCTCTCAATTCCGCAGACAAACTACTACTATGCTTTTTCTTTCTGGTATTTCTTTCTGTCTTCTAATCTTAATTCTTCCGGTTTATGGCTCAGTCCTACAGGGATTCACAGAAAAGAGAAAGAATAACACCTTTCTTACTCTGAGATATTAAGATGGATCATTATTCCTCCTGATGTGTTAGAAGATATTTATCAGTTTGAGTTATGAGGCCTTTCTGTCTGTGAAGACTTAAACATCGATTTAATGCCAACTTAAAGACTCCTAAAAGTGTAGGAGATTGCATTAGATAAATAATTTAACAATAAAAGGTATATCAAGGCAGACATTATTGCAGCCTTCCACCAATCAATCACCATTTTCCATGTTTATCCAATTTTCATCTCAAGGCTCTGTATATCAAATTGCCCAGACATGCACTACACAACTGAAATAACTTCATCACTGAATAAAATTGCACAGCCATTAAAATTCTCTAATATCAAGATAGCTGACATTATGTTAAATATTGGCTTCAGTTCCATAGGGTAATAAATTTTGACCTAAATCCAATCTTTCATGGATAGCTGATTCATAATGAAAAATTACTGGTTTGTCACTTTACCTCGGAAAATTTATTGTGGAAACTAATATAGCACCAGGCAGGCTTTGAAATATATGATAAGTAAAACCACAGTTCCCTTCCTAAGCACCCCGAAACAAAGGGAACAGATTCAGCCTGGTACAAGAATATCACATATACTAATAGCTGTCCCTTCTGTTAGGGGGTGTATTCCTCACATGCTTTTGAACAAATGACCAAAGGAAGTGACTCTCTCAGACAGAGAGAATGACTTGGGGATAGATCCCCAAACCGGCTCAGAGTGCTGCAGTGAAATTCTTCCAGAGCACCTACACCTCAGTCCCATGCAAAAGGGAAAGTACCAATGGCTAAAACATATATTGCAGTAAATTTCTCTTTTGAACTTCCCTTTTCCTCTCTACTATTCAGTAAATTGCCCAGAATGAATCACAGCCCACAAATGGATGAAGAACATGAAAATGGATGGCTCTGTTTAGTCATACTACTGTCGAGCTCCACACTATTATGCAGCGCAGTAACACAAGGCACGAACAGAGCTTTCAGCTGAGAGTAGCAGGGTTTGCAATGCTCCACTGCACAGCAATATCCACTGGCTGGCTGGAAGCCTTCATTTGCAATTAAAACCACAGGTGAGTAAGCAGCCAGACTGCTTAAGCTGCTGTTTACAGCCAGGCACCAACAAAGCTGCGTTCTCACCAGCAAAGTGTTTCTCTTACAACTTTTAATGAGTTACAGAAATTAACCAAGACTTCAACAAAACACTTCCATTAGTATGGGCAGGGAAGTCTCCACAAAAGAGACACCATCACCTTGCAACAAAGGGAATGATACCAGCCATTACACTCTAGTTACACAAGGGCTGCCCTGGACTTCAGCTGAGTAGTGAGGCTTCCAGTGAGAGCTGTAGAAAACGATCTTTTTGATTGACAGGGGCTTTTTGTGGACCTACAACTGTTGCAGACTCTTGGGGGAGGTTTAGGTTGGATATTAGGAAAAGGTTCTTCACCCAGACGGTGGCTGGGCACCGGAGCAGGCTCCCCAGGAGGGTGGTCAGGGCTCCAAGGCTGGCAGAGTTCTGGAAGTGTTTGGACAATGCTCTCAGGCACAGGGTGGGATTCTTGGGGTTGGATTCAACGATCCTTGTGGGTCCCTTCCAGCACAGGCTATTCTGTGAACATGCCTGAAGGGCTGCTGGTCATTAAAGTCATCATAAAGCAAACACAAGATGGAGGAATTGGCAAGAAAGTGGGAAATGAGCTCTGTAGATGAACTTCTTCGAGCTGATCCACACAAAGATGTGATACAGGCACAGCATCATAAAGATTTTATGTTCCAAGTCACAAACCATCAGCATGACAGAGGCCAGGAGGGTGATCTCCCACAAGGACCTTCACTTGCCATGGCAGTAGGGTAAAGTAAGGAGAGGTGTCTAAATAAAAGCTTTTGGTTCACAGGCTTTGGGCATAACTCAAAGGCAGTGTCCAAACTGCTGTCAATAAAAATGTGTGAAGCTGAAGTTATCGCTGAATTTCACTGCCTGCGGAGAACAACATGGTCCCTCCACAACACGGACAGTGTGCATCTGCTGATGATGATCAGGAAACTCGAACCGTGTCTGAACCAGGCCTTTATAAGCTTAATGAGGAGCTGAACAGGTACCACCCACTGACAGCCCAAATGCACCCACGCTCCTTAGTCTAGACAACGACATCATTAGGAAGTAGAAGGGTCTTTCTTCAAAGTCTTCAGCACCCAGAAAAGCTGTAGCATCCCAGGAGAAGGTGGTGTGGAAGGGGAATGCAGGCACTGGAATACAGTCAATTCTCTCCTGACAGCACTGTCTGCAGAAGACTGGGTTTCATCACAAGAAGAGCAATATTGAGAAATTCTGTTTTAAAAGGCAACAAGCAATTCAGTCCTGCAGAACAAATCCTACGAATTTCCCAATTTGAAAGCACATACAACTGCTATTCAAATTATTTTTGAGAAACCACAGAGTTATTAGATAATGATTTTCCTGCAGTGTAATTTTGCTTTTTTGGCTTAAATCTTCCACCATTTTTACAGTAACATCCATGGATGAAGAAAGATGGGTGAGCACTGAACACAAGACAGGGTAGAGGTCATTCAGCTGCAGCAAGCTCTAGGAGAAAGGACTGAAAAATTCTTTGGCCTCCCTGGGGGCTGGTGAGAAAACTAGAGAGGAAAAATGATGGACTTTTGCCATGGGCCTTTCAGTAGGGCCAGAACTTTAAACCAATATCTTCTTTTATAGTAAAACTGTAAAATGCTTCAGACTTTACTGTGCATTCAACTGAGCCCGCTGGTGACAGCAGCGGGGACTGGAGGTGGGAGTGCTCTGTTCCTCCTTACAAAGGCGCCAATCAGGAGTAACTTATTTGACACAACTAAATGATAAATCAGTGAGGTACCGTGGATATTAAAATAGCGTGAGCAGCGAATCAGGGCTATTCACTTCTAGCACGCTCTCAAACTATCAAAGACAAGCATTTACTTGGAAGACTAAATATACAATGAGCAATTTCAAAATCTTTTTCAAGGTTGCTCAGCTACAGATTCTTGTCATTCAGTTTTTCTATAGAAGTCATGATTACCCACGGAGAAAAAAGATGGATGTTTTAAAACTACCTTCTGCATAAGAAATATTTGCAACAGAAACAAGTAAATTACGGTTTGGAATCTTAAAATGGCAATAATGTCCTGTAAGATTGGCTTCATACCTAGATTGCTGGCATTTTAATTCAGAGTTAGATCTCTTAAACAACTCTTCCTCATTTCCAGGGGAAGACATTACAAACCAGTGATCTCATAAAGCTCAGTGACTCCCGAAATACATCAAAGAAATGTACCCTTTCAAAAACCTTCCTGAAACAGGGCGCATTCCCTTTAATTATATTTTTAATACTATAACAAACTCTGTATATTTTTAAGGTATTGTTTCTAGAAGCCACAAAAGAGGAAAATTCCTTGCCTTGGCTCAGGAGGAAGAAATTAAATGTCAATACTTTCCCCCCACAATTATTTAAAAAGTAATACAGTCAGTGCCACTGGCTTCAAACTAAACCATGGCAGCCTCGAGCTGCAGCTAGCATGGCATTTCTGGAACACGACACTTCCCCATTCTCAAAATAACAGTTCATCAGCTGCAAATTTCTGTGAAAACTGAGAATTTGCCAAGTAATGGTACTTGGAGAAGTGCAGTGGTTAGAAAGGCAGAGCTGAATCTGTGCTACTCTGTCCTTGATGGCATTTTAGGCTTAAAACAAAAAGCAAATCTAAAAGCTGCCTGCTTGCAATTAGTATGTTACACTGACACCCTAACACAGTTTTGTTATGGCTGCAGTGTCGAATTAGGAAAGAATAACATTGAAGCTGCTTGTGCAGCCAGCTCAGGCTCAGTGCAGTGCTAATGTACACAGCTGCTTGCTTAGCACGGAATAAAATTAAGATAATTAGATGCCATCTTTCCTCTTCAGGGTCTGTCTACCAAAATCATCCTAATGAGTCCACTCCAAGGGTCCAACAACCATTTTACATGAAAGACATTATGCAGGAAAAAGAGTAGGGCTGAAGTTTCCCTTGTACAGGGGGAGGTTGGGTTTGGTGTTTCTGTTTTGGGTTGGGTTTCTTGGCCCTCCTGATTCTCCTCCCCACTCCCCCCAGCTCACACCTTCACACCAACAATTTTCTCCAGCCACAGTTGTATTTGACTTTCCCCACCAACACTCTTGTCCACACATTTCAGGATCACTGGGAAGCATTAACGATCACTTAAGTACTTTTCTTTCATCTCCGTACATACACAGTAATCTTTATCAAAATATTCACTGAGCTTCTGCTACACTCATGCTCTTCCCAGGAGGTTTGCAGCAAGGACACGCTCAGCCATTATCCTCTCCCACGCTTGCCCACGCTCCCCCTTTAATGCTCCATGAAACGATAACATTTTCCAAAACAGAGGCTTGGTGAGAACTAGGACTGCTGACCATAAATTTTCCATCCCTTCTGCCCCCCACTCCTTGTGTCATGCACTGCTCCCAGCATTTCCTTGAGATGCCACGTGCCAGACGATTTCTGCAAGTCTGCTCTCAGGGACCAAGTCTGCAGCCTCCAGACCCACAGGTGCTCGGACAGGCCTAACGTGGAGAAACATGACCAGACAGCAGCATCACGAGAAAAAAACAAGAGGAACATCGGGCTGATTTCATTCTCCCACTTCTAAACTTGCAGAGGATCTAGACAGGAGCTATCTGTATTTAAATGAAAGGATTAATTGGCGCAGACACCCAACAGTTTTCCCCTCACCGAATTTCTTCTAAAACCAAAGCTGTCTATGCAAGACAGCACTGACAGAGCCAGCCTGTGCTCATCACAGACTTATTTCTGGAGGAAGAATCCCTTAGCTCTGCAATGCCACAATCTCACACATCCCTGAGAGACAGCAGGCCCCTGTTTTCTACAGTGCAGCTGTCCCCAGAGATGCAGGGAGGTGGCACAGCAGTATCACCCTAGTTTGGGATGCCACAAGGACATTTCTAGCAATCCCATTTCCCTTACAAGATGTACACACAAATTCCTTCGGTTAAGGAAGTTAACCAGTTTCTGACCCCCGGCCAGATCCAATTTCTAAGGATAATTCATTCATTTGGCCCTCTGCCCACGGAACAGATCAGCTGTGAGCAGGGGGAAGTGTTTTGTCAGCTCTTACACCAGGGCTGCCTCATCAGTCCCTTCAAATGACCAGAGTGACCTGACAGCAAGGCAGGGGCTGCCTGCACGTCCAGACTGGGGGCAGGGGCCCGTGTGCCCTTTGGGTCCATGCACTGACATTGCCATCACTGACACGAGACACTGCATTCTCCACCCACACAATGAGGTAGGGCCCATCTTCAGCCAGAACAGCAAAGTATCTTTTCGTTCCTTACATCCCAATTTTAACTACCCAAACTTACACATGTGGCCATAATAAAAGTTAATCTGAGAGTCACTGGCAACATACACTCTTCCTGAGATCTCATTTTTCTCCTGACAGTGCCACAGCTTCACTGATTTTATCAGAGTTGGTTCTGCTTCACACACGTAAGGGGAGAGACACATCACTTATTTCATAAATTCATTTCGCCTAAAATGCAAGTACTGAATCTTGAAATGGCCCTTTATAATGAAAGCAGTGCTGGAAACATGGTTTCCAGAACAGAACACAATCGCTGTACATGGTGTAATTACATCCTAGCGTTCTGCAGAATACCAGTGCATGGCTTAAATGCTATTAATTGTAAGCAGTTTTGTTCCACAGGATGTTGTTTGCTGATAACTACTCAATTAGGGTTATTTTGCAATTAGTCTACTCGCAGTAAATTTACTGCAACCAGAGTCATCTGTGGTGCAGCAAATTAAAATGCTGTCTGGGCTGCATGTGCAGTGGCTCTTACATGCTCCTTAAACCGTGTATAGCTCGCCACAGTGATTCTGCCACACTAACAGATTAAACACACAGGAAAGCAGCAGCAGCCAATGTCATTTGGAATCCTGAAACCAGCAGAAAAAGACAAATCTGGGGTTCAATGATCTGTAGATCAAACCCAGTGAGTCCAAAAATGCACTGCCAAAACCTTAAAAGCTAAAGAAACCACGCATTTATATGTCACCGTGTGCACACACACGCATATTGAGCAGATGAAATCCTCTATTTGCTTCGTTACAGCTCCCATGCTTTTAAAATTCTGTAGAGGATGCTTTCATTTCCGTGCCTTGAAGAACAGCTCTGCTCCACCCCACAAGTATTTGGCATCCTAGTGGCTTATCCTCTCCCTTCCTGCGAATCACACCTCTTTCTGCTGAATGCTTTGAAGTCGTCAGATAAAAACATTACAGACATTCAGACTGCTATTACCTGTGTGTTATTCGGTAAGCAGAGCTCCAGAGCCCTTTTCTCTCAGTTTGAAAACCAACAGGTTGTGTTTAGTAAAATAAAATGGGAAATTTTCTTCCCAGCAGCCTCTAAGAAGCTGAAAGCATTTGCTTCAGTGTGCCAGAGCAGCATTATCAACAAGCAACCAGGAAAAAGGCAGTCTGATCTGCAAAAAACTCTTTCAGTGCTGATAAACAATTTCGAATGAGAGCAGCTTGATAATTTTCCTTCTTTATTATAAGTTGGGTTTACCCCACAGGGATGAAGGTAGTGGAAAACCTATTTGATTGAAAAACTAAGAAAAGACAACAGAAAAGCCCAAGGGAAATAAATCAGGATCACTTGAGGCTCTTTGCTTTCCCAGGGACTTTTCATCTGTTAGAACTACATCTTAGAAAACACTTCTCAAAAAAACCTGCTATGTACCTTTGGTCTATCTAGGGCCACAGATCTGGGTCAAGAATAAACCCAGATGGGTAATTAATGGTAAGGATTAGGCCCGAGTCTCCTCTGGGGATAGGACAGTAAGCAGAAACCACAACCCCAGTATCATGCTGAAACGTGGAGTGGTGCAATTGCAGTTGCACTGCTGCCCATTGCTGCCGGGCAGGGGCAGGGTCACAGCGGCCGTCCTAGCACCGTGCTCCTGCCCGCACTACGAATGGATTCTGCGGGGGCAACGTGGCGCAGATCAGGTCGCTCGTGCTTTGTCCAAGGGGATTTTGTCTAGGTACAGAGTGATGGGTATTTTAGAGCCAAGAACTCTCATTTAAACTTCTGCTTCTTCCCAGTAACTCTGCACAAGAGGACGACCATGCATGATGATGGACAAAGAAGGGAGGCAGCTGGTCCACATCCACCGCCAGCTTTGGTGAGCAGAAGACAGCGTGGCACACCAGGAGAACCGGTGTCTGTAGTCTGGCCTGTACAGGACTAGGCCAGAGATGGCTCCAGCAAGGAAACATCTGCCACACTGTCCACAGGTTGCTGATCTCCTGAGAAGAAAGGAACTCCCCAGAGGATGTCTCCCTGTATCTTCTCCTCCACCTGCACAGGACTGGATCTGCTATTTCCTCATCTAACCTTGTGCTGAACCTACACTTCCCCTTACATTTGCTGAATGCATTTTCCCCAAAACACACTTCTACGAAGGCCAACATTCCCTTCTGAGAGAAGGGAGATTTGCAAGCTGCCCGTTGCCCTGATCTCAGCTGTGACTGGGTAAGGCTGCACCTAAAGCCTTTGACACCAATCTCCTGTGCCATAGCATTTGCGCCGTGTTTTTAGGACCAGCTTGCAGGGAAATGCCAGCTCACCTGCTCTGCAAGTCAGGTAACTGGTGAAGGTGCCATGTCCTGTTCCGCTGCTCCAGCAGCAATGCCCTTAGAGGGACTGCAGCCCTCACGGGAACAACACCTGCACGTCAGAATGGGAACATCACGCTCTTGCCTTTAACAATCCCTTCTTTTATCACTTATCCTTATAATCAACTTCCTTTGCCTGCTGCCTTTGGAAACAATAAAATACTTTAAAAAGAAACCGCTTGTATGATCCTGTTCTCATTGATAACCACTGAAGTGAATGTATCACTTAACATTTATGACAATCCAGCTGGATGGAGTCCTGTCCATGATTGATAGCTACACTTAGCAACATCATGGTTTTGATCAGCTGAGACAAGATCCAAGGGGATTAAACGCTGGATGACATCTCAGTGGAAACCACAGCACTGGGAACACGTTTATATGTTGGGATAATGGATGAATGTGCTGCTCCAACGCATAAATATTTATACTTCACAGTTTTGCTGGAAACAGACAGGAAACCTTTGTTCAAACCAAACTGAAGGGAACAACACTCACATGCTGAATACACAGACTCAGACCCCAGATGTCTGACAGTTGCTGAAAAACACCAGATCGCTTTTTTAATACGTAAAGTGCCAGGGCCTCTACCCACATCTCCCCCTACCAGCAATCCTAACAATAGAGTCTCTTACATCCTCAAAAGCTGATGTCCAGTACTTCACAAACATCGCCTAACCAAGCTCAACTCCTCTCAAGGACCTCCAGAGTTGATGAAGTCACCTTTCATGAGGGATGGAGTCACTCTGGGAGTGAAGAACAGCAGTATTTATGTTCTACAGTGGGAGGAGAGATACGGGACCACAACACGCTGAAACTCAGACAACGTATCTTTAACAGGGCTACAAAATTCAAGGGACCTACCAAGTTATATACATATAATAAGGCCTTCCAGTAGGCACTGGGCACTTTCAGTTTTGGGGTTCCCCCATGTCTGTCTTGACAGCTCTGTATTCAAACATTTGGGAAATGACTTCAGAGTCTGGATCTCCTCTGTAGGTTTGCTGACCCCGTCTGCTTGTGCACTGGTGCTTCCTGCATTAGCGACTAGTGTCCCATTCCAAATGCTGCTGCATTGCCACTTCCCCACAGCAAAGCTCCCAAATCTGCCCTGGAGCAACCTCATACGGAACACAGGACGTCCAGACTATGCCAAGGAAATCTGGCAGCTGAAGTGGTTAACTTCAGCTGCCAGCATGGGCAGAAGGAAATAACCTTGAGGCAAAGAAAAGTCAACATTTTCCACATGTATCCATCTGGCTAGGTTAACATGTCTCTCAATTATTCTTTCTAAACAGTGTCACCACTTAAAATAAAAATCTAAATGAAACTAGCTCAGCAAACCTAAAAATTTTAGACACAGTCTTTTTACACCTAATTTTTTAATGTGGTATATATCCATACCACATGAGTTTTTTCCTAAATTAATCATATTTGGACAATTTCTTCATTTTTCTAGTCATATTTGTAACTCCCAGTTTTCCTGAGAATTTTACTATGACATTACAATGGAAGCATTTGTACCAATGTGCTATGTACGTACGTGCTGAAAGGCTTCAAGAGTAAAATGTTCTTGGTTCTAAGACCACACTATTACCCTGACTGCAGGGCATAAGAGATAAATCCTGCATTTAAAAAAGAAGCACTAAATATTCCTTGAGAAACCTGTTTTTGAGGATGGCAGTTGTTTAGAACTTCTGGAAAGTCACCCTGCATCCCTGGGAGACAGATTACCAAGCAGGGCATGGAACCATAGGTGTGTGCAAAGTTGCACAGTTGCAGTGTTTGCAATACACCTTCCAGCTCTGGCCAGGTGTGTATTTGTGTACGGGATACGTTTACCTACGCACGATTTACAGCATTGATCCCATTACTAAGACATGTCCCTGATCCCAAAAGTGAAGGGCAGTGTCTGCAAGGTGCTGACCTCCGTCAGCTTTCTCACAGACCAGAGCTGACTGCCCTGCCCTGAGGGAAGAAGGAGGGAAGAAGGAAGGAATAGCAAGGACGTGCTTATCACAGTGGATTCCACCAGTGGCACCTCAGGGGTGCCCAGGGGTGCTCGATGATGCTCATCCTGTTACTGATGTCTGCTTCTGCTCAGTTATTAACTCTCTGCTGTTCTCTTCCCTTCACCTTGTGCTGCCTTTACTGCCCCTCTTCCCTTCTTCCCACTGAACACCATTAATGCCTGCTCCATTAATTCTTTCTCTCCAGTGTCTGCCCACCCAGCTTAACAATTTGGAGTATTACCGTGCTAAGAAAGGGAGAAAAACCACCAAAAGAGACATGGTAAAAAACCAGAACCAAACAGTCACAGATGCGCTGGGGTGGGGAATGGAGGTGCTCAGATCATTCATCCTGGCAAGATGCACCACCTAAATTAAAAGCCTAAGAATCTTGTTACAGGGAGATGTGCTTTTTTTAGTTACATTCTCTGGGGCAGCTCCTCTTTTTCACTGTCTGTACAGGGAATTTAACCTCCTAATTTCTGTATTAGCAACACTACCCTTCTCTCTACCACACTGAAATCACCCTGCAGTAACCACTGCTTTGTGACGGTGCAGTGAACAAGCCATTAGAGGATGTTCCCAGTGAAAGGAACTAAACATCCCCTGGGGTTCCCATGGATCCCCATGTTTATTCCACAGTCTCAAAGCAAGACCTATTCTCTAGTTTATAAATTCCCTCTGCACTTCCAGCTTGGACAAAGACGTGGCATATCCTCCTGTGCATGGGCCACTTACGGCGTGGGGACTCTGGACTGTTGTACAAACAAATGCTGCTGTGGGTAACGCTGCTCCTTGATCGATACCCACTTTGATCAACTGATCAATGCTATTTCTTTTTAAAAGGCACTTTACTCTCTGGAGAGCTTATAGCTGGATGAACGGTGGCACATGAAGCACTCTTGGAAAAGTAGAAAAAGGTCAGCTCGGACATGCAAACTGACAGCAAGCTGAGAGGTAACTCGTGACTTGAGGGCATGGAGAAACCAAAACAACAAATCAAAGCTTGGCTTAGGCCAGCAGAGGTAACTGACTCTCCAGCAGTGATTTTGAAAATAACTTTTGCTGATTCAAGAACATTAAAAATAGAAGTCAGCCACAAAATTGGATTTTTCCTGTGCTTTTGGAATTTCTTTTACTATACTTCTAATAATTACCTGGGTTATCAAAATGCTTAGGACTCCACTGTGACAGAAAAATAGCCATAGGGCCATAACAGCAATGCCACTCACGTACTGGTTAGCATAAAGCTCCAAAATTCACAGTGGCCGTTCTCTGATTACCAGAAAGCACACAACTCCTGCACAGCATAACAAGATTTTGACTGTGCTTCTCTGTGTCTATAGATTAAGAAACAGGAATAGCATCTGAATACCGAGATCACATTGTGCAATAAAAATCTGGTGGAAGTGAATTCTACGGGAATCCACCAAGGATCTTGTGACATCCATATGATTCCCTGTTAAAAACATCCTCAAAGCCTCCCTTGTTTTCCCGGACTGAGTCCATTACGCATTCCTGCAATAAAGCCATTTTTGTCATCAGAAGGCCATTCCAATCACACAGAATGCTTCCCCCAAGACAGCGTGTTATTTCTCCTTCTGCATCTCCCAACTTACCCTCCAGGGCACAGAAACGCGTCACCTGCTCCGGCATCAGCTTCCCAAGCTTGTGCTGGCAATAAACGTCCGCGATCTCCTGGCGACACTGCTTGGACTTGGCGCGGGACATGGCTGAGATGGCCTCCTTGCCCGTCACCTCACACTTGGGCGGCTGGTCGTACTTCAGTTCAGGGGAGCTGTTCTCAGGTTTTTTTAAAAGATGCTGTTTGGGAGACCTGTCAATCTCCTTCAGATTGTTGCTGTTGCTGTTGTTTTTTCCAGGGTGATCGCTGAACTGCACCACCTCATTGGAGTTCTTCCCCAGCACCAAGTTCTCCTTCATCTTCTCCTCTTCCAGTTTCTTTCTCAAGTGCTCCTTTTGTTTGCTAAGGGGTTTTTTCACCAGCTCAGACTGGTGTTTTTGCCTCTGAGTCCTGGGAGCAAAGTTACTGTTATCAATAGTTTCAAAGTCCTTGGGGACCGAATTTTCATTATTGCTGTCTGTTCGCATTTTCTCTTTCGGTCGGTGGGAAAAATAGCCGTCCTATAAATGGGGAGAAAAATTATACTCATCTTACTAAAACAGTCACATCCCATGCATTACAAGCATTTCTTACATGAAAACACAGATCAGCTACAATCCAACTGCAGAAAATCCCTGTGCTGGGGTTCGCAGCAGACAGAAGCTGAGAGGCCTCTGGGGTGCCCAAGTCACCTGCACTGGCATCTCTTCCTCACTGGGCCAGAGTCCAAGCCCTATCTCAGGTGGAGCAGGGAGGTTTTACACAGGTTTGTGAGCAGTGATTAACCAGAGACTTCACCCTGACACCATTAAATATCCATGAGAAAACAGACACAGCTTTCAAGGGAGCAAAAGCAGGTCCTTCAATGCTTTCCTTCACTTCCTGTGATTAACAATCACAGTTTGGTATCCCAGAACTGCCTCGTTGCTCTGCAGAAAGCACTACCTGAACACAGCCTGACCTTTCTTTCAGTGAAGTAACTTTGCAACAAACAAAATCCCTCCAAATTTTGCCTTTTTTTTTTTTTTTTTTTTTTTGAGTTTCCACACGTTTGAACCATCCCTGGAAGGGTCAGAGCCAGGCTCAGGTGTCAGCTCTTAACCATCATGTTCCTCCTCTCGATGCTCTTAGATAAATACACAGCCCATAACGTTGCAACATTCAGAATCTAGCATATAAAGGAAAAGGAAAAGACCATGTAAAATATTTGTCTGCATCAGGGGTGGGTGAGGTTGAGTGGCCTTTGCTCCAAATGTGGAAACTTGTGGGAGACACAATTTTTAGACCCATGGACACAGAAATATCTGTTTGCAAAAGTGATCAGTAGCAGATAAAATCGATGATGAATTGTTATTAAAACATCTGAAGAGAGGAGCAAAAATACTGATAGACTTTTTGAGTCTGTCCTGTTTCCTTTCCCCTTGAGGAACACCTAACCAAAACCAGAGGCTGGGAAACGACAGCATCACTAATGATGACTGATGGGAGCATCTTTTAGCACCTATCAACCACATTTTGTATTCAAAACATTTTATCAGCATGAGCTAATTGTTTCTCACACCTCTTCTGGGAGGAACTATTTAACAGTCAGGGTTTGCAGAGAAAGGAGAGGGAGATAATGACTTATCCCAGGCCATGCAGGGAGTCAGTATCAGTTTGACCTCTGCAGCTCAGCAATGAGAAATGTTTGAATAGTTTATTCATTAGAAGAGGTTGTTTAGTGAGTGAATAGAGTGATTCTCTCTCCATGAAAATGTCTAGTTTGCAACTAGCTCTAGCTGTCTGACAGAGAGAAATGCAAAGGAGTTTAAAAAAACCCCAACACCGGACAACAACTCACAAACCAAAATCCAAACATTTTTCAAACAAACAAAATATTTCTAGTTTGGGGAGAAATATTTTTTAATAAATAAAATTCTAACGTTTAAGGGCAAGCATGAAATCAATTTGTTTTCTCGGTCTTACTTCTTTAAGGAAAAGAAAAGAATAGCATTTATATAGAAACCCAGGTTCATTTAAGTAGAAAAAGAATCAGAGCTCATCCAATCACTCCATGCCCTTGCAAAAAGTCCCTCTCCAGCTCTCTTGTAGCTGCTTCAGGTACTGAAGATGCTATACAGGAACCTCTGCAGACTTCGTAGCACCATTTTTCCAAGATGAAGTGTGACACTGTGGATGTCTGTGACAGAACACAGGCCTGAGAGAAGGACTTCCACAAGCAGAAATGTTCTGTCCTAACTTTATCTGGTTCTCAGAAGACACAAGGAGAGGTTAACTGCCGAGTACTCAATGGCAAGAGCCCTGGCAGGGAAGTTTTAATGACTGTGGGGCCTCCTCTCAGTTCAGCAATAACAAGCAAATACTCCAAGACTGGGAAAGAACAGTCTGTACCCAGGAGTGTGCATGAGATCACTGCCAATTACACACTGCCATTGATGCTAAAAATAATACTATAATATTAATGCAAAAATAACATTTTAAGCTCAGAGCCATTTTATGTAACAAGAGAATTTGAATTCTGCCCAAAATTTTGCTCCTTGCTGAACACACAGTTTTTAATTCTCCAAACTCCACCTCTGGTGTGTTTCACTCAAGTTTGTCAGACACAACGTATGCTCTTTGGTGTATTAGCCACTGTATCTGCAGTGACTGAGGGTCTGTGGCTGTGGTACTCTGAGCTTGATCGAATTCAAAGTCCCATCTATCTCGGGAGGGACAGCCTGGGTTTCTGCAGAGACTTTGCAATCTGCTGGGGAAACCATGGAATAAATTGCTGCTGTCACCTACTACAGACCCAACAACAGCTGCTGCTGCTCGCTGTACCTAGCACAAATACAGAGAATTTGGAAGAACTTCGCAGCTGTCGGTAATGACAAATGGATTTTAATGACAGCCTGTTAACACTCTCAGGGGCTTTTGCAAGCACAAGCCACACCAGTCCGGCCAGACCCCGGGTGAGTTCGCACACCTGCAGACTGCCTCTCTTCACGTGTTTAGCTTGCCTCTGTCACCTCTATTTGCATCCAAGCCAAGCACTTCAAGCGCAAACATGCGTTTGGGGTTGCCCAGGTCACAACTTCTCCCGTAATCTTTCAGGTACAGTTCTGTATCCCGCGTGCCAAAGGCAGGAGGTTGAAGATAAAGACTCTGGCTCCAATACTGGGCACGGGAACATTCCAGCAAGGCAGCCCTTCCTCAGTGGGGTATCCCACTGCAGGATGCGCCGCACAGCCATGCGGTACAACTCGCAGAGTCTCCCACTGCCCCTGAAGGAGCCCCTCCGCCTGCATTAGGCAGTACGACTGGTCATTTCTGCAGTACACAAAAAGCCAGCACTAGACCAATTTCGATTCTGCTTTCAGAGAGAGAACCTAATGTGCATGTAAATCAGCGGAGACCCAAACATCAGCAGCCCGGGTGCACCAGCTCTGCAGACAGCAAGGGCACACGGACTGTGCCTGAAGGATCCAGCTCGAGGCACGGAAGCCAAGGGACAGCCCACACCGCCCAGGCAGGCACTGCTCCGGCATCACCTGCCCCGCACCTGCGGAGACACAGTGCTGCTGGAAGGCTCCTTTTGGAAAGGCTTTGCAGGGAACATTAAAGAAAACCCTAATCAGTTCACAAAGTCACACAATAGGAGCTTGCATTTATCTGCCAGAGGTGTTCACTGCATTGTGCAGAGCACTTCCTCCTGACAATAAGAAAATGCTCCCTTCTTAGGAAAAGTTATTCATTGTACGATTTCTTTATCAACAAAGTCCTATAAATACCACACAGATGGATGCACCATGTGCCACCAAGCCCTGAATGGCAACTGTTCACAGTTACGTTTATCTGACAACTCATTTTCTCCCCAGCACGGAAGGATTTGCTGTCTTTTTGTACTGAGAACATATTCTCATACTCTTCCTCTGGCAAAGCTCGGTACCTCAGAGACACAGCAAAACAAACCAGAAATATACACATGCACACACAGAGTAACAACAAGACACACAGACCTTCCTCTACAAAAGTGCTGGACATGCTGGCCTTGAGGACCAGCTATAAATCAAACACCTGTACTATAAATATGACATGTTTTTCCTCCTTTCACACAGTAAAGCACACAATTATTGACCTCATGTAAAATAGGCAACGCCTGGGCAGTCATGCAGGATCACACACAGCTGAGGCCCCCAGAGCTGGGCAGGCACTTGCTGCTTTGCTGGGGTGAGCTGTTCGGGATCCAAACCAGCTCACAGCTCCCAGAGGTGGGGAATAGCTTCAAAACCTGCATCACATGTCAAAGCCTCCGAGACGTGGTCAGCTTTCACAGGACCATCTATTTTACCTGTCCTGTGACTGAAAAGAATTTAAACAGAACTATGAAAAGATAATTAAAGCAAGTTTCTGTTCAATATTAATCACAGCTGTGACATATTATTTTGTAGTGCTTGTTAATTATTTCAATAATGACACCTTCCAATTGCCAGAGGAGTCAGAGGATGGCATCTTTGCAATTAAATCTTTTTTTCTGCTCTTATGTTTGTGCATTTGAGGGCTGTTTCTTAGCTGAAATCGAAACCTTTTGCCTCCAGAACAACAAACTTTATGCTGTGGTCACCCCATTGTCCCCTGTCCTACCACACTCACATCTTTCAAACTGTGAAACCACCACTGCTCTGCTTGAAGCCCTCATGCAGCCACATGGATGCAGAGCAGACATCCCATTGTGCCATCAAAACAAACGAGAAACTGGGAACTTTAATTGAAGATGTGGTTGATGTGCCATGAGACCCTTGGAAAATGAGTGCGTTTGGCAGGTTTGAACAAAAGCGTGGCCAAAGACAGCAGATGGAGGAAAGGCAGCAGATGTTAACGTAGTTATATTTTTCCATATGTTTTTCTGTTTTGCTGTAATAAGTACATTGTACTTTAATTGTCACTGGCTGAAGACTTGGGAGAAACATTTTGTGAGAAATAGACTACGTTACTTTATGCCTTTCATTAGAGACGGAGATGCAAAAGGTGAAATTAGGTTTATTGACTTGCAAGCTGGCGAAGATAAAACATGTAATTGCTTCAAACACAGTGCTTTCTGTTATGTAAAAGGAAAATGAGACAAAGCAAAAGGGTTAAAAGGGGGATTCTGATACTTGAAAAAGCATGAGTCCTTCAGGTTCAGCACTAAGAGATCCAGGCACAGCCAGCCCAAAACTATTGCAACACTTGGCATTTCAAAATGCAGAGTCACAGATAGACCACCACCAAGAGCACAGGGGACCCCTTAGTGGAACATCTGCACTGGTAAGTGATTGTTTGGAGGATTATTTTTCCCTTCCTTTCCAAAACTGTTACCATCCACTTTTATTTTTCCTTAACATCAATTTCAGCAGTGTGATCCAAAACACTAGAAACAGCATCATAAAAACATCATTAACAGAAGTTGCTTTTATCCCTTTTGACAGATATACATTAAGGGAAGATGTTCTTGTTTGAAATCAAATGAAAACAGCTTCAAAACTTTGGCTGCTTTCCTCAAAAGAGTTTTTCTGGTTTTTACTAATATATGACTTACTTTGAGAGTGATTTAGATTAGGGAGTAAAATAATACTGCATCCCTCAAGAGACCAAACAGATTTTCACATTTGTTCCAGCTTAGCACAGTAACTGTACAAAAAGCCATACTGTATCAACAGTAATTTCAGATGTTCATCCGGTTATTAAAAAGTTTGGAATTCTGCTAGAGGGAGCTGTGAAAGCACATATCCATAGTCCTTCCAAAACTGACCACTTTGTTTTCTGCCAATTTAAACTTCTCAGGAAAGTTTGGACTTTGACAGCACAGACCAGTCAAATTTATTCAATCTGTAACAGAACCTGATTTATAACCAGTAACTGCCCCCACTTCACACATTTTGTTCCCTTTCAAAGGACGCTGGATCTCAGACTCCAGACTCAGGCGCAAGCCAGTGCGAGTGACCAACAGAACAGCAGCACTCGCTGGGCTGGGGCAAGTTCTCTTCTCTGAATACACACACACATTTAACAGCTCCACCTCTGCTTTGCAGCAGCTTCAGCTCTGCCTGGGTGTGGGCAGTGGAACCCACCCCCGCACGATACAACACAGTGCTCAGTTCCCAGGCAAACAAGCCCTCAGAAGACCGTTCATTGGAGCATCTGTCCTGGAACACTAACCAGTGTCATTAAGCCTCCTGAATCCACTTCAGCATAACCACATCTTTGAACAGAATTCACCACAAAACTAGGAAAGACATGAAGGAGGACTGGCCTGACAGTGCAAAATGCAGCTTCTGAGGAAGCTCAGGAAAACCCTGGAGGTTTATTTTCCTACAGCTTCTCCCCAGCAGAAGGTGCATCTTACAGTCCTTCCAACAAAGAGTTCAGACATGAAGGAGCTTAGGAGGAAGTCAGTCATCTCTCAAGGGAAAGGTATTTAAGTGACTTTTTATAATAATGTCTACGCTTCGTGATCCTTGAACAGGACCCTCAGTTGCAAAGACATGGTAGAGCAGCAGCAGACACTAATTAATGCCCCACAGCTTCTTAACAGGAGTTCAGCAGGTAAGGTCAAGAACTGATAAATCACATGGTTGTTCTTCCTGATGGCTATTCCGATACTGAAAGGAAAATGTGAGATGTTCTGTGTTTTTATTTCTCACAAATTGTACTGCTTCATTATTTGACAAAGGTGCCCCAAAGAGATGTTATGTAAATAAATAACACGAAGTAAGAACAGGGGTAAAGCTCAGTTGTTTACATGTTTAAATACGGAGACGATAACCACACTGAATACCCATTACCAGCCAACCTTTCATTCTTATTTTTTTACCTTCTCTCTCAGTGACCTGCCCCATAAAAAAACAACACAGTTCATCTGAACTGAATTCCCCTGCTTTCATCTCTATTTCTTTCATTCAGAATTCAGCCAATATAGATGTTACATCTTTCAGAGCAGTAGTAAACACTTGAAATTGCTTCCTGGTGACTTGTTATTAACTAGATTCCAACTAAATTCATCAGGAGGCCAATTCCAACTCCAATCTAAACAATCTCAAGCAGCCCAGGGTGAATTGCTGAGACACACAATAGATCTCTGGCAGCTATAGAAATTAAACATAATCAAAATATGGATGGCAGAAACCAAAGACGCCCTCACATACAAATGAAAACATCCTTGTAAAATACGGTCAGTTTAGCAGAAACGTATTCAGCCTTAATTAGGTAGAAAATCTATTTAGATGAATACAATGCAAAGAATAATAATGAACTTCAGGATTACATTTTGTTACTTGGAGGGAAAAAAACAACACAAATAAATGGGAAGTAATTGGACCTTATTTAATAGTCTCAGACTATCAGCTTGAACAACTATAATCATTAAAGGCCCTGCAGTGATCTTCTACTGATAAATGTTGTTAAACCAGAATTACAATACAACAAGCATGAAGAGCAAAGCCTATTAATATGAGCAGCACTAAAAGAAATAGATTCATTCACATCTTTTTTCCCCAGCATCACAAGGAGTCTTTGAACCAAGCATGTAGAAACGAAAGGCCTCCATGTTTCCTCTTGTTTTGGGTGAGACTGAAATATTAACACTTCCCCACATGTGGTTACTGCAGGGGGACTGCAGATGAGCAGCACTTACCCACTGCTGGATTTGTGGATGTGCTAGATACTGGTTTGTGTCTTCACAGAAAGTTCTTCTGCAAGAGCAGGAGTTATATTCATAAAACAAAAACTGAAAAAGCCAGAGGATTGTTATGGGCTCTGCCACCTACCTCCTTAGCTACCCTGTCAGCAGTTCAGCCTTCCTGAAAACTCAGCCTGGGACCTGGCCTCAGCAAGGGTGGTGTATGTGGTACTGCACTCTCAGTTCTTGCAAATCCATTCAGAGCTATACAAATGAGCAGTTTTAACAGCATGATGAAAGGTGACAGAGTTCTGGAGCTAAAAGATAGACCAAAATAAAATTTCGGACACCAAAACCAATGCACCTTAAGTTCAAAAACTTGTCATTTTATTGGCTCCAGCAAAGATCATGAAGAATATATGCATTACGAAAAGACATCAAAAAATTTTCTAGGAAACTGCCCTCCTCCCTTACTTGAATAGATGCTCATTTTGGAGACCAAACCCTTTTTCTGTACCGTACTAAACATACCGACTGCATTTGAGCCAAACACCAGATTCCACAGTGCCAAACTTTCTTCAGCCTCAGAGCAGCTTTCTCTCACGCTGTAAGCACAGTGCTGTCAGAACAGTTATTTGTAATTACACTGCATTTAATAACGGTTGTATTTCCATAACTCCTCACTTACAATTCTGTCAGAAACAAGGACTCCCTCCACACACAGTCAGTGATCATATCCCAGCATATCCACATCCTCAGCTGACAGAACCAGATGGGCAGCACAGCATATGTTAACTTAGTCACTGCTCATAGACTGTGCCATGCAGAAAAATCCAATCACAATATACTCCATTGTTTTAATGAACATCATTATGTTAGAGCATAAAAAAATGGAAGGCAGAGAAACAGTGATGAAAAATGGCTCCTGTCTATCAAGAAATTCTTGCTTGTGTCTTCCTCATACCTTTCTATTCTAAACCAGAAAAATAATGTAAAGTGAGCTGGAAACTTTAAATTTGCATCTACAAATAGATATTGTGTGCATTTCATCAGATTTATCAGAGATTTTGGTAAGTTGTCTTCTATAGCATCAGCACTAGTCCAAAACATGCTGTGAGGGAATATACCAGTGGCAATACTCAACAGTGGCATTATTTCCACTTAATTGGAATTAAATGGGCAGTGGAAGGATGATTGCAGGATGAGATTACTACCCTTTGGCTTTCTAAACAGTTGCTCTTTGGATTTTTTTCTTGATTTTGCAGCGCTCATCAAATCCCACCAAGCACTGTGATAGGGTGAAAGGAAAAGAAACGTTTCAGTTCCAGGGACAAGCTGTCAGTGACTCCACACATTCAGTGGTGCTTTCTCTCACGGAATCAATGGGAAATTCAATCACAGGTTTCCTCCTCTGTTTTTATATCTCAAACCTGGTGTGCAGGACAGGATTTAGTCTTTTATACACAGGAGAGTTCTCTTTCACAAGCATATTTAATAATCTACAGCAACCTTGGTGCACATACTACTGCTGTAATGCACTGTAATTCTTTAGCAAGAAACTGTTTTGAGAATTATCTGATTGCTGGAACACAGTTTCATTTGCAGAGACAGCACAATGATAGCTCACACATCAGGCTATGTATATCTTTCAAAACATGTATTTCTCATTAGTAATTTTACTATGCCAACCATTCCAAATATCAAAGTGACACCTGACAATTATAAGGCTAGATGTTCACCAACATAATAATAACGCTTCAGCAGAGTGATATTTGCAAGAGTTTGAAAGGAAGAAAATCTCTACCTAAAATCTCGCGTAGGATGCATAAACTGCAGAGATGAGGGCACTGCCAGAAATCAGCCTAAGGGAACTGTTGGTATTACAGATTTGAAGCTAACAGCTTCTAATCCATGGTTTCTAAGGATAGATATACCCACATGACGGAATACCAAGGAGAGATGCACACACACACACACACACACCCCCCCCATGTCCCTTTAGTGATGGAGGCAGATTAAGCAGGCTTAATTTTGCAGGCTTTGGTTGGCGCTTTCCGTATGTCCAAGAGAAAAGACTTTCAGTATCCTATTTTGTGTGATGAGCTGCTCTCTGTCAGTGACACGACGCTGCTACGAAAGACGCGCATGCAGCAAGTGCCCGCACTCCTGGTCGTTGCGCACAGCTGCCGGCAGCAGATCGCTTCCCACGGAAGCAGCCTGTAAAACCCACGGACGCCTCAACGCTTTCCTGCAAAAGCCCCTTGTGGTGACAGGTTGCACAGAATTCCCCCTCTGAAGGCCGGGGTGTTTCGGGAGAAGCAGCACGGGAAAGATGCCGAAACACGGCCTTCAGCCAGCCCCGCCGCGATGGAGGGCACAGAAACGTCCGCTCGAGCTCGGGCTGCCCGGAATACCAATGCAGCCCAGCAATGAGCTGAACGGCAAACAGGAAGGAGGGAAAAAACCCTGTGACACAAAAGAAACAAACAGCCGGAGATGAGCGCTCCCAGCAGGTACCGCATTGGAATTCCGAGCGCGGCGCTCAGCGCGCTCCAGAGGGGCTCCGGACTCCCGTCGCTGCCAGGCAGGACCGCCGAGCACTGCCAGCAGATCTCACAGTGCTGCCCTTTCTTACTCTTTATGAGCAGGAAATTATGTTAGCCGAGCAGATTTGAAGAAACGTGATGCGAGCCGAAGCCTGCTGTAAATCCGCATGCGAAGGGATGCATTTCGCAGGCGATGAAAGCCAAGAACGAGCTGTCGTCTTCACTTAGTTTAATTCCTGTGTGTCCTTTTGAGCAGCAAAAGCCTTCATCAAGAAGAAACAACGAGCGTCTCTGTCTATGACCCAGATTCTCAGTTTATGCCCAAATAAATTTTACATTCTTCTGAAAGTAAAGACTTCGAATGACTGTTAAAGTTGTACATGGGCTATTATTGGCTCCTCGAATCGCTCCAGGAACTTAAAAAAGAGCAGACTTAGGAATCTATTAGGCAACATTTTCTCTTCGCGTTGAAATCTCCAAGATAATGAATGTCTTGGAAAGAGCAACAAGATTGTTATCATCCTTAACTCTTTGACCGAAGGCATGAGCTGGGCTGCTTCCAGTAAACAAGTGGTTTGTGTTAATTTTATAGACGTGATTAAAATAAGTAAAGAGGCACTTGAATTATTTTTTCCTTTGCAGTTAGTGAATAAATGTGGGCTAGTTGGCCAAAAGTCCCCATTGACACAGAATATTGCTGCAAGACAGTAGTGGTTGAAAAACCCCTGTTCATCTTATCTGCCATCAATTGTCCATGGAGAGAGGGAATGACAATTGCAATGTTACACAACATCTATAAATACAAATTCCTCTGTTCTCTACAGTCAACAAGACTGTTCCCACGCATAAGGGTATTACTTCAGCGCTGGTTTTACAGATAAGGTGAAATCCTGGCAGTGCCCACCCAGAAGTCAATGGACAGGAGAAAGTCTTTCACTCCTGGCGAGCCACGTCAGCCCCACACAGATCCAGCAGGTTCCAGCACAGTCCTGCTCACAAAATACACGACAGTGTTCGCTGTGGGGCAGGGGCTGAACTGGCTGGCAATGAACTGGCTGGCAGTGAAACTTCTGAAGCTTTAACACATCTACCTTGAAAATTGTCTCCAAGTATGTACAAAGAAACAGGCTGCTGAGCAAGGAACAAAAAGAAGGATGATACTGCACGGGGCAGGAAAGTAAATTTACTTTCACTGCTGTTTCAGGTATTTGGAGGGGCAGAGCAGCGGAGAACGGTGAAACAAAGAATATCCAACACCAGAAAAAAACATGCATGAAATATATGCATGAATATAAAAATAGAGTCTGAGCAAGGAAATGGCCTCCCCACTGCACTCAGGAGTAAAACTGCAGATGCACAGCTCAGTGCACAGGAAAAGGGCAGAGCCAAGAGTGCAAACTGAAGGGCAACTGTCTGACATGAAAAACGTAACTGACAAGTATTTGTAGGAAATTGTTTAACACCAGCCCTCTTGACTGTCAGCCTGACATTCATTAAGTGCAAAGAAAAAGTCTTGAAAAAGCAGCATTTAATTACTCATGGAATGTTTTAATTGCTATTACAAAGCAGTTGTTTTTAATTACAGATCACATTAATACAAATATGATCTGATCCTGATCATTAGGATTAACTGTAGTGATCTTGTTGACCAACAACAGTATCTTTGTATTTAAAGTAAAATGTCATTAAAAAGCCATGGGAACTTCATCAGTAATGTGCAAGCAGATAATTTCCTCCTGCAGATACTGAACTGAGACCAATCATGCAAGATTTTCCAGTATGAAAAATAACTGTCACTTTTCATTACAAAGAATATGAAGCAAAAGGAACACTGAAACAACAAGGCTGAAACAATTTTCCAGATTTAGAAAAACCCATGCCACACTTTTTTAAAGAGCATTTTTTCAAGGGCTAAATTTTCCCAGGAATCCTGAAAACAAGATGTAATGTTCCTTTGTTCAGAGCTCAGTTCTGGGGTGGTAAGCAAGCCCACAGTAGGCCGACTATTCAACCTGCCTCTCATGCAGACGATGGTACAACCTCAAGTGCATGGCAGGTATTATTTATTTGAGAAAAACTGACTGAAGATCAGTGGAATTTCCAGCAGTTAAAGATTTTAGTTCTTGATAGTCCAAAAATGATCAAGCAGACTTAATGACAAAATGTACAAAGGGCAGAGTAATGCATGGCTCAGGAAAGGGAACTGCAGGGGAAGAAATCCAATTCCCAGTAATAACTTAAGTCAAGCAAGTGTAGACTGTGGCATCAGCACACATGGATGTGAAGGTGGACAGTCAGCTTTCAGAAATGTTACACAAAGGGCCCAGACCTCCAGGACCCTGAGCATTTTACAAAAATTGGGAGAGAAGTAAGGAAAACAAAGCAGCTTTCTAAAATATAAGTGTAAATTTACTGGTAGCAGAAGTTTTACACATTACTCAGGACATACATAGTATAAACAAGGAGAAAGAATGAGTTTGATCAATATTTAGATTATTCTCAAGAAAATATGGGCATTTTGAAGACATGAACTCTGGATTAAGTGTATTTAACACTTATTTAGCCTCAATTTCCTTCAGACTATAATTTCTGACCTCATCTTGAACCTTGCTGCTGGGCACCTGTCTGGTCAGATGCCATCCAAGGCAAATACAATGTGTTTTATGTTTGTCTTTTAATCTTGTTTTATCTCTCAGCTTCTGCTTTGGTGTTCAATAGTTCACCTTTTGTCTGATTGCTGCCCTTGCTTGGGTTCCAGCCTTTGCAGAGCTGCAAACCTGTCAGACAAGGAACAAAAAACTCATTTCTAAATAGATAAGAGAACATAAAAACAGCCATGGGTCAGGTTCCGCCTCAAGTTAGGACAGCAGGTTTTGTGAAGTGCTGCCAAGATGAGTCGTGCTTCCTCCTCTGCTGCCTTGCTGGTGAAAGCACATGAAATGTCCCAGAACCTTTCAACCTTAAAGCTCTAATACAGCTTCAGCAAGGACCAAGGACTGCACTGTTTCTCCACCCCACCCACCCTTACCCTCCATCCCCCTCAGCGAGGCTGCCTCTTGCACTGCTGGACTGGCACAGCTCTGTCACCAGGGAGGCCTCCCGTGGGCCTGGCTCAGGAGCCCTGACTGGGATCAAGCCACCAGTATCTTCCAGTTCTTTGTCAGCAGTTCAAGTCATCAAACAAAACTTCGAAGCCTCTCCCTAATAACCTCTGAGGTGAACACCTTACCTCTTCTCAGAGTGACACAACAAATTGGGATCAACAGTTTGCTTTCTTCTTCTCTTACTATTCTTTCTGAAGTTCCAGATAAAATTATGTTTTCTCAATGAGTTTAGTAGTTTAGAGCTAAAGGCTTATGAGTCAAACTGGAAAAGATCTGAGCATAACTGAAAACATGGGTTTGACATTTTTAGCAGTTAACTCCCCAGGACATTGCTGCATTTCCATTGTTGTCAAAGTGCTGGAACAAGCTTCAAGATTGCACCTTGCAAAGCTGAACAAGGACGGGCTGAGGGCTCCTAGGGTTTTCCAGGTACAAGGGCCCCATGCTGCAGTGTGCCCCAGAGACACCCACGGGAACAACAGAGCCTCCTCCCCCCAGCTACAGCCACATCAAATTAATCTGCAGGTGTTGGTCCACAGGGCACAGACCGACCCAGCTGGCACAAGAGCAGATTTAAGTGGTTCTGCAACCACGGCCATCGTGGCCATGACATTGTTGGTGGAGGCAAAATCAAATGGAAGTCACTGGAAAGGCTACCGTGTCCTACACCAAAGTCAATCAGCAAGTCTTGTACGTTGTGGCACTGCTGAGCCAGCAAACCACAGCTACAAGGATTTGACAAGGTCTATCACGCATTTATTACCGCCACAGCACAGGGCTGGGCAGCTCATAATGTTCAAAGGAACACGTATTTTTTCCTATTACAAATAAAATGGTTCCAGGTTACGCTCCCTGCATGGTAACACTGTCTCAATGTTCATGTTGAACATCCTTCACATGGTTTTATTACTCAAACTCCCTCCTACATACGTGATGGTGGTCTTGGAAAGACAAGAAAGAGGCATTCAAAAATGCACGCAGACTGCGTGTATTTTCAACAGGAATATTCATGTGTGTAAAATGAATAGTTAACCAAGCAATTCACAGTCAGGATAAAGCTACTCCAATACAAAAACCTTCTGTTCCTCTAAAATCTGGCTTATGTTATCACAGAAAACAAATAAAAATGGATTCCTTGTTCCTTTTCCAGACATTTCAATCAAATTTCTGACTCCCTGCGAGTCTCTGCCTGTCCCGCTGGTAATGACCTTCAGCCAGGAGACTGGGCATGGAAGAGCACTGAGTGTTTTCACAACTTTCTGCCTTCCTTTAATTCGCCATCTCTAACATCAACAGTCCCAAGTCTCTCTTGAATTATCACTCCTCAAACAGGCTCATACTGACACTGGAGATCTTCCTCCTACTTTTCAAGTACCATTAAAGTCCTTATGAAGAGGCAAACAAAATGGAAATATTTATAAAACTGTGAAACTGAAATATGCTACATATGCTGAAGACTAAAGTAAAAACAGCAGATGCCATTATTATGCATACTTATTATATATTTACATTTTATATATAATTTACATACTACACACTTCCTGATTTTTTTTCAAATATCAACACATGTATCAAATAGCTTTTTAAACAAAAGCCTGGAAAAAGCCTGTTTGTCTTCTCTGCAACCTCATAAATTTGCAACATCTCTTATGAAGATCTGTTTTGCAACAAAGTAAGCAGAGGAGTGGATGGAAGGAAAAAACCCTTTTTGACAGGCGTCCTCTTTGCTGATCCAGTTAAAAGAAGCTGGATATTCAGACAAATGGTTAAAATGTAAAGAAAATTCTATGTTTTGCAATGGCAGCAGATAAAGCTGCTGCTGTGGCACCTTCCCAGTGCTACGAATTACGAGGTTTGTGATTGGAAGCTTTTCCTGCCCCAGTGAAATTTTAGGTGCTAAGGCACAGAGAGACAACTCCTGCTGTTTGTTCAGAAAAGGTTAAGGGAACAAAGGAAAAATCAGCACGTTTGCTTCATCTCTGACACTCACTCAATCCAGGGTGACTCATGGCTGCTGACAAAGCCTGGGCTCCCAAGGAAGCCTACGGCTTTTTGGTCTCATTTTTTTAATTTTGAAGTGAGAATAGCTGTAATTATCACGCAGCTGACACTCATCCCACTAAAACCAGTATGTGCATAAAAGAGCTAATAAAACAAATAAATCAGAGCTAGATGAGAGCTGGTTATGGGGCCGGTTCTGTGCAGCCTGCACAGCCCAGCAGCAGCTCTGGGAGGCAACCAGTTCCCACTGGTTTTCCAGCAGCTCACTTCCAGCCAGAAGGCGTTTCCTTCAGCCACAGGGAACGGCTCTGGACACAGACACAGCTCACTCTGAGGCGCACGAACGTGGGAGCACAGCACCGCGTAAGGACAGCAATCGCAAAGTAGTTCAAATACAGCTAAGCAGGGCTGACCCACAGTACTGTGAGAATTCAAAAATCAGTGATAATAGTCAGGTGGGAGAGTTGTCCAGACCTGTAAGCGAAAGAGAAGGCATTTTCTGTGGGAAAACTACAGCTCATCAAAAGCAAAATAGGAGGCAGCAAATGCAATTCGCAGATTCAGCAAATTCAGAGGGAGAAAACAAGGATGATTTATCTCCTTGCTGCAGTCTGTGGCCAGCTTTCACTAAAATGCAATGTGTCAAATGCTTATACAGCATCTTCCATCCCAAACACTCCACGACACACAGCTCCCACTGAAATATTGGACATTTCAGTATCAGCACAAGCAGTGAGTAATTTCCACCAAAAAATTAACACAAATTATCTTCCTGAACTGCTTCAGAAAGCCGTGAGCAAATAAGATATTCTACGTAAGTATCAAAACAGGACTCCTTTAACCAACATTCCCTTTTTAAAAAATCTAAACAAAATCTCATTTGGGCTGACAGTTCATTTTACATAAGGGAGGCTTCAGAAGCAACTCACAAAGTCTATATATGTGAACGTGTGCCAATATTAAGTTTAGATAAGTCATGAAGTCTTTCTGACAGAGTCCTGGCAGCTGCCAGTTTGTGTTTCACTGATTTTATAGGTCAAATAATAGACATTCTGATGTCAGACATTTGAGTACATGATCATTAAGCAATACTTTAGCAAATCCAGAAGAGCTTAGAAACTACCCATATGGTCCACAGCTGATTTTAGCCACCACTAAAGCAACTGTACGTTGCTATAATAAGAGATGCAACTGCTGCACTCAGATGACACCAATAATTTAGAAACTACTGAGCAGCAAGCAGGCCCTGCTATCCTGATTGTTCATCTGCAGCAAAGAATGACTTGTCAAGTGAGCCACACTGGTTACTCAATGGCATACAAACTGGGACCACGCAGCTTTTCAACAGCTTGTGGCCATCACCGAATTGCTGTGGTCTGGACTGCTGCTCAGTGCCACAGGAAGAGACAGAAAACCAACCACACATGCACATAAAGAAGTGACAGCAGGTAGAAACGCAAGAGAAAAGAACACAGGGAGACTGTGCTTGTCTCAGGGCCTCAAGAAGACAATTGCGGATGAGTCTGAAGTCTCTACAGCTGATATCCAATAAAGGGTAAGTGTCACACTGTACTGCAGCTTCTGTGCCTTGCTGCCAGCACCGCCTGGCCCCAAAGAGCGACGCAGATCAGGCAGCTGCACTGCCACAGCACACACAGAGAAGTTATGTGGACAGCAAATGGGACAAAACCACTCGCTGCTGGGCTCAGCAGCTGTGGACAGAGTGTCTGTAGCTATGGTGCCACACACACGTCACCGTGTATGACGCAGCCCCGACACTGCCCAGCTCTCCGCACACCTGAGCCACCCGCGGGAGCTGCTGCCCACGGCCGCTCTCCGCCGCTCCTCCCCAGCTCCAGACACCTGCACGCCACGTGTCCCTGCTGCCTGTGCCACTGCTCTGCCCCACGAACCAGCGAGCACAGCAGCCACTGCCCGAACCTGCCTCACCCACACAGGGACGCTGCCGGCACGCTCCAGGAGCTGCACCTTGCCCGAGTACCAGCAGGAAACGTGGGATGCCGTATTTCCCACGGGTAGAGCACAGAGAACTCACTGTATTTTCCCTACATGGTTAGGATGGGTTAAACAGAAAAGAGTATCAAAATTAGGTATTTTCCAGGAATTACCTACATGCCTCATTAACATGATTATCTTCACCTGATAACCTCCTAGCAGCTATTACAAAAAGCATATGGACAGGAACATATTAACTTCTCAATTCCTATCTCCGACCATACCCTTGTCCAGTTGTCTTTCTTTGTTTAGATTTTCTTTGGGAAATGATGGACATGTGAATCATTTAAGATGTGTAATCTGCTACGCAAGAAGAATGACACAAACTGGGAGATAACTGAGACAAGCCACAAAATTGTATTTACACACGGCTCTGAATTCCTGTTACCATTTGAAGGAGCACAAGGGCTCATTTAGAGCTAACAAATGACAATATTTTGTTTTGCAGCTCCTGGGTTTTTAACAACTCAGCTGTTGCAGGAATGCTTTTTAACTCCACACAACGACTTCTTCCATGTGAAGAAGTTTCCTAATATAGAAAAAGAATCAACCAAATCAAGGACCCAAGTAGGTCCTAACACATACTGAATTTTAACAGTTAGTCTGTGAGATATGCACCCCCTAAACACCCTCTACCTTATTTACACAACTATATACACAAAGGATGATGGTCAAGGCTACGAAACTACCAACAAATCCAGGGAGGAGATATATGTAGCACATCACTGCAAATTATCCCTTAAGTAGGAGGGATGTGGGAAAACCTGGAGGAGAAAAGCTTGCTCATGCTATTTCTCCTGGTTAATATCTTTGACTAAATGAAATTACATGCTATTGTTACTCTTAACAGTATTGGTCTTAAGAGAGCAACAGCCAAAAGCCACCTTTCTGTGGTGGCAGGAGGAGCCCGACACGACCCAGGGCTCAGCACCTGCACATTTCCACAGGCTCTGCCTTTTCTAGATCCTCAGCAAACCTACAGCTTATACACAAGCTACAAAGATTCTTATAAGACTTGCCTGCAACTAATTTAATGGCTTTTTCAAGCAATAAGATAAATGAGAAACAGACTTAATTTTTTAAAACCCCACTATGATTAGCAGGAAGATACCAATAAAATTATAATCAAAAAGTATTTTCTTCCAGCCTTACTTTATGTGAAATAAAGACCACCAGAAAAATGAAGATCCCTTTTCTTATTCTAAAGCTCAGGGATTTTCTGTATTTGCCTTTCACCCTTACTAGAAGGCCAGAAAAGACACTATGAAGTGAGACATCCAATGGATAATATGCCAAGTAATGACAGGTTTATAACTCCAGTTAAAGATCTTAACTTTCATACTGAGGCCATGCAGGCTATAAAATATAAACTCGTTGCTGTATCCTCCAGTTAACCAGTCTGCCAATTTTACCTCACCCTTTCTTTCTCATTTGTTTCAAAATACTTTGTAGTTGATATTTTGAGCAGAGAGAGACCTGAAACTGTGACCCAAGACAGAGGCAAAACTGTAACCACCACGATGTGATAGCAAAGGAGGCAAGAGGGCAATCTGGATTTTGAGATTTTAAGATCTGGGATGTCATTAAGTGGCTGAAGTACAAACACAGAGCAGATCAATGCAAACATGTTCAGAGTTAAAAGAAACAACTTTTGGTGTTAGTGGCAAACCAAAGACCAAAAAGGTTTCCTTTGGTGCAGTACACTTTTTTGACTCAACTGAAAAATTACGTTCACTGCTAATTTTTAAATTTATTTTTAGTACAGAAGGGGAATTCTTTCGCAGATGTACCTTGGAGATTTTGTTCAGGGTCCTGTTTTCCCTGCAAGAATAACGTGACTGTCCTGCAGCAGCTGAAAGAGCGCCCTGTCCGCAGCTGCAGCCGCGGTGCAATCGTTACCCTCCCCACGTAGCCTGCGCAGCCCTGGGCAGCCCCGGCTGTCTCGGGACGGGCTCTGACAAAAAGGGCCTGTGCAGGAGCACAGAGGTGCTTTCAGAGCCCAGCAGGGCTCGTGCAGGCAGAGCCCGGCTGCGGCCGCGGGAGCGCCCGGCTCGGCCACCTCGGCACTGATGGAGCCTTGTCGGGAGGGGAACGAGCCCCAAACTCAGCCCAGCTCCAAGAATCACCAGTTCTGTTACTGTCCCCTGGAGCTGCAGCAAAACAATCTCACCGTGAGCCCTTTCAGGGGAATTCTCAATGTAAGTCTCTAAAAAGCAGCTTGTTTCCATAGAAGCCTTCCACATCTCTTGATTGCTCCTGCAATAATTCAGGAATTCAAACAACAACTCAGTAGTTATGTTTAGAAAATAAAATAACCTACAGAAAAACACCACACACAAAAACCTGAAAAAAAGTCAAAAAGCCCCACCCAAACAAGGCCTTCTCTGTCAGGGCAGATCTTCAGTTAGCAAATCAAAGTTCTAGTGCTCAGTAAAGAATTGAGTTAAAACCAGAAAAATGCTTGGATGTAGTCAATTGATTTTCTTTTCTTCCATCCAACTCTTTTATAGGCAGCAATGTTGGGAGAAAAAGAAGGAAGTCAAAATTCTCCTGGTCCTGCCAGGTGGGCTGACAGGCTCTCGCTCCACCTCACGTGGCAATGGCACCACCTGGGAGCCTCGGGGCCCTCGGTCACCTGTGCCTGCTCTCGAAGGGGGTGGCTTTCCTCAGTCACACACACCAAACCTTTTGGGGTACCTTATGAAACAAAACCACCATAGATCCCTTTGAGAGCTAGAACCCCACAGATTTAAGGCCAAATGGTATTTATTGGGGAAGACTCTTGTGCATTTCATTGCTGCAGGAGCTCTCTGTACTGGAATGGGTGGGGTGTGTCCTGGCTGAGAAAGGACCTGGCTCTGGGGCTGATGAAATCATCTCTTCCACACCCTCAGCTCATGGCAGCCCTCAACCAAACAAGAAGAAAAGTGATGACTGTTTAAGTGAAAAACAGAACATCACCGTTTTAACCAGCTCCACAGGATGTCCCACAGCAAGATATGCATATGTGAGATTCAAAATAGATGTATTCCAATTCTAATGGACTTTTATCTCTAAAGAGAAGTTCTGCTGGTTGACATAGTTGGTACAGCCTGAACTTAACTGTCTAAAGGAAGCAGCTCTCTGGAGTCCCTAGGGATTAGTGGAGACAAATTACAACAAGCACATCAGTGGTATAATTGCGCAGCAACCCGAGAAGCAAAGAACAGAAAGTTTCATGTTCTTTGTTGCTAACTAAAAATCTTAAAAAATAACAGTTGCAAAAAATTTGGCAGCCAATTACTGCACTTGGCTTGTTTCTAAATGCGAGATTAGGCAATGAGAATTTCCAGGAGCAGCTGCCAAGGCTGCTGGAGCTGCTGCAAGGATGGTACGTCCTCCCCTTGGCCCAAACACGGACTGGCCATGGCTGACAGCCGCAGGAGAACCTCTACAACAGCATTTATGCAATCAGTGCTTGCATGGTAGTTATTTATTTAAATTTGTATTCAGAAACACAAGGCAGGATTATACAAGTGCAATGACAATGCAGGTGATTTTTCACCAACCCTAAAGCAGGTTTTACAGTCCTGCTGTTTATATGAACTGCTGGTGAGACAGAGAGATTAGAATTAATTATTCACATGTGCATATTTAAAATCTACAGGTAGTATCAGTCCACCACTCCAAGGTAATTTCCAAGGTGTCTCAGGGGGACAGACAAATGCTGGAGAGCACTTAAGTGTCAGAAGGGACACGTGGCAGGATTTGCCTCCTGCTGCCCCAAAGCTGGGCAATTCCTCAAACCCACTTGAGCACAGGCCATTGCTGCCAGCAGCAAACCTGCCAGCTGGCCTCTTCCCTTCAGTTTCTTTTGGGCAACTCTGGCTTCGGTTTCTAGAAGTGCTCTGCAGAATGTGAATGTACAGAACCAATGTACATTTATAACAATGAGATCATTTATGCTACCACAGAATGTATCTGTGTCTGATAGGTTAAGTATTTGTAAAGCTAATGATCCTTAACTGCTCAGTGGTACCCTGGTGCTCTCTATTCATTCCCATCAGACATTTCAGGGCTTGGTTTATGAAAGAAATTCTCTTAAGTGTACCAAACGGAAAGCCATGACAGAAAAATCCTTCCTCTTTAGTAGGAATAACAGCAGCTTCCATCATGAGAAGAGTGTTTTGCCTTACCTCTGAGGTGAAAGGATTAACGTAAAACTCTGATCCTGCTGTGTTCTCTGTCCCTGCCTTCAAATTCCCTGCCTGTTTTCAGCTCATCCCAGTGGTACCCAGTGCTAATTGAGCTCACTAACTCTCTCAACTTTTTTTTGCTGTTTTCATGACACTTTCTGAAATACGAAGTTAAGGAAATGCTGCAGAGACTGACAATGAAGGAAGGCAACTTAATAATTAACACAGCTCCACAAAGCTTTTGTGCAGAGAACTTCATATATTTGGCATGTAGTCTGCTAAGTCTGTATTTTCTCTTATGGGAATCAGAACAGTATGAACGTACTGTCAGAAGCAGTAAAATAAAAAAGTTGGTTCCATTTGCTGTGATTACAGAGCTGGTAGGAAGACATCCTGATTGCACAAGGCCTGTCAGTCGCTGGTTCCAACACACTGCCAGAAATCACGTGCAGAAACCCAGGGGGTGCAGCAGGTCACACATTTACTGCAGCCTCAAAATTCCTCTATTCTGACATCCTCTGCTTTTACGTGTGGAAGCACTAACACTAGCCCAGCTTATTTACGCTGATTTAAAGAAACCTTTATGGGATTACACCTCAGCATCAATATAAATAATTAATTAACGCTTAGGTCAGCCTCCCCTGTGACTGATAGAAAGCAGTAACTGCTTCTTGCAGAGAAACCAGACTTAATTCTCCAGCCTCTTCCATCTCATGTTGATTCAACTCTTCCGATTTCAATACTTTAAGCAGCCTGTATTGTTTAGTGTCTCTTACAGCGTAAGGAGGTGTCCCAGTGCTGCCTACCTAGCTGTGTTCTGGCTCATTACCAGGTTTAAGCTCTACATGAAATGAAACAACAGCAGAATTCTGCTGGTAGCTGGACTGTGCCGGTAGTGAAGTTCAGCTGGACAGATGGGCAGTCTGGTGGAGGAATGGTCCTGTGTCCGACAGCAATGGTCACACGTGCTGGAGCTTATCATACTCATACTGCAATCCAGCCAGTACCATGAGAGACAATCACGCGCTTTTCCTAAATAGGCTGAGGTTTTGCACCACCCTGGAAAGAAAATACAAGAATCCCTGAAAAATATGGGAAGATTGTGTCATCGCTCTGTAGCATTTAGCTTTCAGGCCTTCCCAGGTACAGACCTACTTCAGTGGATCAATTTTAATGCTGTTACTGCAAAGCAAGGAGTGCAATTATCAGTAAATTGAATCTATCAAGTACTGCTTTTGATAGAACAAATGTGGTTACGTGTTTTTATGGTCACTGGGATCACATATGGTTATTTCCTCTCTCTACTTTTAATCAGGTCTATAAACTGGAAAATTATTGATAAACAGATGAGAAAGAAAAAGGCATCTTTCTTCTCTCCTTCCATATGTATATTATAGGCAGAAAGAGTTGTATAAAGCCAAGCCTGTTTAATCAGTGCTCTGCTGTGGGCAGTTCCACATTTCAGTAATATCCAGCTTCACAACATTGAGCACTTGCACAGTGACCTCCCCAGTAAGACTCAGTTGAGTGCATAGGTGGCTTTTGTTGTTCAAACACTGTATTTAGATTTTAGTTCAGTTGTTTTCCCACTGGACAAATACCTGATGTTTTTTAGTGGTTTAACTGAACTGGATTTCTACTGTAAACCAGGATGAACTCTTTTACAGTGCTATTCAAACAAAGCAGCAGAGGTATTAATCTGACCCTTCTGAAAATTACAGAGAACACTTCAGATAACCTCAAAGCACTGAATAAAAGAATTGCAGTTTTTTTCAGTTTCATTGACAAGAAAATTATAATTTTTTATACTTGCAAACTAGAGTAATTTCGATACCCACAGAGTAATCCAATGCAGACACAAGCTCACTTCTGTTCTTTCATCAGCTCACCCATAATTTACAGTTGTTTTTCTTCAAGTTTAGTTGATTTTAATTTTTTTTCTCCCAAGCACTGGGTTTAGACTCAGGAAATATGGGTTTAGGTGCAACAAAACCTTCTTTCTCTACTCTCCTAATGAGGGTACCATCACCTTACTCCATGGGACTTAAGCAAGAACAAAGTCTACAAGCCCCGGAGCCCTCCTGGGTGTATGCCCAGAGGAAGCCTCTCCCAGCTCTGTGCCACACCTGCACTCTGACATACAGAACCTGAGCCCGTGCTGCCAGTTCTGCTGGTGACACTGGAGCACAGTGGGTCTGACATGTCAGCAGAAGACATAAAAGGTTGTATCAATTACTTTACAAAAACATAGCACCAGCCAAGATATTCACATTTCCACAGTCTGTGACTACAACCATTACTACAGCAATTACATTTCTCTAGAAGTGCTCATTTTACACTCACAAATGCTCACTTTAAACTGCATGACCTAACTTAAATCTGCATTTTCCAAGAGCATTATTCCTACTTTTCCCACATGCACTAATACTTAAAGCCAAATTTACAAAGGTATTTAGGGACTTAGAAGTAATAACTAGTACTTTAGCAGGTAGCTCAACACCATCAAAGCAGGCATGAGAGTTGTACTTCTATGTCATTAAGTACTTTTCCTGTATCTTTACCTGTCTGTGTATCATAATCCATTCTGAAACAGATCTAACATATATGCTTGTGCAGAAATGCTCTTTGCAAAGCAAAATTCCCCACACTACAGATGCACCACTGCAGAGCAAGCTTTGAACCTCAGACTAAAAGTCACTCCTAAACTTTCTGAATAAAAAATTCCTCTTTGGGGAATATTCTGCAACCGTCCATATTTAACAATTCAACTGTTGCACGGGGGTAAAAATGACTCTTTCCTTAAAACTGGATAGGCACTAAACTTAGTTTCAGCAAAGATTATTGTCAGGCTTGTATTAGAGCTTCACACAGGATGGAGTCTCTGCAAGATCCCCAAAGGCTTCTCTGTGACAGAGATTGTTATTCTGGTGTTCTCCCCAAAAGCGGGCAGCAAAGCCATCCTAGAAGAATGGTTATAAACCAACTTCACAAAGCAATCTGCACTTCATGGTAACTGCTCTTTATCATTTTCCAATCAACACTAGTTGGCTTCTAATTGATTTTATATTATGTCCCTTACCAGAAGTAAGAATATTGTGTTTACTAGGGCAGCACAAAGAGGGCAGGCCTATTCTTACTGCTGTATTTAATGCTGCTGCTAATCATGGAGATTAGACTGAAACAATTACAACAGCTAATTAAAGAACAATGCGGTTTTTGGCATCTTTTCTCAGACAGCACTATTGGGAATTCCTAACTCAGGCAAAGCAGGGATAATTAAAAATAGAGCTCTGGTTTCCCCTGCACTGGCAGCTGGATCACGCTGATTAAACTGCAAATAAAACACATGAAACCAACACTTTGTAGTGTATCCAATTTCACTTAAAAGGGTCTTTAAAACTGAATCATAAACGGAGAAACAGTGCACAACAAATTATTTAGCTGAAGCTGGATACAGTCTTCACTGCAGTTGCTTCACAGCTCGCTGTCTCTTGCATAGAGCATGGGACACTCATTACTGCAGGGCCTGCTGAGCCACTTAAATCATCCACGGCCCTTCCAAAGGCAGCATTGTTCAAAACATCACACTAGAAGCAACTGAGCTCAGACAAACACCAGCATAAAAACTTGGAAGACCCCTGTGGAAAATGCAGAATTGCACCTGGTGACACCTCAGGTCGTTACTGAAGAGTAAGACAGGGCTAAAACCTCTTCCAGTGAGACTCTGGAGGGTGGGTGAGTTGCTGAAGAGCAGCTGTTTTATGACAGCTACAAGGTTCAAAACAAACTTGCAGCTGCCCAGTTAGGGCAGAAGTGTAAGCAGAGTTAAGCCTTGCCCAAGATTATCTGGTACTCTGGTGTAAGACACCACCTACGGAAGAGCCGTCGGAGCATCCCTTCGTCCTGCTCAGGTCTCAGCATCACCTGGGGTCAACGTGCAGTTACCCAGAGAGACTTACACAGCTTAACTTTATAATCATGATAATAAAAACAATAATGTTTACTCTTGGCTAGCGTTTGCCTGTATACTTTTGAGTCACACGAGCAGTAAGAACACAAACAAACCCAAATAATAAGACATGAAAGGTGATGCAAAAATACCTAATTACTTGCCTTAAGCTTGTTTGGGTGTTTGAAAATCTGCCTGAAGGTTGTTACCGTGCTCTCTGGACAAGTACTTAATGCTTTGTTAAACAACAAGGGGATCCTGTTAAAATTTTTTAACTAATGCCAAGAAATTTTGTATTCATGCAGCTCTGTGGAGAAACATCAGTACTAACTCAGTTTCAGTGACCCCACTAACTGGGCGTACCTTGTATGAATTTGATACTGGTACAGCTCAGCTACACCGAGCCTGTAACCAGCAAGACCACCACATTCCTTCAGAAGCACAACTATTTTTAGCTTTATATATTAAGTAAATATATTTAACAGCAACAAATAATAATAAAAAGCAGGGAGGCTGCACTTGGCACCTGCAATACTTGCACTAAAGCAAGGTGCTTAAGGGACAGGGTGCTGATGCCAGCAGATGCAGAGGAAGGCATATAACTAAGGGGAAGTTTTCTAAGACAAGGCCCTTTCAAGTTTTTGGTAAGCATTTGAGAGTTTGGGGCACAGGACAGAAAATCTGCTAGAGAAAAGAATCAGAGCCCAAAAGGGGAAATACACGAATACACATGCTTTCTACCTACCTACATATGGTGCACAGATTACACAGCAGCCCTGCTTTAGCCACATGTCATGGGAACAGTTTGGAAGGCTGGCTCAGAGTTAGTTAAGAATAAAATTATGCTAAAGGTCCTTTAAAGGAAAAAGCCCAGTTAGCACAGTAGCACTTCAGAGGAAACGCTCAGGTGCTCAAGAAACAACCAGCCAGGGCACAGGGGTGTTACAGACATTGTGCTGGCTTCTGTCAGGAAAATCCCAGCGCAGTGACAGTGCGAGCATCTCCTGCGAGCCCTCCCTTGCCCTCTGCCACCAGGGAACACGCCCGGCCAGGGCAGCTGTCCCTGGTCTGCCAGTGCAGCTCTCTGCTAGCCCGGTGCCAGCTCTCTGCACAGAGGCAGACGGGTACACGCGCCAACAATCACAGCCGTGCCTCAACTCAGGGTGGGAATTTGGTGACATTTTCAAAGCTCACAGAGGATTTTTGGACCCTGAACTCTGGCAACCTCAGAGATTCCACTGAGGCTTCCCATCTATTTCATCCAGAGTCAGCCTGCACTGCCACCTTTTATTCTCTTCATTGCCTCAGACAGAGTAATTTTTGCATTTCCCTCTATTTCTTTAACCTTATTTACCTAAGACAAACGTCAGAAATAATTTTAGCAGCCTGCACTGCCTGGAAATCAACAGCAGCAAGCAGTAAAAGAAGACATCTCCCTTACAAAGGGCTGCAAGAAGTGGCTGTTGAACACCAGTAACAGGAGAAAAGAACCAAAAACCCAAATAAAGAAACTCAGTGGCCTGGCTGGCGACTTGCAGTGTGGTCTTGAAGGTTCCTCCTCTACCTGATCAAACAGTGACTGATAATGAGTGTGCTGATTCTTTTTTGTCCACTTTCTTGCTCAGATGCACATATGCTTTATTACAGGGACACAAGATACTCTTTATGTTAAGCTATTTGTTATTTCCTGCTACTTTTGTTAGTCTCTGGTAACACATAACAGAAGTTTATACTGGAGAAACAGCTTTCATATTTTTCTCTGAAATTACAAGTTTGTTCTCAATCCCTGAGATGGTATCTCATGCTTAAATTAAATTTTGGCAAAGAAAAGCAAAGCACTTCACAGCTACCCTTCTACATCTAGCACCATTATGTCTTTATATACCTGTGTAAAAGCAAGCTATGCAAATTTTCCCAAAAATAATGATACTAGTGTAATTGTTCTTTCTAGGCTATGTTCCAAAACCAATTTTAAACTTGAAAAAAACATGAAAGTGGGATAGCTGGGGAAAAAAATACTTCGTTTTTTACTTAATAATAAATGCTTGAAAGGATCACAGCATTTTATAAGGTCATATGTAACACCAGTTATGACACCACAGTAATGCATTATTCAGTGCCAGCAAAGAATATAAATCCTTGTAATGTACATGGGTAAAATGTGGTTTAATTCTTATTATCCTTTGGCTTTGACTCAAAGTTCCTGCTGAGAGTTACAGTGTTTAGATGATGCAAATTCCCTGAGATGCTTTAATTAAACCTGCAGTGTAACACTTTGCCTCTGGCTATTGGTCACGGAACCTGGCACTTCCATTTCCAGAGGCACCACTCCCCAGGCTGCACTGCCCACCCTGAGCTCGGACCCCCAGTGGAATGGGCACTCCTGGTACTGCTCAGGCTGAGGCAGACCGGTGCTCTGGGCAGACATTCCACCTTTGCTACTGCATGGTTGAGGTTTATCAGAAAAACATGACAGCAGAGAGACTGAGAAAATAAAACTCCTGCTCAAATCTCTCCTTTTTTAACAAGGAATTTCTCTGAGCGAGTACGTGGATGTACAAGGAGCTTGCAGCACACATGCTACTTCTCAGTAGCACACGTTTCCACTGTGCTCCGGACACTGGTAAAGAAAAGACCTCTGGACTTTGTATTACCTGGTGATTGCCATGATTCACTCCTGCTCAGCAGCAGGTCAGCAGGGAGAACCCTGAACCTCCAGGACTTCTCTGGTACGTGCACGCAGAACACTGCACTGGGCTTAAGGATTGTCGTCTGCTCACCTTTTATCAAAATATCAAAAGATTTGGTTTTGTTTCGAAGTGAAAAACCACCTCAAATCTCTAAACCCTGTAACTACTAAGAAAAGCTTCTCCTACTCAGCTCTACGGGACTCATTCACAGGCAGGGACAGCTGGATGCCTTCAAGCACTCTGGAAACACCCTCCAGCATTTTTAGGAATTCCACTCTATCTTTGCACAGCACTCGAACTCCTGTGCTTGTGACCCGCCTAATGGATCCTTCTTTCCCACTGAATGCTGAAGCAGGCATTTTAAATGCAGTTGTTCACATGTTGACTTGAAGTGCACACATCCTGGAAATCCACTGCCTTTCAGCGTTACTGCCAATAAATAATTAAAAAGCCTATTAAGACAGCAAAAGCCAAATCACTGAAATTATAAGCAAATATTTTTGCATCAGGGCCCAGACTTGGGGAAACACTTAAACAGCACCTTCAACCCAAAGCATGTGAGCATTCACACTGATGAAACTGCCTGGCTTGGAAGTCTTGTGTTTTACTGAGTAAGGGCTATTACTCAGCTCTGCAAATTACTTTCTCTTGTGGAAACATACAGTTATTCAAGATTTCAAAATATCTAGCAAAAACAACAGTTTCATAACTAGAAAGACAAGTCTGATTTCAGCCTAAGTCCTATAATTTTGATTCTGGATAGAAAAAACAAATAGTACTGACAGAATTTAGCCTGCACTGTATTTTTTCAGACATCAAAATACTTAAGTTATTCAGATAAATATAATATCACAAAGGCAGACAATAACGGAAATAAGGACATCAAGAAAGTGTTCTACTCCAGGCAGCATATTTACAAATATTACTGGAGCAAAATCAACTGCTACAGAGGGAACACAGACATTAGGCACAAGGAATCTCAGTTTAAAAAACATTCAGAAAATGGGACACATCAAACTAAAAGTTAAATTCTGATTAAGAACATGAAGCCTAGGAGGAAAAGCATATGCTGTCAGAGCCACAGCAGTTACATCAGGAGGTGACAAGGGAGAGAAGGAAAATCTGAAGAGGAACAGGGACACTTAGAGAAATAGTAAACACTTAGAGAAACAATAACCACTCTTTTGGGAACGGAGCATCTCTGCCAGACAGCACATGTGTCTGGCAGCACACCTCGCCAGACAGACAAGCCCTGCTGACCCTCTACAGGTCTGAATTTCCCGGGATGACCTTCCCCAGCTTTCTAATGCTGCATTTGCATGACCAGCTGACCTCACGGGGGTGAGGGGTAGGAGAGGATCTGATGATCCCAGTGAAAATTACCAGCTGGGACACCACTGATCCTTGACTGACTGCAATGCCCACTCTCCCACTCAACAGTGATGAATGACATTTTCTGAATTATGCCAATATTTGGATTGGTGTTGGACGGAGCACACAGGCTCAGATGGCTGTTTCAGGAGCACCTTCAAGGAAATCATGCTTTTGAAAATACACAACCTAATCCTGCAGCTGAATGGATTAGCTCAAAATGTACGACTGTCTACTGTGGAAAGTCATTTAAGCTAAAACAGAGCAAGAATTCACCTTGAACCAACAATTCTTGATTAACTTCCTTTGCTGGCAGGCTTAGTGTAAACTAGGCACTATGCCAAAGCCTCCCAATCCACTCTGGAGCAAATGCAATTCGAAATGATGCTCTCATATTTTAACAGCATGGACTTCAGAGTGAATTTTCAGGTAATGGTCAGAAGTGGCACAGACCTATGGATCAGTCATGATGCTGGCACTTTGTGTAACAATAAATCAAAACAGGTCTTTACTAACTTCTTTCACTGCACAGTAAAGGAACAGCTTCCAAACCGGTGTGTGCATCATGGTGGATGGTCTACAAGGAACAACTGTTACTTCTAAGCTGGAACCACAATTCACCAAAAACATTGATGTTTAGTACAAGCTGGAACAGGGGGATATTTATATTAAAGCTATTTTTAAATATAGTACATATCCAGACACAATCTCTAAATGTCTTTAACACGAGTGAGATCTGCACAGCCCTGGATTCACAGGCACCACATCGGCTCCACCAACTCTGCAGAAGCTACTCAGCGTGTTCCTGTGACCTCAGGCATCCCACAGGCAATGGACAGACCCGGACTTCCACTCTCTGGCACCACAAGAGACAGATACATGCCAGAAACCTGTTTGCCGTGGAGATGGAAGCCAGTCGCTTCATCAAATCTGCAGGCTGCTCACACATATCTCCTGTAGAGAGCTCCGCATGGTCACTGCTGCAGGGTATGATCCCCAACACGAGTTTCATTTGAGTTTTAGCTTCTCTGAAGCTTTTGGGCTTTCCAAGTCCATCAGTTTGCCTCAGGCAAGCTGGAGCCATGCTGGGATTTGCAGCCTTCCTACAGGAAAGCTGGAGGAGCTCTGCCCAGCAAACATGCACCCACTGAAACCACACAGACCTCCTCAGCTGCAGCCGTGGCAGCTCCTCCTGCATGGCGCAACCTGCATCTGTCGGGGACCTTTTCAATAAAAATGCTGAACTAAATAATTTCCTTATGAATGGCCAAGTTCTACGTGTGCTAAATCTTCCACACAAACAGCAACTGGCACGTCACCAGCACTTCCTGTGCCAGGCTACCCAACTGCCAGGAGAGGCAGAAAGGGACTCCTGCACAGGGCGACACGAGAAATCTGGAGCAGGGACCTGTGCACGTTTTAACTTTGGCTCTGCATCAGAATTTAAAGACGAGATAAAAAACATCAACGGTTTTATGTGTGTCAGTTTTGAAAGGCTGGGCTATAAAGAACACAAAGTTATTCAACAAGAGGAAAAAAACGAATGTGAAGATTATGTCAGTTTGATGTCTAAAATAAAAAGGTGATGACCTCCATTTACACAACACTTCCGTGTTTTCACAGGCAAAGGAACAGGCAGCACACCTTGGGAAAAGGTTACCAGGAGGCTGATTTGGTGCCTCATTTGTTATTTAAATTGTCTTTTGCTTTCTTGCCCTTAAAAAAACAGCAAACCAACTATTAGTCAAGACTAACTTTTTGACCTTAGTAAGACACCGAGTTCAGCGAGCAAGCACCGTGATAACAGTGCCAACACAAGTTCAAAGCTGAGCTGCCAGAAAGGTGCTCTGTAAGCAGCGCTCAAACGTTGCATGTTTCCTGCTAAGAAACCAAACACTGCTGAAGACCACAACCAAATTAGCATCTAGATAATTTGTAAATAATTAACTTAGTGTCATTTTATAGGCACTAAGTGCTTGCTCTTCTAATATCATGATTTAATTATCAGCATTTATTAAAAATATTTTGTTTGCTGTACATAAACTCAAACATTAGAAGACAGTCAAAAGCAATTAAAAATGTAGGTAACATTTACTACACAGGATAAAGAACAATTAAATGCTAAAAGACACAGGAACAAAGAAATAATAATAATAATAATTTTTTCTGGTTCCTGTGGAGTCATAGAATAACATGTATAATAAATTGTGTTATGCATAAGCAGCAAGAGGAAAACTGTTTCAGGTTTACAGTTGTTTCAAAGCTGGCTCTCCAAGCAGAGTGAGGAGCTCATCAAACCTGCTTGTAGCAAAACCTTTCTTGGAAGCTCCACTTCAAGCTCGGCCTTACTGTAATGCATACAAATTACTAACCCATTACCAATGGCAGCACCTGGCACTTGCTCGCTAACAGAAGCCAGCACCACAGGCTCCCCAGCCATGATTTCAGCCTTAAAACTGCTCATTTTTTTCTCCAGTTTAGCAGCACACATAAAGCAGAGAAACAGTCCTGCAACAAGGAGCGGGGAACTGACCTGTCCTGCAAGGGACAGCACAGCTTGCACTCTCCAAAGTCTCAGTGCCCACTTGGGAGGCACAGGGCAGCGTGGCCCGGCCACCCTGGGCTGTGGTCACAGAGGGGATGTGCCATCCCAGCCTAAGGAGAGGGTCCCTCTGGGGCCCCCACCTCTCAGGCAAGCGCTCCCCACGAGAGAAAACCCCACCCCTGCCACAGAAAGAAGCAGCCTGGACAGGGTGGTGTGTTTGGTTTGGTTTTGCTTTGCTTTGAGGATGGACACAAGCAACGCTTTGGGGTGAGGGGCCGTGAATGCCAAACAGCACAGAGGCACACTGGCTCTGCCCCCGGTGCTGGTGTGAGCAGCAGAACCCACAGCCTCGGTGTTTTTGCTGCATGACAGACTTTGCTAATCCTGTTCCGAGGCTGACAGCGCCCTACACGCACACAATGCACGGAGCTCAGGCAGTAATGCAGGCTCTGGCTGCAGCTTTGAAAGGCAAGCCTCACGTTCAGATGCTCTGTGGATTACTGGACACAGCTTCCAAATGCTCACCCCTCATACAGCCTTATCTAATGCACGGCTCGCTGTGGCTGGCGATACAACTGACAGAGGAGTGCAAGGCTGCCTGTGTGATGGGATGGGATGGTTCACAGCCAGGGCTGTCCCTGTCATCGCCACGGGGATGCCACAAAAAGGAGGATGCTGGAGGAGAGAGGGAGGAGCGGGTGCATGTGGGACATGCCGTTTGCACGGCCAAAGTCACCTGCTCCGCCTGGGCCAGCACAAGATTTTCAGTCCTGGACATGACACTGAACCACTGATTTCCCACCAGTACTAACGGGGCCACACCAGCAAGTCACAATTTTGGTTTCTTTTTCCTGAAGAGGAAATACAGGGAATATTTCAAGTAACCCAAGATTATTAGCTTCCTTCCCTAATTTCCCACGGAAACATGTTTTCAGACAAATCCTATCACTTCCACAAAAGTCCAGCTAGCAGCTTCGGGAGTGACACCTGACAGACCGCCCACTGCCTCAGCATGGTCAACTGTGGCAATAAACACTGCTGTAAGGCACGACAATCAACCATTTGTGCCTTCTTCTTTTAAATCTTGCTTTGGCTTCAGCACTACAATCCATCCAGTTGCAGTCACTTTCCCAGCCAGAAGGCAGAACACAGGAGCAGGTAACACAGACCTCCCTATCTCCACGGGCTTTACCAGCTACTGATACACTTCTGCTGCCAGCCTGCAGCCCAGTTAACTCCTCATGGAGTGATACTGGGGAACTCTGACAGGGAGCCAAACCCCAGGGACTGCACAGCTGCACCAACAAGGCTGTAAGACAGGGCAGGCTGAGGAGGAGGAAGGTGAATGCGAACAGTGCCCGTGAGCTGTGCAGCAGCCCGGGCAGGTGAGCAAACCAACCTTCCGCATAACTCGTCCCACTCTGTGCATCGGGAACAACCCTCCAGGAGTGGGCTCTCCGTGTGCTCGGGGCTCCAGGACTCGAGGGAGCTGGCAATTACAGAAACAGACACAACTCTCAGTGTGTTACATGGAAGTGGGCATAGCCACTTCAAAGCTGCCCTGGCTACAAAATTATTGTAACTAGATCTGGAAACTGCTGCGTGTAAAACACAGCTGTGCACGTCTATATTTATCCAATTATTATCTGACTGTTTGTAAGAAATTCTTTGTGCATTTTTATTTTCTGTGCTATGCTTCTCCATGCCAGAAATGGAATTAATACTTTATATCACTTTGCTATACAAAAGCTATTTATGCCATTGAGGTCTATTCCCAGCATAACCTGAGGAAGAGAAGATTGCAAGGGGGTGTTGGGGGAAAAAAGCAGCATCACAAGTAAGTCTTCGTTATTACTGTATATTTCTAGTTCTACATCATGCACAGATCAGTACTTTATTATACACACTGTGTTTTGATATCACTTTATAATGCCACTATGTATAACAAACTCTGTGTGATCCTTCCTTCCCAGTTTTGACTCACAAGGACTTGGCTCTGAAGTGAGGTCCATAAAATAGATGTAGTAGGCTTGTTGAAACAAATAACAAAACAGTCAAAAGCTTTCCCCAGAGAAAGGCCAGCAGAAGACAAAGGTAGAAATATTTATGCAGTCACTCAGGGGCATTGGAAATGTGTTCTGAATAAACACTCATCTTCAGTATGCAAGTTCCACGGCCCTTGCTGTCTCCCAAAGATCAGCGAGAATGGAAATCAATGATGCTGCCTTGTTAGAAAACACAAATCAAAGCATCAGTGACTTTGTAAAATCCCTTCTGTCACTTTGACCTTCTGGTGCCAGGCAGCTCCACAGATTCATTACCATTCATTGCAATGTCTAAAGAAAAAAATCAGCAGCACAAGTGTTTGAGAGTAACACACGGGCAGCAGGGATTGGGAAAACGCTGGGAGGCAGAGTGTACAAAAAGAAATGAGAACACCGTGAAAGGATGCTCACTCTGCCTTGAGGACTGTGTCCTCTCTTCCAGCACATACAAGTCAATTCTGCTGCTGTCCAGCTTCACGCCAGGTCCTTCCTCACCATCTGCACCTACTGCTTCCTGTCAGGAGTCTGGTTCTCTCCTTGCCCAGCCAGTCACGCCAGGAGCTACTGCTGCTACACCTGCACCCTCTCCTGGGACACCAGCAAGGGTAAATACCATAAATGTGGTGGGCAACACCAGCCCAGCCCTCTCTTTCAGAGAATCTCTTGTCAGAAAGAAGTGGGATGGGGGGTAGTACTAACCTGAGTCTCCAAGCTGGTGTAGGGACTAGGAGGTTCAATCTACAAAGAGAGCAGACAGAAACAGCCATTACTCTGGAATAGTGGAAAAGAAGGTGTTCTGAGCTGTTAGTGGTCTAAAGCAGTGGTATCGGGGACAAACACATCTGCTTGAACAAGGATGGCAGGATTATTTTTTTTACTTTCTTTCAAGATTTACCACTTTTCCAGACATCTGGAAATCACACAGAACTTACAGAACCTCTACAATATTTGGATGAGCAAAAAAAGTTGCAGTAAGAGGAGTACACCCAGAGGGCCCTGTGCAGGCCCTCGCATCTTTGACTTGATGCTCTTTTACAATTCTTAGATTGCAACTGACTGGTTTTAGATCAGATCAATATTTGACTGGTGCTCCTGTAATTTCAAGGCATTAGGACTTTTTCAGAAAGTTGATCAAGACTTGATAGTGAAAGGGTTGGCCACATCCTTGGCAAAATTGTTCCTCCCAACAGTTGCAGTTAGCTGTGGTTATTTTGTTTTCCATTAATTTTCTTCCTAATGAATGCTCCTCTCCAGCTCTGCACATTGTAATGCACGTGCACTGTACATTTTCTGCAGTCTGGCATCTTCCTTGGTGTCAAAATCTGAACTCTTAGCTTAGCTTGGCCAGAGGATTCAAACCTCATTAAAGAACTTCTAAACACAAAAGCACAAAATCGTCTATTTAGCCTGTTAATTAAAAGGTTAGCAAGAGATAACATCCCTGTAGGAAACTCCATCATTAGTGTTCTGGGATTAGCACTCAAGCAAAATCCTTAAAAGCACATCTTTTCGAGTACAAGGAACATTTAAAACCTCAGTGCTGCTGGTCCAGGTATTACTCTGCAAGGTCTTGCTCTCCACATCCTGTTTAATTGAAAAGCCAACAGAGCGGAACCAGGTCAATGGTGCTCTCTCTTAAATCCATCACATCTGTCTAAATTAGATACTTTCAGTTTAGAAAATTCTTGTCTATCAGGTTATTAGGCTCCTGAGACTAATTTTGAGTTTTGAGCCACTGTGATTCTCACTTTGGCTAAATCACAGAACAGAATGAAAAAAAAAAGTGGGCTTCCTCTAAGAAACAATATATTCCTTTTACTTTTAATTATGCCTATAAAGCAGCTTTTGTTTTAACAATCACCATAAATATACTAATGAAGAAACAAGCTATCAACTTAGAAAAAAAAAGGTTAAGGAGGAAATTGGCCTTGAAAGCCTTGACACACCTTTCCTCCACTCAGCAAGTCACGGGTCAGGCAGCACAGTGTGCTCAGGTGAAAAAGTCCATGATTACCTCTGTCACACTGCTAACTTAGAACAGGCTGATGAAAGGTTACATTTAACACCAGAGTACCATTATGACACAGATGTACTAGATATTGTCTGACAACTGGCCAAATGACACCAAGACTGGAAAGAAACTGAGAAACCTCAATGAAATCCAAATATCATGTCATCAGCTAAGCTAAGGAGGAAAAAAACCATCTGAAGGTGAGAGATGAGGTGAGAGGACTCTCGTCCTTGGACAGCCTGACTCTAAAACAAATGATGGCAACACTCACAGCTCTTCTCATACAGACTTAGCAGGGATAAACTCATCCATTTTGCATCTGGACTCTCAAGCAATGCTAGTTTGGTCACAGCGTTGTCCTCCACTGTCCCACTCGCATTTATATCATAGCAGGAGGAGCACAGCATTAGCAGGTGTGTGGGGCAGATAGAATACAGAGTGTGTTTAAATACAAAAAGCAAAATACTGCTGTAACAAAGAACAGCTCAGCTGCACAGGCTCCCCCTTGGGAGATCATCTGGATTTTCTGAGTTGGTGCCAATTTGATTGCAGACAAAAGCTTTTTCAACATGTACTGTTCCCTTCCAAATGACAATATTTCCCTAAGAGGAAGTAGCTACCGTATGTATAAAACATCCTGGAAAGATCAGGGGATTCCTGTAACAGATAAGGCTTCAGACTACTTAAAAGCTAGACAAACTCAGTCCAGTATTTCCTGAATAGAACGGATTTCTTATGGTAGTTACTAATTTCCAAAGCTTCCTGGACCAATGAAAGCTGTAAATACAAACCAGGTTTTGAATGGCATTATTTCACCATGTGGAACATGATGCATCAGCATGGGCCTGTGATCTGCAGCTTTTCCTGTTTATTTCCCCCCCATTGTGGCTGTGGTAAGTTGTACTCACTTGTGCTGCCACCACTGTGCAGCACTGCAAGGGGGATGGTTTTGCCCCATCATTAGAACATACACCTCAAATGTTGCCTTCACTTACAAATTATCTGAGAAGAAAATGAAGCTTGGCTTTTATGGGCAAGAGTATGAACAAACCAGGTAAGCTCCTTCCCCAGGAAGGACTTTTTTGCACAATTACTAGAGACGGTGATAGGAAAAAACCCAAACCTTTCTCCCAACTGCAGTTCACACAGTGCAACACTCAGCCTCTCAGCCTGCACTCCACTGACTGTGAAACTCGGCTGGCTTGTCTCTGGATGCCACCTCTGCCTTGCACAGAGGTGTTTTCTTTCACCCCGTTCCCAACTGCCCACTCTGCTTTCCTGCTTCACTCGTGCAGTTACAGGTACCACACTCAGGGCACCTCTCGGAGCTGACCTGAGGGTGCCCGAAACACAACTGCAGCGAATCCATCCCAATTCTCCTCTTTAAGCAAGGCAATAAGGAAGCTGAGGAGGGCAAATGTGGGAGGACATAAATATAGTCAAATTTGATTTTCAACTGAAAAAAATAGTTTTAAAATTCAAGCTCAAAGGCAGCAACTTAAAAGAAAGACTTTCACTCTTACTGCAGGAAGAGGCATGTTCTTAAAATCATCTGCCTACCACTAGTGCCAAGTAAATGTCACATTTGGGTAAATCCCAGAGCTCTCCTCCAGCTCCTGTGCCCGGCCTGACGCACGGTTATGGATGACAATGCGCACAGCAACAGCCCACATGTGAGGGATGAGGATACACACTTCTTTTTAAAGGTACAACCTCTGTGCTTTGTCCAACCCGCCTGCCCTCATTGATTATTAGCTGCTAATGAAAGAGAGAAAATTATCTCATGGAAACACTTAGGAAAAATCAGCGGAATAACCGGCACCATTCCAAGCAAAGTTTTGGTTGGGCTGTGTACGCTCCACTCTAATTCTAGCAGGTTTCAGCAGCCTCACACAGAACCACAAGAGCTGGGATAACTAAACCCCAGGGGACGTCAGCAATCATCCCATCTGAAATTTCAGACTGCCATTTTTCAAGTGCTATGAATCATTAATCTCCAGTGCTCGTGATCACATGAAATCTGCAGTGGGACTGGAGTGTAAACACTACGACAGTGCTGTTTAAACAGCCTGACGCACTGATCACCTCTAAAGACTGATCAGGGTAAGGCTCTGTTTACTACTGAAAGGTGACACTGAGAACAGCAACTCTGCTCTGGGGTTTGGCCACTGTGTTTTTCATGATGGTTCATGTGTCGCTCCCACAGAGGAAACAGACATGTTTTCAAACACTTTCCCACCTTCCCAAAACAAAACTAAAGGACAGGAAGGCTCAGAGGAACTGAGGCACAGACGAATAAACCAAGTATTCCAAAGTCACATGGGAAATATGAGAGAAACCTGCAAAGCGTAGGACCTTGACCACAAGACATGCCACAAAAGATGTTTTTCCAGCAGTTTCAAGAGACACCAGGTTTGAATATGGTAACTCCATCTGTGCTTCAATGTAATCACACGTGACCTAGGCCTGACTGCAGGAAAGCCCAGGGCTCAGACCCCGAGTGCTGTTGGCTGCACTGGACTTGTTCCTGCGGACAAACCTCCTGCTCACTGCCCCTCCCATCACCTCTGGACTGCTCACCTTTAGTTCCCACACAGCTCTGTTCAGCTTTGGTGAGTGAGCCAGGAACTTCAAAAGATTTTTTTATACTTGATGGGCAATTTTCACTCATTTCTAGCCACTTCTCTCCATCCCTGGAGGCAGCACGGATCTGTGTGTGGCTTGGCACAAGGCAGTGGCCCCCGGCAGCAGTGCCAGTCACAGGTGCCCTGACCCCAGAACCTCAGCACCTGCACTGCTGCAGGTTTTCCATGTTTTGTGCAGCTGGACCCTGAGACACACGGGGGAACTGGCTTGTAAAGTTCTTTTTTAGTTTTATTGATTTGTTCTATGTCACTTTACAGCTGGATCAGTTCTTTCAGTCAGCTCATGCCACTAAGCACAGAGAGCTGTGCTGGCGCAGCAGAGGGGTGCCCAGCAAAGCCAGGAGCAGGAGGACAGGAAGGAAGAACCAGCAGTAAGGGACAGGGTAAGAAAGCAAGCAGCAGCAGCAAATGCCAGCACCACCACCACAAACTTCTTCCCATGAAACCGCAGGTTCAGACAAAGATACAAAACATTTGCCTAAAAGTGACATTTCACATGTCCTCTCCAATTGCTCTGCTGCCTGCAGGGCAGGACCACATAACAGCAGCTCCCTGTGTGGGCAGTGCTGTTTTTACAACTCGCAGTTGAGGGTTACAGCTATCCCAGGGCACTGTCGCTTCGTCTCTTCTGCTGACTCATTTGATGACCCAGAGGTTTGTTAGCCTGCCAGCCTGTGGTTTTCATCCTACAATCGAATTTGGCTCAAAACCTTTGTATATCCATAGAAACAAAAAGTAAAACAAACCAACAGGATTTGAAGGGACTGCCTGGACTGCCATTTCCCCGTGTTTCTGCCACCTCTCCACCAGAGAGGGTGAACACAAGGCAGGTAACGTCCCACACGTCCTAAGGACGGTGGTGACACGAGTGCCCTGGAGCAGCCACCGGGCACCGAGGCACGGAGTTCCCTGCAGACATGTCCCTGCAATGAAACCCAGCCTCTAATTACAGGAAGTGTTCAGTAACCTTAATTGTAACCCTTAGCTACAAGTCACATTAACAGCTGCCTCTGTGCCACCAGCTATCTCACACGCTGACTTACTTGGGGAAGGGTGACTTCCTGGCAGCGCCAGTCCTGCCAGCCTGGGCAGGAGCTGCTGGGCAAGGTACAGAAAATTCCGAAGTCACCCAGAAAATGGTCCTGCAGAGCTGACTTTTAGCACGCTGCCCACCACCAGAAGCTGCACCAATGTCTGCGAAGAGCGAGCATTACCAGGGTGGTCTGTGTGGCACTAATTTTTTTATTTTAATTTTTTCCCGTTGGATCTCAGGCTAACTTCAAAGGCTCCATAAGAGTGTTTAAATGAAGAAGCAAGGATGGAAAGGACTTGTAGTACTACTGTGCCCAAGACCCTCACTGTAACTGCTCTGCAGAGGATCTTTTCAAGCAAATACACCTATTCCAAGAAATACCAGCTTGTCATGACAGGCCACATAAATCATAATTTTTTTGTGCTGGGCATTTTAACACATATCCAGGAGGGTCTAGTACACAGGTGTAAAAGCTATTATTTGACTTATTTTTTAACTCCTCCAAAAGGCAATTAGAAGAAAGGAAAATGATTATAGAGAATGTTTCCTACAATGCACTAAGAACAATTATTCAGTGAAAGACTGATCTTGAAATGCCAAAACTGGAAATTAGCACATTTGCACCATTTTTAATCCCCCACTAACACTGTTCAAAGGAACAGTGGTTCTCAGGAAGAAATTACTGTGTTAACAATATACCAATCTTTGCACCACTTAGTAAAGCTGCAATGGCCTGGAAACACATTTAGTGAAGACAGGATTCCAGCCAGCTCTGGGCAAGCAGGGTCAGAAGCCAAGCCCGAGGCACGCACAGCTTCACCTTGCACAAACAAACGGGGCAGAAAGGGGGCCTACCTGTCTGCTCTGCAAGCCACTCACCCACACTTCCGTATGACCAAGAGCCACAGACACCTATCACTGAAGAGACAGAAGGGAGCAGAGGGCGGATGGAGCCTGCACGCCAGGACAAAAGCTGCCGAGAAGGAGGAACACTGAAGGATGCAGTCAGCACGAGGCAACCCTCTGGGACTGAGCCCTGCTTGCTGGCTCCCTCCCTCCGGCAGCAAGGACTCGTGTCCCCAGTCCCACCGCAGCACTGGGGCAGGACAGCAGCAGCTTCTCGACCGCCTGACAGCCACACCCTGCCAGGAGCACTGCAGCCCCAGCGCAGGTCTCAGCCCCGCTCTCAGTCCCCCGGTGGCACGGACAGACACAACCCCAGGAGTGGAGAGAACTCAGAGCAGGATGAGAAGGACGCAGCCACCTCCCTGGGGCTCCTCTCTGAAGCAGAGCAGTGACAAGACGTGGGGGTGGAGCAGCCCCAGTCAGAGGTGCCGGGTGGTCCCGCAGCTCCTGCGAGCTCTCGGGCCACCAGAGTGGGCAGAGGCTGCTCCAAACCACTGAGCTGCCATCAGCGCACTCACTGCCAACAGCCTCACTGGTGCCCAGCTTCGCCAACCTGCTCTTCAGTAGCAACGTGAGCCCACGTGGCTTCTGCCAGCCCTTAATTTTGACAAATGAAGTGTTTGTGTGGCCAAATTGCAGAACTGATCCTAACTAAAAACAAACCACTGGGTGAAAATGTATTTACACAAGATCATTTTCTCATCTAGTTTGCTGAGAAGCTGCAAAGAATGGGAGGGCATCTTAAGCCAGGACACCCACCAGAATTTAAGATGCAGATGATTTCATGATCGGCTCCATAAAAGTACTGTCTTGGGCAACAACCCTAAGTATATAATACAGGCTCTAGACAATCAAAACACTCCCTCACATACAGGGCTGCCCCACCACCGCTCCTCCCTTGCCTATCCCAACTCTGGGTATTTCACCACCAGAAACAACTGCAGTCTTTAATAGCTGATGGCTTTGGTACAAACTGTTCTAATCCCTGGCTAGTAAAATAAATCTGTATAGTTCCTTCAAAGCCAAAAATCTGAGGGTCTGTGTCTCCTCCCAAATGAACAATCGCATGCTTACCCAGAAGTGGAAGAGCAGCTCAGTTAAATCTAAGACCTGCTAGTTCCTTGCTTTTCAGTAAAGATAAAACTGTTCTCTTGTCTGCAGGAGTTGTACAGAAGACTCTAGTCATTTACAGAACCTAAACTGCAGCAACACCTGCTATTCCTTAGCTTGCAATAACAGTCAGCACCCAGAAATAGCCCAGAACTCCCTAATACCTCCATAAAAACCATTACCCAAAATAAATCCATACCATCTTACTGAATATTTAAGCCATACACTGAATCTTCTGTCTATTAAATACTGTTCCAGCTAGAAATGAAGTTGGAATTATTCCTGTCTTTGGTGTCTTTTACCACCTGAAAAGTATCTGCTGCAGCCAGCTCAGCACAGACCTGTGAACACAGCCAGGGCCGGCGACTGCAGCACACTGATAGCAGCAGGGAGCTTTCCCAGATGTCTGTAAAATGTGCCTGGCCACTGAGATGCTGCTGTCCAAGCACTGCTTTGACATTTGGAATATGTCAGCTCCCCGGGCCAGACATGCTGTCTCACAGGTACGAGCGACAGACAGTTAATGTTTTAACTTATTAACTCCAGGCACACTTATCTTCCAGCCTTGGCACCTCAATGCAGCACAGCTGCTCCAACACCACTTTCCAAATCCGTGCTTAGAAATGATACATCTGACCAACTCACAGCAAGGGTCAACCCTCCTGCTTTCCTTAATAATTTATGGAGAGCTGGCAGGAGCCACGGCTTTGCTGCCTTGTTCAGTTGTTCTAACAAACTGCACAGTTTCAGGCAGCACGTGAATTTCAGCATGAAATGCAAATGTGTAAAAAGACAAGGAACTCTAATCTAATGGATCAATATAATTGGGTTGCTTAGAGATGGCAAAGCGCACCGGATGCTACTGACAAAAATCTTTCTCCCCCATGCCCCAGCTCATCTCTGAAAGCCCCACACGCCCTCGCTGCTGGGAACCACAGTTTCATGCCCACTTCCCCAGCGGATGCTGCTATGGAAGCCTGCAAGAGGGCACCCCAGGAGGTACAGCCTGGGTATGATTTTGACTGTAATTACACTCATGGATGTGGGTTATTTGTAGTTCTAGCGATGGAAAGGAGAAAAAAAAAAATGACACATGTCCTTATGCAACATTTTAATAGAGCTGGAGGAGTCTATATTTATAGAGTAACCAAGTGTCTTAAACAGCTACATAAAAAAGCACATGGAAGGAGACACTAACTCACTTGAGAGTATAAGCATTGCATTTATAGGGAAAAAATGTCCTGTCTGACAAGCACTCCAGTCATCATCTGTTATGAGAAAAATCTGTCTGAATATTATCTGAAACAGGACACGGTGTAAAAAATCAGCAGAAAGGCCCTGACCGAATTCAAAGATCAGGCTCATTTGAAGTTTCCAGACAAGTACGTTACCAGAAGAAAATTAAAGCCTGCACAGTAAGGAACACGTTCCACAGTTAAAGGAGCAGCTGAAGAGAACAGGGCAGGGCCAGCTTCGAAGCTGAGTGGGGCACTGCTACGCTGTGAGCAGCAGCCAGCCAGTCGGAACAAGGGCTGCACTTGGAGCTATCGCAGGTAATCGAGCTGGAAATCCATGTCAAAGCACTCGGAAAAGAGAGAGATATGCTGGTGGGCCAGCTTAAGTGGTGTTGGCATAACCCCAGTAACAACAACAACAAAAAGGAAGCAGGTTTTCACCAGATTTTGCACTGCACACAGAAAAAGACACCCATGCAGTCCCTGCTCTCAGAGCAGAGCAGAGCAAAGCACGGCTGTTCAGTGGCAGCCACGCTGGGGAGTCATCAGATGCTGCTGCGAGCAGCAGCTCCAGGTCTTCACCCTCCTGGACCCTTCTGCAACCACCCAGGGCCCTTCCAGAGCGGGGCACAGCCTGGCACAGAGCCAGGGTCATGCCCTGAGCCTTTCTATCTTGCTGTTCTCATGAGAAGGATCTTTCAAAAGAATAAACTGAGCACACCAAGAGGCTAGGAACACAGCCCCGGGTCTTTCCAGAGGGAAAGGGGAAAATCAGCTTTGTTAAGAAATTCCAGCTAAAAACCTTGAGGGTAATAGAACGAGAAGCAGCCTGTATAGCTTCATACAGAACACAGCCTGCCAGACAAATTTAATTGCTTTATTTGTTCTTTGATAGAGTTACAGAGAAAGTGGATTAAAGGAATACCACGGAGGTCATATTTTCTGGATTTTAGGACAGCATCTGTGTCTCACGAAATCCTAATTGAAAAATTAATTCAAAAAGACTTGGGAAGGGGCAAGCACAGCACTGGAGTTGAGAACTGGCTGCAGGACTGTAAACAAATGCTAATGATAAATGGCACTGTATTGAGCAGAGGGGAGGTCATATTGAACAAATTCATTAATGACCTGGAACGAGGATTAAAGAGCACGCCAACAAAATCCGATGATTGCATTAAAACTCGATTGTGTCTGGCGGATGCGAGGCTGCCGTGAGGTGAAGAGGACACGTCCAGCACCAGGATCCTGCTCCCAGATCCTTGGCAGGCAGGTCTGACATCCTCCAGCCACAGCTGCCCGTCATCCACCGCCCTCACCCCGATCACACAGCCCCACGCACTGCACATCTCCTCCCCCTCGCTGGCCACCCTCAAAATAAACACAACTTCGTGTTGCCCAAGAGCCAAACGAGATGTGTGGCAGCAACGCAGCCCTTGGCACACGTCAGGAATGCAGGAGTGCACTGACAAGAGGAAGGCTGAGACCTCCTCTTCAAGCACAGCCAGGAAAAAAAGATTCCCACCACTAAAAATAACACAATGCCTTAAATCCCACCAAGCTGTGTTTTCATGATCTCCCTGATACAGCTTAAAAAACTGTGGGTTTATGGATTAAAGTCCCTGATAAATCCATTTAGGACCAGACACTTCCTCTGAATGAACTTCCTACATTCCAATCTTTACGACAGGGGAGAAGAAACAAACAAACAAACAAACAAACAAAAACTCTGAACAGACAAACAACAGATGTGACAAAAAAACCCCGACCAAACAAACAACTTTTTGAAAAATTTTGAATGAAATTTTTGGACACAGAATTTGGTAACACTGATCTTTGAAGGATGAAATAGATAATTTACTTTTTTTTAAGTACAGCTGCTGATTTTCAGCTTTGTAAGTACTGAGGGTTTAGCACTAGACTTTGAGTTTTACCAGTAAGCTACAGGAAAAGATAAAGAATATGCAGGTAGAACAGCAGTTTTGGCTCCCTTCTGCAGCTTTCATGCCAGAACTAAAACGTATTTTTCCCAAATAACAGAACCTATCCATCATTTTTATTATCAGCCTGGATGCAGATCCAAGTTTCATCACTTGGTAAGTTAGAAAAACTCTCATTAGCATCTGTGTGTGTAGGGAGCCCATAAGAACACCTCATTAACTCATTAAAGAGGATTCTCACAGAGATTAGCTTCGTCAATCCTTCATTTAGCTACCAATCCATTCATGTGATGCTATTAAGCCCCTCACAAACAGCCAAGTACTTAGTAACACACTGTAGGGGCTCAGGTTTGAATCCCTACACTGGCGCACGCTGCTACTGTACTTGTGCTGCACCACTGTGAAAATCACTGCAGCCCCAAAGGGTCATTTATTTCCAACACGACCGACTGACGAGCTGAAGCCCACGTTGTGCTGAGATGGGACACAACAACAGCACCCAATCCCCACGATTTCAAACCATTCTTACACAAACCTTGCTCCCCATCACACATTTGATGATATGACAAGAAACGTGCACAGGCAAGAGAAAGGGTTACAGTAATACCCCGTGCAAAGCAACTGCTGCTCACTGCCCGGACGGGGAAGCAGTCAGTGAGGAACCTCTCATCCCCATCCTTAACCTCCAGGTTTTCCTTCTTTTCCTTCCCTCTAACCCCTCTTCTGTGCATCGCTGCTGTCACACCATCTGCAATCTATTTTCCATAAGCCACCTCTGCACAAACAGCACATCTGCCTCGCCCAGGAGAGGCTCCCTCTCTCTTCTGGAACAGGATTCCAGCACTGCTTTGGCTCACTACAGTCACCATGATGACAGGGGGCAAAATCTGCCACTTCTACATATCAGACAGGTATTGTGTGTTGGTGAACAGCAATGGTCATCCAGATGGCCCTAGAGCAGCTTCATTTTGCACTGGCCTTCAGACGCCACGGTGGCAATTGCTCATGTAAGAACATGAACATGAGTCCTTCAATTCCTGCCAAAGCCTCTCCATTTCCTGCACTGCAGTCAGTGCTGCTTCCACACCTGGAGGTGTCAGAGGATTTCAGCCCATCTAAATTCATAACCTCAATACAGACGCACAATTTTATTTTCAAGCTGAATAATTCAAAGAACATTAATTTACTCACATCTGCTTAAACAAAACAGATTTGTAAGATCCTAATTAGCTTGTATGTCCATAGTACACTTTTCACCAAGAGCATGGGGTTGTTTTTGGCTGTGGCTGTGCATAAAAGGCCCCACAAACTCTTTACCTGCAGCTCACTCAGTGCCATCTCACAAACATTCAGCTCAGACCTAGCAACTGCTCTGTTACATCCAGTCCACTCAGGAAAACATAAAATGATCTCTGTTACTGGAGGATAAGCATGGCAGCTTGCAGGATGTGCAGGGCAGGCTGAGCTGCCTGCCTGATCCCAGGCAGCTGCCTGGAACTGAAGCTGTGCCGTAAGTGGCTTTCCCGATTTCAGGAACTCAGACAAAAGATGCTATTAATGGCACTTGGGGCTGGAGGGGGGAAATCCTTGAATGTAAAGTTTCAAGTCACTGCACATCGATGAAGAGGAGTAAATAATAAGAAAAAGTTGCCCACAGTAAAGGATTTTGTGAAAGCGAACTCCACAGCTTGATGGCACCACAAGCACCCTAGGAATGTGGAGAATGAGACAGGAGAAACTGTGGGGAGACTGAAGTTAAAAACTGCACACTGCATGGTTCATTTTCCTGTAATTCCTTTTATTCATTGCTATAATCAACTTGACATGCAAAGCTGTTCCCAATTTACTGACAGCTTTTCAGCTGACATCTAGTTCTCAAGGTATTTTTTTTTTTAAACCTAAATAGCTAATTATTCATCGCCTTAAACCAGGATATATAACAATGTCAGGAAATCATCTGTTCAAGTTATATCAAAAAGCCTTTGGGGCTTAGTTCATCTCTTTTGTATGCTGCAGAAAACACTCACTTGTAAACAATTAAATCATCATTTGAAATCTGTCTACACTTTGAGCATTTCTGAATGCAGCCTGAAAAACCATATAAACAAGTATCTTGTTGTTGCATCTAGAACCCAGGGCTGAAAGGTTTTCCTCCATTGTACCTTATTTGCTGGTAGCTGAGGGCTGAATTTACAGGCTAATACAGGCTCTCTGTAAAACCTGTAGCAAAACATCTAAATAAATGCAATAGCTGCTTAAGGAGACCAGAGTTACACTATTCTCAGGTTATGCTGAGAGCAGAAGACATGCCACAAGGATATCAACGTATTTTGGCACAGAGGCATATAACCTCCAAGTAACAGAGTCGGGGCTGATAGAAAAACAGGCACTTAAATTTAGCCATAAAGGCTCAGCCTTTGGACTGAATCTACAGTAATCAGAGCTCAGAGTAGCCTGCTTCAACGCAAAGCTCCTGCGTAACACACATTAGAGGAGACCGAGGGACATCACTGGAGCAGAAGCATTTAAAACTGGTTTCAGATTCCTGTTTGAAATCAGTCTATTTCTTTTTGGTCTCCTCCCGACTCCTTGACTGCATTTTTAAGGGCTGTAGCTTTGTGGAATACAAACAGAATGTAAGCAGAACATTCCATAGGAAGAAGCTCCTTTCTCAGTCTGTCCTGGGCTGAGCACTGTAGCAGAGTTACTGAGCCTGGACAGCGCTCGTTTGCACATCTCATTACAACTGCGCAGATGCAGGCTGAGAGCTTCCATCACCACCCCTGAAAGAGAGGAGCAGCATTCCACTGCCCACAGTGTTCCTTAGTTTTGAAAATTTGCTTGGACAAATATATATTTTACAAATACACCGGTCACTCAAGGTTTTTGTTACAGAGTTATCCCTACACTCAAGAATTTAACTCTCTATTCTACCTCTCTGAATTAAAAACCTGTACAGTATTGAGATGAAAGGCAAACTTGCTGTTACTGCTTCACCACTAATTGTGTGATTTTGTGGCTTTAGTACCCTGATAAATGTTTTGACTAATTCATTTGAATCACTGCAGCCATATCCTTTTTATGATATAATTGCTGACCCAGTCAAGAGAACAAAACAAAACAAATTATCTTCCTTCTGGAATGAAAGCCAAGTAGGTCCTTGTGAAACTACAACTTCCTTTCAGTTAGTGGAAGAAAACACCCAGCGTTCATGAGAGCACGCAGACAGAGGGGATGCAGACAGCACATCATTGTTTCAGAGAGGAACTCCTCCATCGCCGAGGAATCCGCTGGGATGGGATCACCGAACGTGACGGCACAGAGCCCTCGCTTCTCTGCACTCGGGGTGCCTTTGGCCACAAAAGTGGGCCTTGGGAACTTTCTGCCAGCAAGCGAGCGCTGAGATCTGAGACAGCGAGTTACTGTGGTGGAAATTAAAAATATGACAAGACAGGAATGACTTTTACAGATTTCAAGGGTGTTTCCCAACATCCCGAGTCCCCAGCTGCACAGAAAAACTCCCCTAGAACTAAAGGCAGAATGGATGAAGCCAGTTCATCCCAAATACCCAGAGGAGAGATTTGCGTTTATTGTTTGTTTCTTTACAATTGTTTGTGGGTTTTGTTTCTTTGCTTATTTGATTTTTAACTAAAACTGAGAAGTACATGCTTCAGTTTCTGACATGATACCTTCAAGTAAATCAACATGGATACTGTAAACTAGTGGGAAGTTGCAGGCAGGTTGCCACCCAAGCATAAGGAAAAGTTTCCTACTTGCTGGAACAAACCAGCACTTCTGAGAAGGGTGCAGACTGATCATCCAGGCTAAGTGAAAAAAAAAATAATAAAAAACAATTGCTACATGTACAACATGTGTAATGTATCTTCTTTTCTTGAAGATACCATCACTGATCTAAAGTGTAAATAAACACTGTTGCTCTGTAAGAGACAGATAATTTGCTGAACATTACATTGCTAATGGCAACATTATACAAGACACAAGTGTTTCAGACAAAAAAAAAATCTGAAGAAAGTACTTCTCATTCTAACAATTCTGCAACTGACAGGTGACTGCTGGGCAGCAGATAGGAAATTCAGTTTTATCTAAGAGAAAACACACCTCAGCTCATTCTTTTGGTAGCTTCTGAGAGCAACAAGTCCTTTAAGTAAAGTCAGTGCATATCAAACACCCCTCAAACTATAAATAACAAGATTCCTGTATTTGAAAAATAATGCAGTTTTTCAACATTATCTCCCTCCTAGAGTAATTATATTTTTAGAGAGGTAACAAGTTTTAAAATACAAAATTTCCACAGCAAAATCTGTCAATGTAATCAACAGTGTTCAGTTCTTTCTAAGGCAATGACTTTATTTGTTTTAAAGCGTCTACTAATAAACCTTTAAAGGAAAACATTTAATGTATTGGTACTATTTTAACTGAAAATAAGCTGAACATTTCAGGGGAAATAAACCGTAAGTCTACTTGAATATGAGCTAACACTGCTCCCGCCCCATCATGCATGTATGTATGAGCTGACACTGCTCATGCCTATCATGTATCATATCTGTATCATATCAGAATTTGACTTCGGGTATGTTTTTAATCTGAATTTAAAAAGAGCAAGTCACCAGATCCAACCTTGGAAAGGGTATAAGGATTTGTAAAAAAGGATCATCAAAATAGCAATCACTGGCTTTTTAAACAGGTGTCTTTGAAAGCAACCAAACACATCCTCTCCATTCATTCATTCATTCCTTAATGGCCAGGAGAAAGCCTGTCCCCCCTGAGGGAGAGCTCATACCATCTGAAGACAGGGCTTTCTCAGTAAGCAAGAAATACCATCGTTCTAAGCTAAGCAGAAATTTAATTTATGCCCTTCTGATCAGTTTTAATGGACTGAAGGTTAAGAAACTTCATGACCTTCTTCAACGTGTGCTAATCAGGATCTTTAAATAGTAATGCACGGGCCTTATCCTCAAGTTCTGCTAAAAAAGACAGCTCATTTCCGAAAAAGGAAGCAAGGAAATGAGCCTCTGAATTTCTGATTGCCAGCTGAGGAAAAGTAATACACAGCCCGAAAAAGGAGGAGTTACAATGCTGAAGTGAGATGACTCAGAGTATTGCAATTAAGAGCTGAAACCTGCAGACAGCCCTCAGGAGGACAGGAACAGAGGCTAGCGTGGTCTGGCTCACATCAATCCTGGCCATGATTTTCTGGAAGTAATGAAAGATCCAGATGAGAAGATCACTGATGAAGAGATAAAAATACCATAAAGTAAGGTTTGAAACATGTAATTAATAAGTACTTCCCTGCAGAAGAAAGGAAGCGTTACTCTCCATGAACACTGGGACCCATTCGTTCAAACACTGATGTGCTCAGCACTACCCTGATACAACCAGAATGCCTCTTTACCACTAAGAGGTTTTAATCCTTCACTCCGTTTATACTCACAGATATGGGAGTCTCCATTTCCGAGCACAACTCTGCAGTAAGTGACCATTAAAGATGTCCACACCCTTCCCACCTGGAGACACACTCCAATGTTTTTTTGACCAATGCTTTCACAAAACTTCAGATGGACTGGATTAGTTTCCTTCCTGTTCTGCATCACAACGGCTTTGAAAACCTTTCTCTGAATTTACCAGAGCAAGCCCTTTATGCCTTCAATAACTTTGTTAAGGCTGTAAGAAAGACTTAAGCCTAAATTTCTGATGAAAAATTAAAAATGAAATTTTAAGAGAGACCTCTACACTCAGTAACATGAGTTTATCACCTACTCCGGAGCCAAAAAAGTGTATTTTTTAAAACGCTTAACACTTTATAAATCCCTTTAACTATTCAGTAACTTTGCTTTTTGTATTAACTTCTCCAAAATCCCCTTTCTTACTGCATGGGATATAAGAGCAATTAGAATGCTCTTTCCTTTCACATGTACATCCCGGGAGGAAAACAATGCCATATAAATCAGACTTTTACTGAACAGGGAGATTATTATATCACTTTACAGCAATCTACTACAAACTAATTCCTTCCCATTTAAAGCCAAGTATACCAGCCGATGGTGTCTAAGGAAAAGAAAAAGTATCAGGCAATGAATAAACTCCAATGGCAATTCAAGAACAGGTCTTGAAGGCAAATCCTTTCGTCCTGCACAATCAGTCCTTGTTAATGGCAAGACAGAGAGCTCTGAGAACGCCAACACTCGCTGTGCCGACATCCCATAACATCAGCAGCAGGGCTCTACCTTCCTTACTTCCCCAAGGAGCAACAATTTCCTTTGTGCAGCAGCAAGGCAGTGTGTCTTTCCAAGGCGCCTTGCAGCCAGGTTCTGCACTTTGGTGAAAGAAGGCCACTGACTGTGGCTGCCAGCAGGCACCCGGAGCTCGGGCAGTGTCCCAGGGACAGGGGCACACACAGGGCTCCCCGTCAGGCCGCTCTCACCTGTGACACCAGGGGACACTTAACACTTGGGGTTAGTACAGAGGGAGTCGGCCAAATTAAACCAATTATGATTATGAGGCTTTAAAAACAGTTATGAATGTTATGGGGCCTTGCTTTTCTTTTCCTTGGACAAAAAATTACTCGACTGAACCCCAAAGAAAGCCGGGATTGACTCTTGAAATTAGCAGTTACCCAAGAGAGGCAACCCTCAAAATGCAGCTGAGACAGAGCTATCCTGAGACACCAGCTGAACATCTTCCGCACTGTCTGTTTACACACCATTCTGTCTGTAGTTCTTGCAAAATACTAGCCAAAATTTTTCTCTTTTTGCTACACAAAACAACAGAGGTATTTGCTTTTCAGTTTTTAGGAGGCCACCAACAGTTTTAGTGTAACCATAACATTTGGAATAGTATTTTCCAAGTTCTTTGTAATGCACACACAGTCACAAACAGCCGATTGAAATTCACAATATGAAAGAGATGCATATACAACGTACACCAGATCTATAATTTTGCGCCACAGTATATTTAAATATTTCTGAGACAATGTCAGACAATGCTTAAATTCCATGCAGATAATGGATTGTTAGTAACACCCACAGCTCAAAGCTCTGAGCAACTTCTGCATCAAGAACAAGTTGCAAAGAGCAGTGGAAGGTAACTAGACACGTTCAGGGCAGGAGTGGAAGCAGTCTGCACTAATGCAGGACCTGGGGAAGGACAGCCATTCTGCTCCGCTCCCAAAGGAACCAAAGGCAAGGCCAGTCTAGTCAGCAGACCAAGAGTTACCCCATCCTGCTTGGTCTAGTGCTTAAAAATATAAACAAATGCAAAACAGAACAGTGGTGTTAGGCAAGCAACCTAATTTACAAGTCTTTTTTACTGTCAGGTGCGAATATCAGTATGAGCAGGAGTCTGAAGTATGCCATCACAGAGCATTCTGAAATTGATAAAAGATCTCCAGCTAAAAAGAAGCAAAGCCCTCCGACACTTTAATATGTAACGCAAAAGCTCTTTACTTTGCTTCATACAAAATTCACAGAGCTAAGTTGATCACTCTCAGACTATCAGTTAACATGTTCTTATTCATATCCTCCCAACAACAGCTAACAGCTGGAAGCCAGTGGTACCACTTGTCACAGATGACCTGGCACACCACGGCCACTTTAACCATGAAGCCAGCTCAGGGTCATACAGATGCTCCTTAAAATATTCTATATACTGTCATTGAAAACTGTGGCCAAGAGCAATTTGAATTGTGTAGCTTACAAAAGCACAACTGCCTGCCCACGTATCAGAAAATAACAAGGATAAGCAACTTATTAATAACTTAAACCAACCTACACAGAGTGCTTAGCAGGAGAGGACTTGTTTGGGATTTCTGCAGCGTGTATTTAAGTATTTCTGCCTGATGTAGCTTTTATGTCAGGGTGGTAACACAGCAGAGCTCACTGAGTTTAATTTATGCTCACTATGCAAACCACAGCCAGCTGTGAATTTAGTAAAATCCTTATTGCAATAACCATATCACTTCAAGCATGAAAGTGGTACTTCCACTTTCAGGCTTAGTCAGCTGATTTAATAAAAAGGAGGGTAGGGTTAAGACAATAGTATTAATAGTGTTTAGGTGACCGAGTTGAAAACATGAGGAACTGAGGTGCTCCTACAAAGCAGGCCCCTCTTTGCAGCTGTCCCCAGCAGCCTCTCCTGCAGAAGAGCCCAAGCCATGGGCTCTGATCCCAGCCAGGCTGGGACACCAGGCCTGGCAACCCGGAGAGAAACACGACTGGGTTTTGGTAAAGATGAATGATGCACACACACAAAATGAACTGCTGACCGTGTTCAAACCCTTGGACACACCCTTCCATCACCATTTTAGAGCCAGCCAGAACCCGCAGTTTTCCATTCATTTATTTCCAGGCAAATAACTGAATTTTTCAAAACTGCTGAGACTACCTGCAGTGGCTAAATGTAGTATTATCTGTGGATAATGAGGAGAGAGATGTGTCTTCCTTGATGAAAAGAAAACACGGACCCAGACAAATGAGGGCAGATTCAGGCAGCCAAGAGATGAGGTCTTGATTTCTTACTGCAGATCTGCCACCAAGCCTTTGTGAGGCCTCGGGCATGCCTTTTGTTTCCTCATCACATGTGGCAGCATATTCATACACATTTACAAGGCAGTGCACTTGTACTGAGGTAAAAGAAAATCAGGAATCTTTTTACCAGATCATTTTACAGATGTCCAGCATTACTATGAAGTAGATTACTCTAACCGAATCCAATCTCAAACAATCTGATGGGAAAAAACCCCCCAGATATTTCAAATTCATACTACAGCCCAACCTCAGCAAAATATCATGGGGGTACCGCCTTTGCCCAAGGGCTCTCGCCCTTCCAGAGTTCAAACGCTTACCACAAAAACAGGTGTGACAGCATTTCAAAAAAGGCTGCAACCCCATTTCCTTGTCAAGTTGCAATCTGTTGTCTGCAACAGAGCAACTGAAATGACAAACATTACTTTTGTGATAATCTCTGCATTTATCTTCTATTTCAAAATCATGTAATATGGCTTTACCCTAAAGGAATGACACCTGAAAGGAATATAATCATAACTCATCATTGGCCTATTAAATCAAAACTGTAGGGAGATAAAAGTTAGCAATAAAAAATTAACTTAATTCCTACCTAAAGTCGGGTAGAAATTTTACTGTACTAATTGAAGTCAGTTTTCAGCCATCCCTTGCTCTCTGCCGTAGTAAACTGCATCCTACTGGAACAACGCTGCGGAAATGAACCAAGCTCTAGCACTGCTGCCTCTCAGACGTGTCCCAGCCCCAGCTCTCTGCAGCTGACATCCCCTCCGGGGTGCCTGGCCCATGCTCTCACTGCCTGCCTTGCCGCAGGAAGCACAGCCACAACACTGACACCTATCCCAAACCCAAACTGCATAAATCAGGCACGGACCCCAGATCCCATGCACGGCAGCATTTCCTGAGCAAACGTGCGATACATCAGACTTGCTGTGGTCGTTGTTTAAATGCTGTGTTTGTAGAATGGAGCAATAAAACTTCTTGCAGGTAATGCTGGCAGGCCACTAAGTGGGAAAATGCATGAGAGAAACAAGGGCATCCCAACGTGATGGAAGTGGGAAGCAATGGTGATCCTGCTGAAGGGATCTGTCCTGCAGGGGTCTCACTGAAGGACACAGTTGAGGTTTTTGAAAGGAGCCAACTTCACTCAAAACTAATGGCATCTGCATGCCTAAGTGTCATACACTCTTCAAAATCACAAGTGTTAACAAATATTCAACTGGGACTTAACTAAAAAGTGGCAAATGCCCTCTGGATGGTGCCAGAGACCTGCACTCTCTTGAAGTTCTTGAAAATTGTGTGTAGTTGCATGCATAATGAAGTGAGTCCCACATATGTACCCCAAAAATCCCAAAGCTCAGCTTGGGAGCAGTCTTCACTTTAAGTCGTGTATCTTGACTGCCTAGCATCACATTTCAACAGAAAATCAACTGGAGACAACAGAAGAGTGAGAGAAAAAAAAATAAAATATACTATATGCTTCTCACATGTGATGTTGGCTCATCCCTGCCAATAAAAACAGCCGAGATGCTCCTAACTGTGTCTGTGCAAACACTGACCTTTGAAAGAAGTCACTTCATTTCAGAACACTCAAAATTCCTGAAAAATAAAATAAAGTACATCTGTTCTGTCAACAGAGGACACGTCATCACAACAAGCAGATATATAATGCCATAGGCATCAGCAGCAGCAGAAGCAAATTGTTTTCAGCACTACACAACCTACACAGATTATCTGAGCAATTATTTATGCAAAGCTGTGAGGTGCTGAATGTACACCGTGGATGATGTGCTGAGCTGGCCAACTTCAGCCACTACAGGAATGTAAACCAGCCCTCAGCGACACCCAACACACAGAGCAACCCCGCTCATGTTTACAGGAGCAGCAGACATTCCTGCAGCACCCCGGCTGTGCTCAGCCCCGGCCTCGCTGCAGCACACATCTGTACAACAATAACAACTTTCTTACAGCGACGTAGCCCAGTACAATGGCATATGTTAAATATAGCCACGAGAGAGCTGGGAGCAGAAACCCGTGAATAACTGTATTGATTGCAGTAAAGAAAACCTGGACGTATTCGGAGTGGAGACATTTCCTGATTAAATTCCTTCCATTTGGTAAAAACACAGACATTGTCTTACACCTTTCCACACACTAAAACAGTAAAACAAAACTCCAGACACTACTGTTAGAGTTCAAGCGAGTATCTGCTCAACTATTGTTGCAGACAGGAACAGAAAATGGATCTTGCAGCACAAAGAAAATCTGATACTTTGAAATTAACCATAATTCTTAATATCAAACAGAAGTTGAAAAATTTGAACTTAGTTCTATGAAAATGCTAGATAACATTTCTTGAACATTTTCTATGCTTTTACTTTAGGACATAAAGAATTTACTCTGTCTAATGTCCACATTATCCCACGTACATTCATTACCAGGACTATATTTTAAGTGATGGGATAGAACAGAAGATGACAACAATGCCAGGAGGGTGGCAGTGCACTAGTGCCTCTTCTGGTCTCTAGTTCTTTAAAACCTTACAGTGAGTTTTCACACATGAACGTGTGCTATTCTCAGCGTTTTCCAATGTTAACTGCTCTATTCATAAATAAATAAACTGTCAGATATTCTACACTGACTGCCCAGTTTGTATGTGAAATTCCTCAAGACTCTGGCTGAGACACGGACTAAGGTTGCTTTTACTGCCCTGAAAATTCAGGCAGTTACTTTATGCAAGTATTACCGGTTTCAAGAATTCACTCTATTTGCCAACGAACATTAGGAAACTTCCCGAGAGACAACTCTGCCCCTCCGAAAGGCAGAAGCAGCACTTTTGAGAGTCACCTCTCAGGGGTCCGTGGCAGCAACCTGCCTGGCACGTTAACCCTTAACACTCCCACCTTTGTGTGCTGCTGGTCCAAGCTTCCCCCGCTACAGACGATGACAGGAGCCGGAGCTGGGCGGCTCTGGGCGGCTCCACAGCTGGGCCACGTTGTGCCATTTTGAGGCCACCACATAGCACTCGGAGCAAACAGGAACTGGCTCAGCCATGGCCCGGCCTCGGGAGCAGGGTGCCACGAGCACCCAGCAAAGCCGGGCTGAGGCTCCTCGCAGAAACACCGAAGAGGAAGCGCCGCAGCAGTGAGAGTGTGGCACGCGCGGCTGGGATTCACAGGGGGAAAGAGAGAAACTAAAACCAAGAGTGGTTAGAAGATGAGGAACAGTGATAACAGCCAGGGAAAGGGAGGAAGAGTCAGAGATACGACATAAGATGGTAAGTTTAAAAGTGGGAACCTGAGAAAGATTTTTGCAGGAAGCACAGATGGGAGCTCATCTTCTTGAGCATCTACCTGTCTGCAGGGGCTGGCAGAACACAGTGAAGCACCCAACACTAGCATCATCTCCATGACAGGCACTTCAGCAAAAATAAAATCTTTCTCTTCCTGAAAGCTTAAGCTCTGCCCTGAAACATAATCCTCTGCTGTTTGCTTTTCTGCTCGTCTCCTTTCATCAATCATTTCAAGCGCTAGGAAACCCACAGTCCTTGCTGTACCCAACACAGTTTTCATTAATGATACCTCTGCTACCTTATCCAAAAGATCAGCATCTCAAAATCTGCATTGTAGGACACATCTAAATTCCCTTTAAAAAAAAAAGGCCAACAAACACATAATGAGCACGCAATAACCTATATTACTGCTTTGTTTATCAAACCTCCTCAGGGAATCCTCTGCATAACATTTAGAATCCCTTTGCACAAGACTTTCAGCCATGCATGACTTAGATTTGCAGTGAAAAACTGTATGAGAAACCCATCCTTTTCTCAACAGGCAGGTGAAACAGCAATGTTCTAGCACAGAACAGCTCCCCTATACCAAATAAAGCTCTTGCCTTGTCATTTACTCACATTTAAGTGTTCATCTTTCTGTTACCTAAGCAGCAGCATGGAAGGCTTCTGTCACACTAACCCATACTGTGTGAAACAGATTTTTAAGCACGTAAGCAATGTTGAAAGTATTTCCAAATAACAAAGTAAGGAGCAAGAGTAGTACATCCTAATTTGGGGCTCGGGATCATCACCCTACATAGAAGCCTGCTGCAACTGAGACATCAACACCAACACGATGATAGCTCATACCAGCTCATTGCTGTAAGACAGAAAAAGCTTGTGATGACCAGAGCACGTGTGCACGAGAGTACAAATGAAACCCGCAGGTGTGCAGGACACACAGCCTGTTAACTTCAGATGAGACTGGCAAAAAAAATACACAGATGAAGACAGAGGCTACCCACACTGTTATCAAAGCCCAGTTAATTAATTTTTCCATTCGTTACACCTAGAATATTTGGGCAGAAAAAAGCAAATTTATTTGTTTTTCCAAAGCCGTTGCTGTCTCTGCTCGCACACGTGCACGCGGGACAGCGTTTAATGCCCGCTCTTCGCCGGAAGCTCCAGGAGCCCCCTGCCTGAGCAGAGCTGCTGAGGGATGCGACGCTCGGCTGCCCCGACCCTCCGGGGTGGGTGTCCCGCCCCGGGGAGCAGCGGCACTGGGGGCACTGAGAGCCCACCGGCACGGCCTGCCCAAGGCAGGCGCACAGGTGGAACTGCGATGGGCTCCCCACCACGCCCCTGCAGTGCCGGGCTTTGCAATGTACCATTTTAACAAGGCTGGCTGCTTTTGAGGCGCTGAACGAGCCAATATTTATAACCCTGCTTTTACAAGATGACTGAAGTGTCACATCCCAAGCAGTGCCTGCAAAAGACTGTCCGAATGCAGATCAGGCCACAGCGTCCAGAGATCCCCGAGGGGGGAAAGCTGTGCAGCTCCATCACACAAACCCATCTGACAGGATCTTGAAATAAAGCCTAACACAAGTTTTTCCCTCACAGAGTCTACAGCAGGCCTCTTGCTCTCCAGAGAAACAAAACAGGCATTTTTGTATGGAAACACTCTGCTCCTTTGCCTCCTCAAGACTTTGAAATCACACACACTTATTAGCTATTCCATGCAGGCGTGTGAACCTTTGCACTTGGATGTTGAAGGAAAAATTTATCCTTGACATAAAAATCAATCACATTAACAGTGCAACTTTCCAAACTCCTGCAGGTTCACTCCAAAGAGAGCATTAATTCTTTTTTTAACTTTGAATGAGTCAGATAAAGTGTCTACTCGGGGCTTTGTTTGTAGGAATTACGCATTTTTGTGAGATCCCTGAGAATTTTATGTAACAGCATTTAGAAGAAAATTAATGTTCCCAACCAATTTTTTATTTGAATTTGTATTCAAAACCACAGCATTTTCTCATGGTACTGTATTGTAGCAACTGTTGGTATTGTAGCAACTGTTTCAGAGCTCCCAAACTTGTTCTCTTCCAAGCTAGGAAAATTTGGCAAATCGATCAGAACTTATGAGGTATTTAAAACAAAAGGATAAATGGCAATGGGAAAAGTATGACAAGCTGATGAATAATCAGAAAGCTAAAGGAAGAAGATGGTAACAGAAAATGTTACAAAGAAGTAATTTATTCTTCACAGAGTAATAAGCCTCTATGAGATAAAATTCAATTTTTAAAAGGTTTACCATCCCTGCAGTTCATGGATTGGTCTAACTACCACAGTCAGGAAACCACAGCATCTTGTTGCCAGCATGACTCTGCATTTCTGAAAGCAGCAAACAGCAACCTGTACCAACCCATGTCTGTAACTCAATCTGCTGGGAGACAGGAAGTGCTAAATGAACCAAAATTCCTAGTAAATAGTATGGTGTAGAATATCTTCAAAGATGGATGCAAATAGAGTAACAGAGCTCTGAAGACAAACTGGTAGAGCAATGTAAAGGTAAACCCCACTAAGCACAATTTCAGGAGGTAACAATAAAGCTCTAAGAGTCTTGCAGTCAGATCCCAGAGGTTTGAATAAAAAGCAAGCAGCCTGCCTCTGATGTTAGCTCCATAAAAGCCCTAGGACCAATTACCTTTGTTAAAATAGCAGAACAGTCATTTGGAAGAGGCATTTTCCTGAACCATTTAGACGCAGGGAGGAAGAGGAGAAAAAATTAAAATCTGGAAGTGTTTGGAAAGCTGCAGCTAAACATTTCTTTTGTAACAAAATGCAGTTTCCTGAAGTCAAACAGATATTTATGCACAAAGCTGCCTTCAAACCAGAAGCACGTTCTCCTCTCAGGGTTTGTTTGCTTTGCCCTTTTTACAATCCAGACCATCGTTACACAAAAGCCCCTGAATAACCCCACTGGGAGTGGGGGCCTCTCTGTGCTGAACATACAGTAAAATAACATTCCTGCTTCAAAGAAAACTTACAAGATCCACAGAGACAAAAGACTCAATCCAGAAAGCAAATGAGGCACAGAGGCCACCAAAGGCCACAAAAAAAGGTCAGCAAGAATAAAACTTCCGAGTTCTGTCCCCTTGTACCCAGTATTACCCCTGCGGAGTCAAGAGGTCTCCCAGCATCGACTGATCCTTTCTCCCACTCCCAGTAATAAACTGTAACATCCTCTCAAGTCAGGAGGAGACACAGGACAGTGAGAGAAGCTACTCTTGCACTGTGCAGAACAAAACCCACCCGTATAGGGTCTGCCCCACAGGGCTTAAGAGCAGACTTCCCTCCTCTACAGGAACCAAGACAAAGATCACTCTATATTTAATTTGACTGAGCTAAAGTTACTGCAGAGGTGCTGGACAACTCCACTGAGGCCTGAACTGCAACTCGTAACATTAATTTGAAATTCTTGCTAGAACTCAGAAATTCAAGGTTTATTAAATTATCAATGCTTTAGTAATCAAAAAATAATTCAGGCTATGAATTAATTTGAAATTATAAAACTACAAACTCTTCACACAGTATTAATTTATCCGTCTTTGGCTGCTTTATCATGAATAGTGATTGGTTCATTATATATTCTTACCCTAAGATACATTTTAAATATGGCTTAAAATTCTAAAGACAGCGTTACCAACTGAAATGTGGCAGCAAGAACTAATTTAAATAGAGAACAAATAATGAATACAGTGATAGTTTCTGAAAAACTGCCAGATGACAAAGAAAAACTAACAAGGTCAGCACCTCGCTTGCTATGTCACCTTGTATTTCTCCAAGTTTACTACAGGACTTAATCTGGAGCATAAAATAATATGCTTTTCTAACTGCAAACATGTTCTGCTTTCTGAGGGAAGGCTCAGAGGTCATTGCACGTTACAGTTTGCTGTCCTATCTGTCCTTTCAACTTTTTTCAAGCTAGAAAGAAGCCAACAGGCAACTGGAAATACAGGTGCCAAGAAAGTAACTAGGAGTTTCTTTGTGCATCAGCTGCCGTACGGTTCTGACTGGCATCACCCCTCCGTCCGAGGTCGCTGCCTCAGCTGGGGTTACAAAGTTCTGTCCGGTACCACTCAGCCATAAGACGCTCCCATCACTCCTTGCCACGAGGACGCTCAATCCTTCCTTCACGAAGCCGTGCCCTGTCTGCCACTGAGAAGCAACTCATACATACAGGGAAAACGCTTCTTCAGATCTCTTAAGAGCAGAGGAACAAAAGCAAGCCAAGAAAGGAGGATCAGCTATTTGTCTGACAGAGATTTTTAATACAGCTTTTAAAACAAAGCCATCGTCTTGGTGATACAAAGAAGCGCTACCAATCTTATTCCAAGTTTTAGAACCTCAGAGGAAACTCTCAACAAATGCATTGCAACAATAAAAATGGGTAATTTATTTTTAATATGTATTTATAATCTTTCAGGAAATGCCCAATCATGGCAGGATGCTGCTCTTCACTTTCTGACAACTTTCTCTAGCAGTGTCCTGTCAACAGCTCTGGAAGGGAACTGCTCATTACTATCCTGCAGACTCATAATTCCTCACCTCTTTATCATCTATTTTACTGATAACTTCTAGCAGACCAGCAAAAGTTCATTCTCCTATGCAGAAACTGAACTGTTTATGCTTCAAACTCCTGATGACACAAACATAAACACTGGGGAGTAAAATATAGAAACTGGCAAGAGATGAGCAGGATCCCACTATAACCTCTATAACCAAGGAGACTGCAAATAAAAACAAGATATCCCACTTTTATGCTGTTAGAAAGGTCATCAGATTACCAACATTTGTTTTAGATAAAGACAGACTACTTCCCTTTCCAAATCTTTACTTTATTGTGCTTTCTCTTTCAGCTATAAAAGAAAAATTTGTCCCAATTACGTGCTTTGTCATGGAGTGAACATGAAACAAAACTTAGTTGGCAGTTTTTGTTATAAATACCAAGGAAAAAAGTTTCAAAAAGGAAAGAAAAAAAAAGAAGTAGCAGGCAGACACCACTTCTCAACTAACAGAGTAGAAAAATTTAAAGTTCCTTTAAAAAAAACCTGAAGGCTTTACACAGCTTTAACCTGAAATCAAATGTGACAAGAGCTTTTGGATGTGCTGCAAGAGACTAATAGCAACAATTTTGTTAAGAATAAAAAGCTGGTTTGTCACAGTGGCACAACTGCACACAGCCTCTATCTCCAAACACCTGAGCTGGGTATGAATACAAATTTCATCTTGTTATTTGTTGAAGTTCTTTTTCCTCAAGATTCACTCTCCACAGATTCAGTGTCCTTGTCTTCCCTATGCAACAAAACAATGTTCACTGGGAATCTAAAGCTGCTTCATGCAGCATCAAAGTCGTACATCAATCTTTTTATACAGCAGCTGGGATGGGCTGGCACCCTACTGCCTTTCAGGGAGAGCATTCACCCTTTGATCTCCAATTTTCACATAGCAAGAAGTCTCCTCCAGCATACAGATATGCATATATATGCACAGAAACATATCTGTGTACCTATATGCATATTTGAGCAAGGGCGGCTGATTTGTCACCAAATGGGGCACACGGGAAAAGCATTTCTTCTAAGTGCATTTGTTTATACCATACTTGAGACAAGTGTGTTTCATAAGCAGGGAGAAAAATCCATAAATGCCTTGCATTGGCAAAAGAAGCCTTAACATCAGCTCGGGATGTTGGTGCATCAGCCACGGTATAAATGCCACAGCACAGCACACTGCACTGCCTTAGCTTAGAGCAGAGCTTGTACTGCCTCTTTGGCCCTGTGAACCAAAACTGAACTTGATTTCGAGCAAGGAATGTTAAAGGAAACATCAACCTGAGCTTAGAGAACAGAATGTCAACTTGGTGAAAGGCTCCAGGTGACTTTGACTGCAGTCACTACCAATCACTACTAAATATTTCAGGTCTTACAGCTGTGCCAGGACTTTATAACTCAAAGGACAAATGCTGGAGCAAACAAGCCTTAAGGTGAAATCTTGACTCCTTCAAAGTAATAGGTTGGGCTTGATGATCTCAAAGGTCTTTTCCAACCTAGTTAATTCTGTGATTCTGTGATTTTGTAATTGGGAATTTTTCCACCAGCTTCAGAGGAGTTGAGAATTTGCTACATATTGGATGCTACATATTAAAGGATAGCGGACATTGCCATTTTATTTATACTCACAAGTGATCTTGAAAAGACGGAAATTAGAAATATCAAGCAGAGCGTCCCTGAGCCCAGCCAGCAGAAACATTAGCGCCACGTAAAGCTGCTGCACAGTGATGTGGATGAATCACACACAGCGTATCACGAACAGTACTTCACCTAAAGCCTCCACTACCTGTCTGCCCTTTGATATTCCAACACACCACAAGCACAGACATGTCCCACTAAGGCCAGAACATTACCCTGTGATACCTGTACTAACTTCCAGTTCCCCTAGAGACTCTAGTCTTCATTTACGAGAATTCAGCATCAGAAAATTCACAGTTCTCCTAAGAACTTCCTTCCACATTTAATTGCTTTTACTGTTAATACAGTTTATAGTATTTTAAATGCCACTTGCAACCTTCCCATTATGCCACACCATACTATGCCACCATTGTAGGGCACAAACTGCAGTGCTCTCCGAGATGATGTTGATAAGCCCTCATTCATATTATTCACTATCTGAAAGGACTGTGAGTTCATATCAAACATGAAGCACTTGCCAGGGTCCCTTGCTGCACAAATAAAAGCTACATGCTAGAAACACGTTTCCAGAGGCAATATGCTAAGCACCAGCTACAAAGACACACTACAGAGTATGCAAGTGCAGAATGTGAATTTCTACAACCACTTGCTTTTGCTATTGATCAAAGTTGGTCTATCTCTGCAAAAAGGTGACAAAACTGTTACTCAAATGTTCAGAAACAATAAATTATCTTTGTTCAGAAAAGGGACGGAAGAACAGAAGTAGAGATACACATCAGTGAGAATAAAAAATGAAAGGGAGACCGGGAAAATCTGATCTTTAGAAAGAAGAAAGGTGCAAGCAGAGAGGGAGCACAGACATGGACATGAAAGCAAGTTTCCATGGCGTGCTGAGGGAGCATCCAAACAGCAAGTTCATCTCTGCACCAGTGAGGAGTTGTCCTGCAGGTGAATCAGCCACGCGGTGTGGGATGCGGGGTGGCTGAAGGTGCAGCCTGCAGCATCTCGGACACAGCTCCGGCCAAGCGCGGGACAGGCGCGTGCAGCCGGCCCCGGGCAGCGGCCGAACTCGGAGCTGAGCGTTCCCTGCGGCCCTGCCTGGGGCTAACAGCCCCTGCAGCAGCAGCAGCTCAGCCTGGCGGGGAATAAATCAGTACATTTTCAACAAAAGGGGATTTGAGGGTAAGCGCAGCAACAGAGCTGCCAAGAAGTCAGGAGCCAGTAGCACAGTAACAGCAATCAGCTGCTCTAAAATAATCTAATCCTACACAAGTTGCTTCAAACTTCTCAGGAGCAAAGTGACTAAAGTTACCTTCCAGTAGCAACTGATACCTCTAAAATCCATGAAACACGTAGTCTGAAATCATTATTAAAACACGAGTCCTCGCAAACATACGCCAAGTCTTTCTTTTGAAGTTTTTTTTTAAAAACAACAGCAGGTCCTGCAGTGACAGACAGAGTCTAAGTGGTCAGATTCCTCAAGCTTGCCCTAAAGCCTCAACATACTCCTGCTCTCCTCTACAAACCATGACCTCATCTGTAGGCACGCTGTGAAAGCTATCTAAGATCTGGGCATCCCAGGAGCCCCCTCTGCTCCCAGGGCACATCCACGGCTGTGGCGCAGCTTCAATGACGATCTGGACATCGTCTCTGGCTTCCCCTTCACACCTACATTGTCAGTCTCTGCTCTATAAACCTAAAAACCTTAGGCTCGCCAAAAACTGCCTGAACAAGGAAAATAATGGCAAGAAGAGTAAGCAGAAAGGCAACTTGACCAGAATAATAACAAAGAGTTGCTTTGTCACTAAAAACAGACTGCAACCAATTCATAGTTATTCCTCTTTCATCATGTGAAGAGAGTTTCTTACAAAATTGTTAAAACTAGCATAACCTGAGTTTACCCAGAATTAAAACACCTGTAAAGGGTTTCTGTACAGTACTGATTTTGCTTCTGGTTTTGCTCAACTATGAGCCACATAACTGCCCCCCAGAACTGCAGGCAAATGCCTGTTCACGTGGTCATTCCTCCAAGGGTGGGACTTGACCTCAGCAGCACATTGCAGCATCCTCACAGCACTTCCATGTGGCAAGAAATGAGCTTTTAGCTAATTTAAACACATCTGGGTAATTCATAAGTGGTTAATAAACTCTTAACACGAAAGGTATTACTCAGCAAGCCTGTTCAAATTCACGGGAAGTTTCTTTGGGGAGGACTGAGTTGTTTGGTCCACAGATTTCTGCACAGAGAAGTTTAAGTTGCAGCTGAGGGATGCCTTGAGTAATGCTTCTCATGAACTGTATCACCAGCGAGGAAACATCTGTGTTCATTTTGTTTATTCAGCAAGCTTTAGAGCATCAGGGATAATAGAAAAGCTTCTTCTCAAGGACTTATGCTCACAATCAGCAGCTGGAACGGCCAAAGGTTTGGGGGGTTTGTTTCTTTTTTTTCCCCTTCATACACACACAGAAGGACTACTTAAGGAGATTGGTAAACTTAAAAGAAATATTAGGCTTGCAACTAGGTATGTTCAGAAGATACTTTTATTGCTGATACATGCAAACCAAAGGACTTCATAAATATCTGTGCTAAATCCTTAAAAATAAAATGCATAGAACTGAAGCAACATAAGCTGCTTCCACTGCTGGCAAGTGAGCGCTGAGCTGTGGGAAACGTCACCTTTCACTGACTTCCTCCAGGCTGAGCGCAGGTTTTGGGCCACAGATGTGTGCAGCTCACAGAAAAATTATCCCGATTACTGATGTAGCAGAAAGAAGATAAAATAGGTTCCATCCACCAACTGCTCCAAAACAGAACCAGCTGCTGCAAAGCGAGCCAGGCACAACCCCAGCCCGTAGCACTGGTAACAGAATCTAACCATCACTGTCCAGACCTGGACCATCCATCCTGCCAAACCAGGGTCTATCAGACAGCTGAAGCAGGAGAGTCTCTTCTCTTGTGGCAGGAAAGGTGCCCGCACAACCCGCCTGGGTACCTCGAGGGCTGGAAACTGTTCTGTCAACCAACAGTTTCAGGTTTGGCTCAAACGAATTCAGGACTCTGAAATGGAAACAGAGAGAAGAGCTCGCCTGCTTCTGGGAGCCCTGCACAGGGTGATGCCAGGCACGTGACTTACACTCAGAAGCTGTATACAACAGCCACTTTTTGCACTGGTATTGCCATAAGAATTTGTCACAGCAAAGTACGTTTACGCCATCTCCTTAGTCACAGTCATCCCCAGCAGATATTGTGGCAAAAAAAACATCTCATGCTTTTCTTCAAATACACCTTCTCTTCTGTACTCCTCAGTGAGTCACTCACCAAGTTATGAACGCCCTTTAAACCTCCCAACTCCTTTGGGTGACTGGTCTATCCAGGATAGTCACCCTGTCACTAAAAAAACCCCAAACCACAAACAGACATGGACGTGTGGCAAACATCACTTCCCAGTGCAGCTTCAATACACGTGTTTGTTGTCTGCCCGGCAGTGGTACACACAAACCTGGTCCCTATCCACTGACTCAGTGCTTCTGTTTGACTGGGAAGCAGAGACAGCCAGCCCTGTGTTTTCCTCCTCCAGGAGGAGGCCACACAAGCAGCCTTCTGTAAAGCTGGGAGTTGAAGCTACATCCACTTGCTGCCACACAGACAGAGCACCTTTCTTCTAGACCCTGAGGCTTTGCTTAATTTTCATCAAAGTTAGGTTCATACAATCATAGCACCAGTTAGGTTGGAAAAGACAGCAAGATCATTGAGTCCAACTGTTAAAAACACCATAAGCCAGCCACTGGAGCTGACACACTGTACAAGCTGATCTGAATACAAGACAACAACATAAACGTTTGCACAAACATAAACTTCAACATAAATGTTTGCAGTTTAGCCTCACTGGCTGATCCCTGGGCTGATCATCACTTATGGGTAATTTGGATATCTCCTTAGGCGGGGATCAATAAATTTAAATTAAATTCTAACACAGCTAATCCACTTGAATACAAAGCAGGCATTTTAAACCCATTCAGAAACCCCACCCATTCCCTCCAAATCTGGCCCAAGGAAGTCCATCAGTTACACACTGAAGCGTGACCTCCAAAAAGCTGACTGAGAGAATCAGAGCTAAAGAATAATGCAACAGAGATGGATTCAACACACCCGCCATCAACATAATACTTCCAAAATGCAAAACTCAGAGTGCAGTCCTCCTGCATGAGCATCCTTAGTAATTCAGCATGGGATGAAATTATTAACATTGCACAAATTTCACTGAGACCAAACAAGGCCAGCAGAATATGAAGAGCACTTAAAAAAAAAAGCTGAATATTAAGTTTTTACACTCATAAAAACACTAAAAATGGAGAGTGATTGTTAAATAATTCCACCACTGCCAAGAGAAATATGCAGGAACTCAAGCTGTAACTGCCCAGCACCATCAATCTCTCCTTTCACAGGTAATTCCATTCAGAACACAGAACAGAAATTAAAAGAACATTATATATAAGTTTTACAGAACCAATATTCATAAAATCCACTTAAAGAAGTATTGCTATCAAATACTTTTTTCTTTCTTTTTCTAGTAACATGGAACACTTCAGAACAAGAGAACAACCTTTATTTTAAGACTCTTTTCACTTCAACAATTTCAATGAAAATACAAAGGCTGTATAAAAAGCCCACCCTAACACAATCATATTCATAAGACTATTCTTGACTGATTTTACATCCATGTCTGCCCTTCCCGTCCTAATGAAGACACTCAGTGGCTCTGAAGAACCACAGGTTATTCTCAGTGTGCTGTTTTACTTGAGCTCTTACACATCTGCATCTTCATCCTATAGCAAACAACTGAGCACACTGACAAAGGTGAAATTTAGTTGACAAAGGTGTCTCCAAATCAGTCCTGTACAAAAATCTCTCCCACATCATGCTTACACAGGATAATGATCAAAGGTGGAACTAACCCTAAACGTGAAGATTTTCTAAAAGAATCTGCTACTAAAAGAGCATGAACTTGATGAAGTGATGACTTGCCACATCCTAGACTTGTTTAAACTGCATGCTGCAAAGCAAAATATTTCTAAGCAACACTCAGTCTGGAAAATTCTAGCCTGAGCAACTCTTGCTTACATTTGACCACAAATATTTGACCACTATGGAATACAGGTATGCATGCATGCCTCTGTTTGCATCAGAGCTGCAAAACTGAGTTCTGAACACATTTTACTCTAGTAAACAGGAAAGGGAGAAACACAGAAACCACCAAACCACCAACTCTCTACTAAAGAGATGATTCTAACACCTGTGGTATCTCTGTGTTGCTACGGAACTACCATCCTAACCTTAGCAACAGATTTAAACATTTGAGGATACATTTTGCTCTCTGTAGGCAACATTAAACAGGCAAATGCTGCAGAACGGTTTATTTCAAGCCAACAGCAAACAGGATTTCAAACTGGACAACACAAGCTAGGAAGAAAGCAACTTACCACTGACAGCGAGCAAGGAAAGCAAAACCACACCAATTTATTCAACAGTGAAACAGTATTTCATAATGGAGTTACTATTTACCAAGTGTGGAATAGAGAGCTGAAGTACTTTCCTCACCAGTTACCTTAATCCACCTCCTAATGAATACAGACCCAGCTGAGCTACTGAAGGCACTGCCGTAACTCCCAGTGACTTCAGCTGGAGCCTGGACCAGCCTCTGCAACCACTGACAAAAGCCCCAGAAACAGGAAGGAATTGTTCAAGGACGAGCAGGAAGTGAGTACACGAGAATGTGTTAAAACTAAGAACAATATACAAACGTTTACAAGCAAACAAAACACACAGCACCTCGTTCATTGCCCACCAAAGGCTTGAAAGCACTGAAGCTCAGGTGGCAGAAGTCAGAGCAAAGCCTGGCTGGTTCTGGTAACCAAACTGGAAACGCACCCCTGAGATTGAATCCAGGAGAGTGTGAAACTCAAGGGCTTCCTTTCACTTATCCCTTCCAGGTGACACCCGCTCCACAGACAGAGAGCATCTAGAGCATTTCATGAGGCATTTCACTGGAGCCCTAAGGGGGAGCAAGCACCCCAAAACTCACACTCTAGATGCCCACTGCAGCTTCACACAGGGGGGCAGGAAAAGGCCAGTGCAGTCTGCTTTCCTTAGACGTCCAGGGACGAAAAAAAATCAACTTCAAAAGAAAGCAAAGAGAAGAGATACTGTATTTTTTAACTGGGGGTTGAGGGTGAGGAGCAGAAATCACTGTTTGCACTGTCTGAAGTGAGCAGGTTTGAGACCATCTTCTCCTAATAAATAGTCATTAATCACTCGCAGTCACTTAGCACAGGAGGTCACGCAGTGGCAGCCTGGCCAGTGTAAATGTTTAATACTGAATTAGATTAGGGAGGCTCAGGACAGTGCCATCACAGCTACAGTGCTACCTGCAAAACCCACCCAACTTTCCTTTGGTTTCAGTATCACTGAGACCTGCCCTGGGCTTTGGGGATGAGATGATGTGATCTTGCTATGAAGGTGAGACACAGCAAACGTCACAGAGCCAACAACAGAAAGCCAGATGGCCCTGAGCTTATTGCACCATTTTATCGCCATACTGTAAAACACTACCACCTGTTCTGATCATATCTCTGTTACTGGAAACATGAACACAGGGATGATGAGCTGCCTGCAGGGCAGGCTGCACGGGAATCCCCAGCTCTCTCCTGGGGGGACCCACCCAGCACAGAGGCACTGCCACAGACCGGCACATGACATGCCAAAAATACAGACAAACATCCTCATTTGTGCGCACAGAGCTGAAGGAGCAGGACTCAGATGGCTTTACAAGAATATTTCGTAATCCTCCTCCCCCTGTCCTCTACTCAGTTAGCAGCTCAGTCAGAGCTAACTACAGTTATAATTATTGCCATAATTATTATTTTAATAAGAACCAATGACTTATCAAAATATTGCGCTGAAGACTTGCACATCTTTTGTTGTAAGACTGCCAAAAAGGCAGCTCACTGCTGAGGTACTGCTTCATGTACTCTGCTAGCAGGCAGCACCTCCAAGTTTCTATTTATGCCACTGAGTGACTAAACTCAATTCGAGTGAATGCCAGAACGTAAGCAATTTGAGGCACAGTAGCTGTGCAAAGTATTATTATTCTCCTAGTGTATACACACTAACAGCTTTGTTTACTACATTCATTCCTCTTCTGCTTGTTTGCTTGGTTTTACACACCGTAGGCCAAGTTGCTGAACTTAGAAGCCATAAGGTAGCCACCTGAATTCTTATTCACATATTTAAACAGCTGCCAGGCACCCACAGCAAGTTCTAAGAGCACAAGCAAGCCTGTAAGCATCTAACTCAATATAGTTAGGTAGCTAGATTTATCTCCAGCTAGCCAAATGTGGATCTCTGTAGACAAGTCGCTACTTCTAGTGAGAGTATTTTTTTCTATAAGGCAGTACTAGCTTGACAACAGATTATTTTTAATTTACATGCTTGTTCAAGATGACTCCAATCCAGATCTCTGGTAACACTCCATTTCTACAGAGAAGTCCAGTTTAAATTTCCATAATTAGCAGATGGCCATTTATTTAGTTACAGCTCCAGGTACACTGCCACACTGAGAAAAAAGTTCCTTAGTTTAAATAACTAATGACACTGGCAGCTGCGGGACTCCTCATCAAGGGCGGCCACTTGTCACCCCGCTGAGTTCACAGGTAGAACGTGTAGGACTCTACTTGCCTCTGTGACATGCAGTTGTGCAATTCTAAAGAACAAAAAAATTCCCATGGAAATGTCATTCTCCAGGTTTGTTGCACCTCTCCCAAGTAAGGGTCAACAGGCTGGATGTCGTTTCAGGGAGCTTGCTTCACTTTAGTCAATACAGTCACAACCTCAAACGCTTTTTCTTTCAAAGAAGACATTTTAACTGAACCGTGTGTGCTCCTGAATCAGAAAGAGTGCAATTACACAGAACAAAGATAACTTGAAACAGGCTGAGTTTTAAGAACAAAACGAGAGACCTCTCAGAAATTCAGACAGCATGAAATCCAAAACTGACCACCACAAAAAGTCAGTGAACAGCATCAACTCGAAGAAAAATACTCAGATTCCACCAATATAACTGAACCAAAAAGTACATCTGAAGGGCAAGCAAAGGCTGCAGCATGAAGCAGAAATGAGTGTCCATGACTCATTCAACCAAATCCAAGTTAAACTGAAGTTTGCAGTGTCATTCAGCTTTGTAGAATTGTTTTAAATAAGCATCCCACTTACTCTCTAATAATAGAACACCAACAGAACAGTACCTTGAAAACAAAATATATGTGGGAAGCATTCATGATCTGACCTCAGAGTCAACCACACACTAGTGTGAAATCTTTTTTAGCTAACTTTTTTAATTAACTGGTATTCATTTATTGGTTTAATTTCCTCACAAAAAAAAGAGAAAAGCAGCAAATTATAGATATGTTATAAATAGTTTGTCCCTTAGAGGAATTCTCTAATCATCTCTAAAAATAAGAAGTCATATGATTTCAGTGTCCTGTACTGACCCTTTCAGTACTCAGCAAGGTTACACTGTATATATGTTTAGGTAATGCTACATGTTGCTCAATTTTTATATCCACACAGTTTAAAAAGCCTGATCTCTCCATTTCTAGTGCATACTCACACTCAGCAAAGCATTCAGTCCTGTATTTGATGTAAAGCTTGGGAATAACACCACAGGAAGCACAGGTCCACAAGGCATCAAAACCATTTTGTGTTTCCAAGTTTACTTGGTCAAAACCAGCTGGGCAGCCAGTTCATAACACTAGCCTCTTGCTGCATTCTTTCTTGATCCATCCACGCTCATCAGTCCTTAGACTCATCCCACCCTTAGGCTGCACAGTGCCAATCACAGAGGAATTCTGGCTGGTGAGTGGAAATCACAGGGGAAGGGTTGGTGGAGGTCCTGTGCTGAACAGGTCCCTGATGGTAATACTGCAAAATTCCATTTGTGACTCTTGTTAAGTGCTAGCAGCCAAACTTGCTATTCAGCCTGTACACTCTTCAAGACAGGGACCTTTCCTCACATGTGTCTGTGAAGCTTCTAGTGCCCAGATGGTGCCATACAAATGAATAATAATTATATTTTCATGTAGACCATTATTGTGCATAATGTAAATTACTTTCACTGATCCAAGAGGAAATAATTTTCTCATTTTGAAATGAAAAGAGAGAGTAAAAATAATGATTACTTGTTTGATGCTATTAGTATAACAATAATTACATTTGTGGGTCCGAATCCCCAGCTGGTCTGTACTGACTTTAATGGAGTTATACCAGTGCTTGGCAGCTGACAAGCTCCTGGTCCTTGCTGAAGATCTCAACTGCTTCACAAGAACGGATTACTTCAAACCCACACTGCTTCCACGAAAGATGGGATGTAAATTAAGCACACTTTGCAGACTGGGGAAGACAAACACCAGACTTGGCCTCCGAAAGAATGGATTCCTACACACGTGGCAGGTACCTGAGCATCACTGCCACGGTCCCCTGCCTTGCTGGCACAGAGGAGCAGGCTTTTGCACAGATGCACACCTCAAAAGAGCTGAATTGCCTTCTGGAGACACTCATCTCTATTCATGAGAAGGCCTCAGACCCCACATGTTTGTGAGATTCATCCCAGGCTTAAGCACCCAAAAGGGGACAGCACCAAATATGAAAGGGACAAATAAAGTTGGGACCTGTCAGGGCATGGCTCCTCTGGAGGAAAGAGATAAAACCCACAATTATCAGACCACAGAGGACTAGTCTGGAGCACCAATAATTGAAAAATCCAAAACTACATGTCATCCTTAGCTATGTGGCCCTAAACACTTTGCTAAAGATGTCAAGAGGTTACTGATGAGAGCAGGCAACCAGGACTTCAACTTTCCCTTGTCCCACAGAGCAGTCTCCCATTCAACATGTGCTCTGTGGAACAGCACCAAAAGCCTACCATTACTTTAAAAAAATGAAGGAGTGAGGTTCCAAGTCTAAAAATCAGATTCAAACACTTGAAACTGCTAGTCCTGAAACTCCAGTCATATGAGCAGTTATACACACCAGAACCCACGTGCCCTCAGTGTCTGCGCAGGGATGCTCCCGCATCTGCCCGAATCAGACATCCCATCAGCCTAAGTCAAAAGAAAAAAATACAGGACATTGTATTCCAATTAAAGAGTCACTGCAAAAGCTTCAGTGAAGCGCCAGATCTAATTTTAACACTGTAAAGAAAAATCAGGAAGTATTTGATTAAAATTAATCCTTGAGGTTATATAATTTGGCTGTTCCTACAAATTAGGATCACTTCATGCTTTCATTGTACTCCTGGCCCTTCAGCAAGCACTAATAAGATGCCACATCACAGCTCACGGACTTCCAATGCTGAAAGGAAGAAATATTTTGAAAAATAATTCTGAATAGAGCCAAAACATGTAGCAGGTAATGAGGGCCTTTTACACCAAAAAGTACCCATTTTGCAATAGCTGACAGGAAGTAAATGGGATTTGTATGTCCCCTGTACAACAGCTGGTCTTCTCTTGCTAAAAAATTTAAGCGCTTCTGTTTCAAAGGGAACATCTGCAAAATCCCATTACACATTAAGGAATAAAAACCCGACACAACAAAAAATACACCAGTGGCCTGAAAAAGGCTTCTGATGCATTTCATATCATACGTTCCCACATTCCTGCAGAGAAGATGCTTAACAAGGTAACTGGTGCAGGAGACCAACAATTTAATCTGGTTCTAATGCTCCCCTTAAATGATGCATACATTAGGTCTCTTACTGCAAAGATTTGTTTGTTTTATTAACGCGTGCCTTGTTAAGAGCTAAGACTTTGTAAAAATCATTATGCAGCTTCCAGCTGCAGATGTATTGTCTCCCCCTTTGCCATTACTAAACGATGAGTTTTCTCCATTCTCCTTCCCAATTGGTATTAAAACCATAGTGCAGCATGATTAAGCTCCTGATAATAAGTAGAACTGTACTTAACAGTCAAGTCAGCACTATGGACCCATTCTCTAAGAAATATATCATTTTTGGCCACATAATAGCTCGATGCTAATAATTTTATTCACAACGCATGGTACCTAAACAAAGCTGTTTCACTAAGCCCGGTGTGCTAAAACAAGGGAGACTCAGTTTCCAGAGATTGATTCACTCTGGACTGAAATTTAACACACAAATGATTAGCTCACATTAAGCTTCTTTGCACCTTTCAGGTCTGGAAGTTTTTCTGAAAACCAGTTTTCCCTCATTTCTTGTGTTCAGATTAAATTACTGAGGCCACAGGTCTACACCAACAAGCTACTTAGAGGGGAAGGTATTTAAATAGGTACCACTGGGTCGTGTCTACATATACGGAACCTATACATTCACTGATATAAGCAAAAAGGATAAATCAAGGGTGGAATAGTTCCTTTTTTCTTGAAAACTCATCTGTTTTATGGAGCTTAACAGCTTATTTTGCACGTAAGTGCAACTCTGTAGAGTGAGCTCCCAGGGGCCACAGTGACTGTTCCAGCAGTAGCCCAGTTCCTTGCCCACGGCAGATGCACACTTGCTGCCACCCCAGTGCAAAGCTGTGCTTTAGTGCTGGTGCTGCACTGGAAGCTGTGCTCCATCCACAAACTCGCTTGTCCCGCACCTCCCACGCAGATAATGCACCCATGTTCAGCAGAGGGTAGGTCTGGGCTGTGTGTTTGTTTCTGGCAAAACAGTGCTGGGAATCCACCTGCACAATCTAAACATTCCAGGGGCAAATACACTTCAAAAGAAAACTCTCATTTCCAAACCTGAAAGAGTCTCAGCCTTTTATATGATATTCAAGGTGAATTCTGCACCAGTCTTCATTTGGGGAAGCATTTGGAAAAGGCTGGGGGAAATAATTGATGGATGAACCTTAGAGGAAGTGGGGTAAAGCCTCCTGGGTTTCCTGTGCTGTATGATTCCCCCCGTGTTTTCCAGCATTAGAGTTGCTGCTTCTTTGCTTTAAGTTACAACAACTGATGACAGTTTCTATAATCCTCAGCGTGGGGCAGAGGAGCCCCTGGATGCCTTTCCTAGCTTCAGTAACCAACGGGGATTACAGAGTTTAGGCACACATTGTAATTACTTTTTGCTTCTTGCACCTTTAACCTGGTGGAGCTCAGCACGCATCACCAGGGGCTGACAAGGAAGGAACAAGCAAGAAAAAATGGGCTCGAGCACATTCAGCTGATCAACCCATGGAGGACCCAGCCTCGCTCTCCACATTGCCAGGAGAAGAAATACCACATTTCCCACTACAGATATGAAATTAGGAGAGGCTAGGGATCCTCAGGACTGTCCTCCCTAGCTTCACTTTTGCTTGGAATTGAAACTGCTCACTGACCCCAAACACACTTTCTTTTCATTCTACAGTTCTCAGCATTTTGAGGTATCGATATGTTTGGTTCCTTTGACAGCTTCATGCTGAAAGAAACATACCATTTCTTCAAAAGAACACACAAAATTTCAGACTGAAGAAATGCTTTGATCCCACAGCAGCAGGCAAGAGCTGTATTTCACCGAACTGACACAGTAACGGTGCACTGGCATTTCTGCTTTACGGCAGAACAGGCAGCAGTGAAAACCCAAGGCTGGCAGGAGGCACAAAGGAGCAGCACGTACCCACAGACAGCGCCTTCGACACCCAGTTCCAAGGCAGGGCCACAGCCGGGCAGCACAAGCGCACCCCTGCGACACACATCTGCCTGTCAGTGCAACACCACAGCAGCACATGCTTTGGGACATCCCTCTCATCCTCAGCAGCCCCAAAGCAGGGATTTGCATCCCATTTTCTTCCCTTTGGGCTCCCAACACACAAAATCCACAAGCCCCTTCCACCACTACTAGCAGGCTGCATTAAGGGAGCCCGAGACTGAGCAGCACTCTTGCAGTATTCGCACAAAAAGCTGTTGCATACTTTTCAAAGATAAAGACCCTTACATAAAAATCAACCCATTCTCAGAAGGGAGCTTAATTCTGTGCTTTTGACACTTGAGTTATGCTGCATGAATAAAGCCTGTGCAAAGGTTGCAGCTGCAAGAACGGTTGCAAGTACCCACTGAAATCACTGCTAACGATACAGTTGATACTTCTTCAGAAGTATCTATAAGCTGGTTTAATTAAATATGGAACAACTGCAGGAAACGGCTTATGACTAATGAAAGTTCCAGATGTAGCTGGTCAAGGGAGCTAGCACAGTGAGTGTTTTCAGTTGCAAAATTGCTCAATTCAAAATTGTTTCTTCCTGCCAAGTTGGCAATTCCCATTCAATTATGCACAGGTACAGTGGCAACCCTTTTACCATGGAGCAATGTTATTTTATCTACCAAATGATAGTGCTTATTACACGTATCTGACAGCATTTCATTAAAATCTAAATATCTTTTAAACACCTGGTTTAAAGGACTATGTTTCTTTTCCTGCAGACACAAATTACCAAATCCTCACACTACTTATGTCCAACTCAGTAAAGTAAAATAGGCACCCCCACTTCAGTGTTGTAAGCAGGGCTGAGACAAAACCAAGATAAATAAAAGCACTCTAGCCTCATACGGCACCTTTCAGACATAGGTTTGAAAAGCGCTGTCTTCCACCAAGTGTCCAAAATCTGATTTGCATAACCATTTAGTATAAAGGCTCTTAGAAGGGTAGGTAGCACGGCAAGTGAAAAAAGTGAAAAAACCATGATCAAGTACATCACAGAGAAACATTTAGCAGCCTTTCAAAAATATACTCCTCAAAAGGTATTAAAACACACCATCCCATTCACAGACCAAAGACACATTGAAATTAATACTATTTTTTGGTTAAAATGCAAGACTGAGAAATCTTTGAAAAATCCTTGGAGGGCCCCTCAGATGCGCTTAACCCAAGACGTGTTGCTATAACAGAACTACTGTATTCACACCAGCCAGCTTCTCCAACGTTTGCAAGACAATTTGACATACACGAACTATGAGAAACTTGGATTGAGAAGGATACTGACCTTGCTTGGCTATCACATAAATTGCATTGTAATGTGGAAACAAAGCAACAGGGAAAAAAATCTTCTTTCATATAGATTCTATACAATCCCATTTATCAGAGATTTTCCTCATGACCAGAGTCTGAAATCAAGACTGGTAACATAGGCAAGACTGGTAACTTTACTGACCAATTTAAGACAGGTGCCAAGTTTTTAAGGCAGAAGGCTGCACAAAGCCAATTTCCCTACCAGTGTTTCACCAAGCACACACTGCAGTCAATAGACGGATACTTAAGTGTGACGTTTTGTATTCTGACAAAGTAATTTTAAGGATGGCGGCCACTTCCCAGTGCGCAGGTTAAGCAAAGCCACAAGTACCATAAAGTCATCTTGAAGAAGCATTGCCAAATCACCTCTTGACAAAGCACTTCGTTAAGTACGCTGCCACTTGCCGTGAGCATTGTTGCCTTTTTTTTTAATATCAAAGTCAGACATTGTGGCACAGCCCAATGTGATCCATACCAATCATTTAGATAACGAGGGGAAAACAGGTGCACTCAGCATGTGTTTTAAAACATGTTTTCTATTTAGAACCCCCGTGCTCCATCTTTAGGTCTTTGATCAAAACTGTATGCAAGAGGTGTGATTCATAACTGCCAGCATCAAAATACTCATATTCTGTGTCTGCGTGTGGCCAGCATGGAAACAATGAGCTCTCGACCCTGATCCTGGTGCTCGTTCCAGCACACCGGGTGCAAACCGGACACTGTGCCAGGACATTTGTAGAACAACTGCTAAGAGTACATGTTCCAACAGCCCAGAGCCCACAGAACAGGATCATTTCCTAGAAAGTCTGGGGAGCTGGGAAGCAGGGCTGAAGCTCCAGGTGCAGCCTGCCCTCTCCCGGCCCCCTGCCTGCCCAGGTACCAGCGTCCGCCAACCTCGATAACCCACAGTGGAGAGATTAAGAAGGAAAACAGCTGGAGAAGACTGAAAGCATAAAAGACTAGATGGACAGGAAAAGAGGCAGAGGGCAAGGTGCTGGAAGAAAAATAATGGAACCTAAATAGCTACATTTATGAACACAGCGAATACCAAGGTAAGACTACGTGTAGAGACAAAATCTGAATTCAGTAAACTAGAATTTTAATTTTCACATCTAGAAAGCAGAGCAGGATCTGCACACAGTGGATGGGTACGTACTGTATGTTGTCCCAAACGTTAGTGACGGAGTACTCGTGTGCTGGGAGCTCAGCTCTTTGCTGCCTTTCGAAGCCAAACCACTCACTGTAATTTACCAGGGTAAGTCACCTCTGAGCCCCAAGTTCTTGCCTTCTCTCTCAAGGATGTAAATAAAAATACAGAAACTGACAAAACTAAGCATGCACTTTGAGAGGCATCACTTACTTAACATAAGCCTACTGCTAAAAGAATAAAATGAACACCAAAGGAAGCTTCTCTTGAGCTGAAGAATACTAGTACTGGTGCTATAGATCTGAGGTTTGCAAGAACACTGTTAATTTGCTTTTTCACATGCCTAATAGAAAATTCAAAAATAGAAAATTCAACTGGCAACAGAGCCAGATTTGCAACCCCTTGTGGTTTCAGGCCCGAGTCATTTGAATAAAAACTGGGGAGTTTGCAAAAGAACGTGATAAGAGACAAGGTCCTCATCCTGTGTGGGCACAGTTTCAGTGTCCCTGAGTTGTCAGCGGTTCATAAAATGATTGCATTACATTTTACTGCTCGTCACCTCCTGGGCCTGTTGGAGCTGTGCAATAAAGAATAGCGCCCGTGCGCTTTCCAGGGTGAAAAAAAAAGCAAAGCAGCACTAAAACAAACCCCCAGGACGGTGTGGGGCTGGCGGCTCTCCCGCGAAGTTCGGGGATGCTGGGATGCCAGGGGATCCCGCAGCAGGCAGTGCCGGGAATGGGACGAGAGATGCCCGTCTCGGGGAAGGGAGAGGATCCCACGGACGCACGTTCTGGCTCCGCACCGCGGGCGCTCCCGCCGGACCGGGGCAGGACCGGCCCCGCACCGCGGCACCTGCGGGAGGCGCCCGCGCGGGGAACGCGAGCCCCGGGGCG